>CM024712.1:20958859-21363928 GCA_014182895.1 Angophora floribunda
TGAGCAAATGAACATAAAGCTGGAAAAGTTTATAGAAAATGTTAAGTTGGTAAGTTAGACAAACAATGTTGGTAAATTATAAACAGGTTCGACAAGTGACAAAAGATTTTAAAAAATATACCAACACAGGAGCATTCTATATTTTGTATAACATAAAGTAGAAATCTGCAAAATGGTAACAAATAGCAACTACAAATTGCAACATTATTATTGATGATTATTTTAGAAAACAGCACATTTCTTCAAACCTAGGGACTTAGCTACACACTTTCCCTTCCGGATTCGAGGGCTTAACAATCCCTGGTTTTATTTTTCATTAAGATCCTCATGATCAATTTCAAACCTCTATTATAGACGGGAAAAGAACAATGCAGAGAGCCGAACAGTACTCCATGAAACAAAAGGAAGTCTAGGCCGAGGATTCCCTGTCTCTCGAGGGCGTGTCTGAATGCTTGAACAAGTAACAAGCGAACCCTTTGTGAATGCTACCACTAGCGGCAACCTCCTTGATCGGTACGGCATCCAATATCTCTCTCACATCATCCTCTGCTGGATGGGGTTCACCTCACGCGAGACAAAATTGGCTTCTACTTTCTCCATGGCCTTGTTAGTGGCTTCCATTGCTATGCGTCCCGAGCTCACTCCAACAGAGAGAGAGAGAGAGAGAGAGAGAGAGAGAGGAAAAGGGTAAAGCAGGAGGAAAGGAGGGAGGAAGTTAAGAAAGTATGGAGGAAGGGGAGGGGAGGGGAGGGAGGAACAAGGGATGCATAAATGCGAGACTTGAAAGTGAAGTGTCGAAATTTATGGGCAAAGGTGGTGGAGAGTGCACCTACCCAAAGACATGCAGAGAGAAAGAGAGAGGGAGACAATCCGCTACAACCAAAATGGAAGAGGAAGACCACAAACTATAAACCCCTCATGGAACATAACAGATTGGATGTGGTAGCGGTCCCCAAAGGGAGATCTCCGCTAGGTCGAATCGCACTCGTGCTTCGGCTCAAGGTCACCATCACTCTTTGATGGCCGGGGTCCATCGCTACTGATTCTAAGCGAGCTTCTTGCTTGGGTCATCACTGATGAGGGAGGAAGACAAAGGAAGGAGAAGGGAAGAACATTAGAAGAGAGAGAGTAGGGGCGTGCATGGTCCAGGTGGGCGGTTCCCACCTTAGAATTGGGAACCGCCTAATAAGGACCAGTTCAAAAATTTGGATTGGGAACCGCTCGTTGGTTCCATGGAACCACCCGAGAACCGAACCGCTGGTCCAGTTCGGTTCCCAAGTGGATCCATGGAACCGGTCTCATAAGTGATCACACCTACTCAATATGCATTAATGAATCGATTTTTTGACCTTTGTTGTGCTCTTCAAGATTTCGACAATAAGAATTGCAAGGGCTATTCGACAAATATGAAATTAGGGCTCCAAATGGAACAATAAGAATTCTAAACATGAGGCTTCAAAATTTTAATTTTTTTTCAACCAAAAAAAAATTTATAATAAAAATTAATATATATTATTATAATACCGGTCCGGTTCGGGCGGGCGGATCCGCCCATGGAACCGGGAATTGGACTAGTCCCATTAGGAACCACCGGCTCTGGACTAGTCCAGTCCGGTTCCGGGTGGTCCAGGTGGGTCCCGGTTCTTTTATACACCACTAAAAGAGAGAGATAACCCTTGTAAATTGAAACTAGAGAGAGGGTTTTTTGAGTGGGAGAGCACATTCATTGCTCTGTCTTTTCTCAGTTTGTCAATCAGAAGAAAGAGAAAAAAGCATGCACGTTCTTTCTTTTATTCCACATGTGACGCCACATGTCGCCCTTTGAGTGGAGCCACTTCAGCTCATGCGCGCCACATAGGCGGATGACGTGGTGATTCCGAACCACTGAATATTTTCTCACATGAGCGAGAGGGACGGATGCTTCTAGTGAGGATCTGTGCCCCTTTTTGACGGAATTGGAGTTGGGTAAGGTTGAGTATATGGGATCGCATGAATTAATAATTATCTAGATCAAACTAAACTCAAATTTTAAGGGTGTAGGTTCGGTTTTCAGTTTCATAAAAATAAAACCAGTGATTTTTATCCGATTCCGATTCCAGGGTACTAGATCGGACCAAACCGATAATTTTTTATTTAAAAATATATTTTTAAATTTCTTAAAAAATGAAAAACCCTAAAATAATAATCATTCTAGATTTTATTTTTTTTTGCTAAGTGGTCAAATCCATTGAACTGGATCAAACCAATTGGTCTAATCCGATCCCTAATCCCAAAAAATGGGAACCAATCCTTTTAGTGTGGATCAAGAATTAACCACCCCTAGAATTGGGGATGGGCCAAGCACGTGGGGCATAATATCGTGAATGATGTCAAGGGAAGGCGATCAATGGGACGGGTTCAAATTGAGCTCCCAATCAAGTTTGAAATATCATTCAATCCAGCCCGTCGAGAGAGAAATGATTATAAATGTAAAAATTGTGCAAGCTAGGCAGGCTAGGTTTAAGTCCAACGACGGTAGGTTGAACCTTATAATTGAAAGTCTCTTCTAGGCTCACATAGCCCTATTTGGTTTGGCTTTTGACAAATGTCTATGGGAAAATGCAAATATGCTAAGGTTATGTTTGATCATCTAAATTTGTAACAAAAATAGAACTGGATGGGATATGATATGAAATCTAGTGAATTTTGTTATATCTAATCCATTGTTTGGTAATTATAATAATAAATTCGGATATATTCACATTATATCATATATATTATTTGGTATAGACGACATATCAATATAAATAAATCACAAATTTTACAAATAGAGATGATAAAAATCTCTAGTTATTTTCTTCTTTATTTCATTTTACTCTCGTTTTTTTAATTTCTTTTTTACTTCTTTCTTTTCCCTTCCATCATTCTCTAACAAAATTTCATTAAATAGAAAACTATACCAATATACCTAAAATGCTAAACAATTAAAATATGTAATTAAATTCAAATATATAAATACAATTAAGATTAAATTAAAAAAATTAAATTGTTATTTTTTTTGTTGTTTTGAATTTCTTATCTTAGAATTCAAATATTATTTATATTGAAATATGATTTTAAATTTGTTAATTTAAGAAGCTTGTTATTTAAGAAAAATAACTTTCTTATAATGGAATTAGAAATCCTATCTACTTTTATCTCATCTCCCCATGAGATAATTTTATTTAACTTATATTTCCATTATATCTGATTTTATTTTGTCTTGAGCATGCATCAAACATAGGGTATGATAAATTTTATCCTATTTAGAATTTTAACCCGATGACCAAACGCAACCTAAAAGGGTTTTCCAAAATGCAAATAACGTTTGGTAAATTATAATTTTAAATTGCGTTGTGAAATAATTTTGACTTAAATGCCGTACATTTTGTAAAGGACTTTTGGTAAATGTTTTATAAGAAAAGTTTCAAATATATATTTATATTTATATGTAGTCACCAATAGCTAGCCAACCTCTAGTGGCTAAATTTGGCCACTGGACGGCCTCGCTTGAGACCACATGACCTCAAGGATTGCTTAGGTCATGCAACCTCAAGCGTTGCCTCGCTTGAGATTGTGCAACCTCAAGCAGCGGTCGCCCCCCTTGGGTAGTAGTCACTGAGGTTGAGCGACCCTTCAAGTGGGGGGTCACTGGCGATCATCAGCCTTCGTTTACTCCTCTAGAGAAAATGAACAATACCCATGTGACTAGTAACAAAAATTGCATTTCGAAGATGCAACTTCCCAAAAGGCCTCAAGACTTGCCTTGCGTTAAAAGCCCTTAAAATCCTTTGGAGATACAATTGCATTTGGCCAAAGTTCTCCAAAAAATTGAATCAAATGGGTTTGCATATGGCTGAAGTCCCTTAGAGGCCCAAAACTCATTTGCAAAGTCGAATCAAATGGGGCCATAAAGCCAAAAGTGTCTTCGGGGGCCAAGCCTAGACAGGCCTATAAATCATTAGACCCATGATCAAGTACAATGTTAAGTTTTACTTTTATTTGGTTAGAGAAAAGAGCGGAGAGGGGCTAGATGCTATTATAAGAGCTCACAAGTGTTCATGAATGCTCGATCTGAGCCATAATCACTTTATATACATTTATATCAAGACCATACATTAAGTGACAACATAGATTTTTAGGGTGGGTTGATTTTGGAGCAAGGGAGACACTTATTTAAATGGATAGAATTGTTAAAAGGTGATAAACCTATTATATTTTCATCAATTCAATCATAAAATTATCAATTTTGCCAATTAAATTTTAAATCTTTTTCACCTTTTGCTAGCTAAGTCTGTTCGATTAATTTTGATTGGAATTTACTAATGTAAACTACAACCATCTTACATAGCATGGGCGACATTGATGTAGAAAATTTTTAACAATATTTTCATATTTTTTTCCATTTTTTTCGATTTTTGCTGATTTTTTTTCTTTCTTTTTCTATTTCTCCCATCTTCTTCCTGCACCAGCGCCACTGTGACTCGAGCAAGCTTCAGCTTCTTCTCGACGCCGCTGACCAGATTTGTAGCTCTAGACGAAGCCAGCGACTCAATGCTACACGACGAGATCAGCCAATGCTCCGCCGTGACCTGTTCTCCTCAGCGACACTAGTAAGGTCAGTCTTGCCTAGGTGACAGCGAGAACTGGTGAGGACTCCCCTCGCCAAATCTAGCAAGGCTAACCCTTGTCCAAGCTAAGGCGGCTTTGGCGGGTGTAGCATGAGTAAGGGTGAGGCCCCTAGCTTGAGGCAAGGCTGAGTGCCGGGGAGGGCCCCTTGCCAGTTCTCGCATCCATCCCGAGCAGCCTGAGGCCGCGGCGCAAGTAAGGCACAGGTTATTCTGGCAATCAACTTTTACACTTTCACCTGCTAAAGTGGCCAACAACAGTAACATCCATGACATCGGACCGACCATTAACGACGACATCGAACTTATTGGCACATATTAAATAGATACCTTGAGACAAAGAATTACACTACATAAAGCCTTTACAGCCCCATAAATGATGCCTAGTTTTTATTGCTCAATTCTTCTTAGTAACCGAGCATCGGGCCAATTTGCAGGGACTCCCCGAAGGATTCCGTGGTCATAAAGCGGCTTTCAAGTGGTTATACACTAATAGATCGACGGCTATATATACAGTTATAAACCTGCTCATACTGTTGCAACTTCTCTACAGATTCTTTAAAGCTGCATAAGCAGAGATGTGTATGTCGCATGTTTCTGCATCCCAGGAGAAGTCCTTGTCCATTGCATCCGCCATCTTTTGCTTCCATTTGGAAGGGTTGCTCCTCTAAAATCACAAGCAACAAATGTACAAAAGACACCACCGAGAATAAGATCAGCTAGCAACTTAAACATCATATCGCGGGAGCAAGTAGATTTAATTTTCTAATCACGGGGATAGATGGATCTAGACTGTCGTAAATATTAGCAAGGTACTCACCATTTCGCCTAGGGCTTGGTTGAGAGGTATATTCTCAAACGTGGACTTTATAAACTGTGCATATTCTGAGATGTCATGGTCGGGATCAGCAATGTGCCTGTTTAGATGCCAATGGTGAAAAATAGTGGCGCTTGAACACGCTCCCAAATTACATCATATGGGGTTAATAATGGATCAATGCATGAAAAGGTCACCTGGATCTATCATCAGAAGAAGACAGGGCGACTGGAGCAGCTCCATATTTCAATGCCTTCATCTGCAAAAACTTCAATCGCATCTTAATTATTCATGGATGAAGCAAATTTCACAATGAAGTCCTTTGTGCTCAGTGATTGAAAACAGCAGCCATGAGGGCCTTGCCACTCCAGTTCCCATGAATTCGCAAGATCATTTACTCAATAATTGATAAAAAATTAGAGAGATCAAGAGACATTTGATCAAGAAAGTCATCCAACAGATCACAGAAACACGACTTAGAGTCAACTCAAACATTTATTCAAGAAGTTTACTTAAAATAGTAGCTAGCATTGTTGGCATTTAACATTCTTAAGGACCTATGTTTAAAAGTAATGCAGTACTATAACCTATCTTCCCCCAATGTTAATCTCGATATACAGTATGCTGTGCCAGCAAAATCCAGATGAAAATATAATGGACTGATAGCTGATAAGCTGCAGATAATATCATGCACTTAACGTACCGGCACTTGTAGTGTAGGATCCTCAAAAGACTGACACAAGATAATGTCAGAACCAGCAAATATCAAGTGGGACAGAGCTTCATCGTATCTGTCTATGAATCTAACGTTTTCATCCTGCCCATGAGAAAAATTAGGAGGGGAAGAATTAGCCACTCTGGAAGATCATGTGCAGTTGACACATCCTAATCCTGAAGTCTATTACCCTTATATATGTAGCAATATAAGAAAAGATTTGCAAGTCCACCGATACTCTACTATAACCACAGTGGCCAGGCAGCCTGAGAACCAAGCAGTCAAAAGCAAAAATTTTCTTCCAGCAGAAGAAATCTGATAAGATTGTTAAAGGAAAAGGACAATGGAAAAAAAATGATCTTTTCATGCAAAAATCAAGCAACAGAGAATGTGTTTAGACAGTAACAGCATGTCAACAGAAGGACAAAGGAAACCAACAGGTCCTGCCAATACCTTCAGATCTTTCACGAAAGATTCAGAGGCCCTATCCAGATTTGTCATTTTGTCTATCCTTGCCAAGATAAGCTGCACAGATTTGTCAATGACATTTAAGCATTGTAAATATCTCACCAAAATTTATTCTAAGTTAAAGCCTTATCAAAATGTCGATTTGCAATCCTTCTGAACGGACAGATCACTTCTATGGTGAAATTAGCTTCTTTCCTGTAAATAAGATTTCTCAACTTGCAGCATCTCTAAGCATAGATCATGGCCAATATGCTTAGGTACTTTACTACATAAACTAACTCATTATCTCCTCAAGTTTTTTTTCGTATGGCAGCTACCTGCCATGACTTAAAGAGGTCCTCTGAGAGCTGAATTAACAATTCATCAGGGTAAAAAACAGATGAATAATATGAACCTGGCCACCCCCATGTGTGATACTCTGGGCAACAGTTTTTAGTGTCTTCATATCCGATACTTCTTGGTAGATCCATCCAACCTGAAATAAGGAACTCTGTTAATACTGAGAGAAATTAAATAAATTTTTTTTTGCAGGAATTGAAAAAGAAAAGCACGCTGAATTTTACAATCAAAGATGAACAGACTCTAGAACCATACTCTAGAACCACAGAATTCAGAAACTGGGCTCACCAATTAAGTTCCATTTGACATGACCGGCACTACTAAACCAATGACATACAAAACTGAATTGCAATGTTTAGAAGCTGCTATATGTAATTGCAGAATACTATCTAAGTAACTCTTAAGTGATTTCAGATGATCCAACCTGAATATTGGGAAAAGTGCTGGGAACCTCAAAGTACATAGTTGATCCCCCCAAGTATTACCACAATGAGCTTTAGTTGAATGGAAAATATAAAGAGAAAGAAACTAATCTATGCTTAGAAGGTACACCAAATCAATATCTATATGAAATGACAACGCAGAAATGTTGCAACCCATATGCCACGTTTTGGTAAGTAGAAAGACTGCACCTTGTTCCCAGGATTGCAAAAACATATATCAAATGACAAAGAAGGTATCAAATATTCATATGGATTAATATCTGACATGGGATGCATTTATTACTTGCAAGGTTTATGTAAGATTATGGCAGAGAGATATGATTGAACAAAATGACAGCCTGCACAATAGTTGCAGCTCCCAAGACATTTGAAAAATATTAATTTCATGAAATAACGGAAATTTGCACACTATAACTAGTCAATGTAGAGTACCATGAATAGAGAGACCATAAAACAAATGTATGAATATAATCATAGATCCTCCACAGTTTTTTTATTCATCATAATACTCACAAGTGCAACAGAAGCATCCTCAGGCAAACCCACATGGTGCTGCAAAGCAACTTTACAAACTGCTTTACCCTCCAAGTCATCTGCACTGTAGTTTTTGGGAAGAAATTTGTCCTGGGAAGGATCCCATGTGGAGTTGTCAAACCCACTAGGAGCGATTAGCAACTTGTCTCTGTGATGAAAGTATACCCAAGAAAAGCTATCAACTTTGGTTTAAGATTACTAACGATATGAAGCAATTTAATATGGAAAAAAACTGGACAAAAATTGGATAAAGTAAGTTTCTTTCACATAGGAAAGGACAAAGACATAGTTGCATCATATACTCTAGTGATAAAAAAAAGAGGAGCACAATGAAGCATTACTTGTGGGTAGCTAAGGTGGGTTCCAACCCATAACCAAAATTATGGATTATCCTTCCTTTGGAGTGCATGGATGAAATAATTACAACTTTGTTTGAGTATACGATTCCACCCTGCAAATTTACCCAAAAAGAGGAAAGGAAAAGATTACTGATGGTCAAAAATAACTGAAGAAAAACAACGACAATTGCAAGTCTAGGACACAAGCTTGATATGGACAATATTCCAAGAAAAAGAAGAACATGAAATCACAAGTTTTTTATGTCCAATATCTTAAAAAATTCAAGTAAACAAGGTGACTTCCAATGATGGATTCCCAGAATCTTTTTCTGGTGCTAGTGATGGCTTTACTATCATTGGCCAAAAGGGCAGTGTGTGCAAAATCTCAAATAATAAACTCACATATATATATGTATTCAAAAGAAAAGGCTTGTTGTAGGATGAGCAAGATTTAGCTTTACATTTAGAATCTACATAGATTTGTTCAATAAAAAGAGAGTTATGTAGACTTCTCTAAATTATTTTGATATAGGTAATATACATCATTATTCAATCAATTGCAGGCATAACTTTTGTGTATTTTTTGGCAAAGAGGTGAAAGATGTTTTGGCTTTTCTTTATAATTCAGAAAGATTTAGATGAGAAAAGGAAAAAGATTATAATGTTGAACATAAATAGGTAGAATAGATCATCAGGTATCATACTCTAGCCCATTGCCACAGCCCATAAAAAAAAATGGAGGTAATGCCTGACTAGTACTGCCAGTAGGATTACTTAAAGAAAGTCAATTCTCTTCTTTGCCTGAAAATTAAACATAATAAAGCAGAAAATCATCTCCCAACTTAGGCATTTATACTCTGAAAATCATTTGACAAACAAAGAAAGACTTTAGAACTTAGGGTCACCCCAAAACCAAGTGCATACTAATTAATAGCTGATTCCTTTCTGCAGCACAAGAAAGAAGAGCAATCATAGCAATGCAACAACTGTCTGTTTAAACTGATCAAACTGCCTTGAGGGTGAGAACCAAAAAGTTCTATTAGCAGAAGATGCTCTCAATAATGATGGGGAACTATTCTTGTAAGTTCAAGACTGGAAGGTTTTGGAAGAAACAGTAATTTGAAAGCATGAAAAAAGCGCTCCTTCTATCATTAAATCAGGAAGGAGAAAGTGAATAGACCTAACAACATTAATGGATATATGGAATGCTTTTCTGAATGACCTTTCCTGTATTTACTTGAAGTTTCCAAACTCTACCTAGATCAATGTGTAGAAACTCCCTCCCTCTGTGATGAATCTGTAGATTTTAGACACTAGAATGTAACTTTCTGATTATTGCATAATGGATCTAGAAGACTGGGCTAGGCTGAAACCAGCCTGGATCAAACCAAATGGTTTAGGTCGTGGCCAAGTTATGTTGATCGATGTGAAGCTCAGAAATATCTAGCTGAGATACATCAGCCAGGCTTGATATTGAACAGCCAACTACAAATAGTTGTTCAAAGTAAATTAATTTGGTAAGCTGACAAATAATGCCAATCCATAGCTACAGACGAATAGCCAATACATAAAAAGAAAAGAAAAAGGTGTCCCAAAGTGGATATTTCTTTTTCTTGCTTCTTTTTTATAATTGATGAGATCTGGATGCAAAAACCACTTGACAAGTTGTCAAAAGAAACTTTCAAACAATAAATTTGGTGAACTTATATTCAAAATTAGACTCCTAAGAACTTAACTACACTATTATCACATGAAACTGATATGCCAATTTATTCAATCTCTACCTAAAGAAATTTACCTTCAACAAATTTACAAGGGATGCCCTGGCATTGTCTTGGAAACGATCTGGACGATGAAGACGAGCAGGTTCTAGTCCACTTAGAGCCAGCTTATCAGGTTGCTCAAGACACTGATATCTACCAAATAAAGTCAATGAGGAGGTCCAGGATACAAGGGTCAAGCCAGATAGGACAAATAGCTACATGCCTGTGAATTAAGGTTGTGGCAAGTTAGTAATATTTTTGTACCTTCAAGTCCCTACAAATAAACATAACAAGATTTGTTAGAAGACTACATAGACAATGAAGAGATTGCATCTCATTAAATGCCAGAATGATGAGAATGGTAAAACCTTTCCATAAGAATATTAACATGCTGCTATAATCCTACTGATGTTCTCTTATTCAGCATTTTACAATGCTACTTTTCTCTTCTATAATAGTTTGTATTGCTTGATGCATGACTTTATTTTTCACATAGGGCATTCAAGTAATTTCTTTTTAAGATAACTGACTATAAAACAGATTCAGCAATGAACAGAGATGAGGTAGTCACAAAATGATATGCTTACAGTGGCTGATTATGTGATGCATTAGCCTTGCACTTAGTGCCACAATGGTCAAGTTCGCCATCATCTCCAGATGAAAGCAATTACTATGCTAATCTAATTCCATTTGAATTTAAATGCAGTTTTAGAATAGGAAAACCAACGAATAGACTACCTCACACTGAAATGATTTTATCTTCTCTTTATCAATAGCGATTACACTAACCTGTTTTATATTGATACTTTATTCTAGAGATTATAATTTGCACAAAATTAATGACAGGGAGGTTGCTTTTCCCAATAAGATAAGGAGGTTTACAAAAAAGTTTCTTGAAGGCAGAGGGCTTTTTATTCTTGATGTGTCTACTATATCTTCATTCAACCATATGCTCCAAAAAGAGGTAAGAGTTGGCATTGGATTTTACATCACATATACCCACATAAATACATCTGAGTGCGGAATAATAAAAAATGCAGCTCCCAGTATTACCTGTTTCACAAAAATATCCCAGAAAAGAGGCCCTACAACAGAAGTTTGCCAGTTGTGTATATGCAAAACATCAGGCTTCTTTCCAGCTTGGACCAAATAATCTAATGCAGCACGGGAGAAATAAGCAAACCTGAAAGTAGCAAGAAGGTAATGTTTAACATTTGACAGTGGTTAAATTCAAATCAGGCTTTCAACTAATAAACTAAGCTTTTCAAATATTTGACGGTGGTTTGACAAATATGGCTTAAAGTATTATCCTTGCCCCTTGTAACAAAAGTAGTATTTTTCACCTATCAGCTTAAACTTTTGAATTGGATTGTCTAATACTATTAAAGATGGAAGCAAAATTCTTAAAGTCTTATTCAGAAGCAGAATCTGAAGGAAAACTGAGCATAACCAAAGCAAAACAGTAAGTTGACAATAAAAGGCACAATCACCAGTTAGAATGGAATACCATTCTATAAGCTGAACAAAACTTATGACTCATCTAAGGCAGACAAGACGCACAAACATGTGCTCAGTCTAGGTCATCCTGTTCTTCCTTCTCTTTATTTTTCTTACGGTTATAATTATGGGCAATGCCATGGGGAGTCCCTGAACTTTATTTAGTTCAATGTCGTCCTTCTGCTAAGAAGACTAACAGAAATTGTTGATGTGGCATCTAAAATCACTAATTGACCATTAGTTGCAATGCCATATCACATTCTTTTTGGCTAACATGGACTACCCAAGCATTTTTGGCATCTTAAATGTCCAATTGCACAGTTCAGATGCTTCCAGCAGAATATCCCTCCATTGCAAGGCAAAACCAGGGCCCAATCACAAGAATGGAAACCTATTCTATAAGCTGAGTTGGCCCACAAAATGCTCAGTTAGTAGTCCATGTTAATAAAAACGAATGTGATTTGGCATTGCATCAAATGGCCAGACTGCATTGAGCGGATTTTGAAAAACTCGGTAATTAAATTAACCAAAAAAAAAAGGATTAGGAATGACATTGAACATCAAGAAAAAGTTCAGAGACTACCCGCGGCGTTTACCCTTATAATTTCTGCTACACGGGCTCACACCATATCCTTGGTCTTTTCAAAGACCAGAAGTTTTGAAAAGCACATTATGAAGTAGTGCAACAAATATTAAATATGTTTGACTGACCGTTCAAAGTCATCTGAGTAGCCATATATCTTCTCACGGCTAAAAAAGGATGAGAAAAATATAGGCTCAATGAGAGTAACTCCAATACCGCAGACAATTCTGCATGAAAAGAGCGAAAGGTTAGTTGAACAAACTATTCCAACCAAAAAGCCAGTAGTTTCCATTTTCAATTCCACATAAAGGCAACTGTGAAGTCATTATCGAGAATCCAATCTCTCTAATAAGAAGAAAATACTGCTGTTTCATATAAATACAAACTGATTAGATTGCAAATGACTAACCCAGTCCAAATCCTGTTTCCATGGAGCTGACCATTATAGTATGAATAGAATTCTGCCTCAATTTCTCTTAGCCCTTGAACCTCTCCAAGGTTCAGGCTCGCATACCTGTTTCCAAAATAGATTCCTAAATAAAAGTATGAGAAGTTCCAACCTTTATACCCAACTCATATCATGATAGATTTGCCAAATCGATTTTTTTTATTTAATGTAAAAAGCTCTAATAGATTTTCCTGAAACATGAAGACATTCTGACAGGTAGAAATGTCCGCATGTGTGTGCATGCGCCTGCACATGAGAGAGAGAGAGAGAGAGAGAGAGTGGTAATTAGCTCCACAGCATCATTAGTTATCTCATTTTAGGTGAGGACATGCTTGAGTGTGTTGTATTGCAGTTGTAAATATTTGCAAGCCATCAAGAATCTTACTAATGTCCCTCAAGGCAGAAATCATCATTGGAATATCAAAATTATGAATCCTAAAATCAAACCAAATCATAAGGTTTGGTGAAGAAGCCAAATGCTTTCTAACATAATATAAACTAAGATACTACAAATTAAGAAGTTTGAGTAAGACCCGTGATTAAAGGCGAAACATTGATTTCAAGTACATTCAATGATTCCTATGTGTACAATATTGCAAGACATTTGTTTTACAATGACAAGTATCACGCTCGAGAATGAACACCAAAAGCCATATGTGACATTTCAGTTACTATAGGACTGTAAACTATAAAATCCACATTATATTGTGGTGAAACTATCAAAGTATAATATTCTAGGGCAAAAGCCACCATAATATTCTATGCCAACTATGACGCATTTAACCTAGAATTTTTTATGTAATACCAAAAATCCCAAAGTTGTACTTATGTGACACATTTACCCTACATCAAATTTCTGCCAATTAGGACTGTTAAAAATCTGCCTACATGGACACCAAAAAGAAAACAGTGTTAACATGAGCCCATGTGGCTTAAGTGAAATAAAAACAACATTGTTCTGGATGAAAAATAATCTAATGGAACCTTGACTTTGGATAAATGTGTCACATACGTACAAGTTTGGGGTTTTTTATGCCACAAGAAAAAGTTCAGGGGAATGCATCACTCTAAGCATAGTTTCGAGTTTTTAATGTCACAAAAAAGGTTCAAGGTAAATCTGTCATAGTGGGCATAATTTGGGGTTTTTTGTGGTTTTTTCTTGAGATTTAAATACCTATGCATACTATAATTTCTAACCAATTTCTGAATTGTTGGAGTTGACAAATGTAGCATCTGATTAAACATGGAGATCCCAAATTTCTCCGGTTAGGTTTCCTATTTAAGAGCTCAAGACCATAAAAATGTAAGCTTCATTAATGATGGATTTAGCTAGGTGATGCAGGTACTTCATCACTTTCCACTTTAATATTTGAGAAAGCTTTTTACACAGTATACTAAATTTATCATTCATTATCCTACTCCATTTTTCAAAATCCTCTTCAAACTCAAGGCTTAAGGGCTTATCTTTTACTTGTAAGCAGGTCCTTATTTATCTAAACTTGTAATGTTTAAATTAGTTAATGTAGTTTAAATTTTTACAGAATAAATCAGAATTCAACTGAATGATCAGCTTTACTTCTGGTGATTGAAAGTGAACCCTTATTCTCATCATTCCAGCAACAGGTCTTATGTTAAGTATTTGCTACCACAAGAAAAAAAAGTTTCTAAAGAGGATTTTACTAAGAATGGACATATCATAAATTGTTGCAAGCACTTGCAGAAAGAAAGTATGAAAGAAGGTCCTTGATTACTTGGGCAAAACAACCTCTACAGTGTGGCCTTTTCTTTGAAGTGCGCGGCTCAACCCTGTTACATATGATGCCAAAGATCCAACATAGACCAGAGGTTCCATTTCAGTGCATATCTGAACAATGTGAAAACCATTCCTGAAGAGAAAAGGCATCAACTGCAAAATTAGTAGGGATTACAGATAATCATCAAAAGAAATATGCAAGTCAATGGGAATTACAAGTCTACTTGATGGCAGATTAAAATGAAAGAACATCAAAGGAATGCTACAATTTAAAATAAGAAAAGAAAATGGTGCCACATGTTGTAATCTCCAGTCCTAGTTATGATGGAATATTTTACAGCACACGAAAAACCAGCATTTATCTCCTAGACAAACCTACCTTTTGCTTCCATCTGCAAAGTGGCGAAGTTTCTCAAGAAGCTCAGAATCTCTTTGGTCCAGTACATCAGAAAAGATGTCAGCTATACTAACTTTGCTATCCATGATTAGTCTCCTCCAATTGGATGCCTCTTCAATATTGACTTTTGTGTAAGGACCATTGAGTCTATTCCGATGCAGTAACTCCCAGAAAATTGATAGCCTATCCTGCATAGATTGAGACCAACATGAGATAGAAAGCCCTACAAAAGATGATAGTAAAACATACTTGACTGAAGACTCAGTCGCCTCTAGTAGGAATGGAACCTTCAGGCTGTCAAAGAAGGATGAATATACAAATACAAATTGAAGGGGAGAGAGACAAGGCACAGAACCAAGCATGACCATGAACAGCTAAAATCCCTCATTGTTGCAAAAAGAATTTAAGACAACAAAGTCATAAGTATTCGGTTAAATTAATAATTTGAACAAGCAAAGGTTATTGTTCGCCCTCCCCCAGGGGGGGAGGCAAGACAAGGACAACATAAGGCATATCCAGATAAGATCAACTCTCCAGCCAGAGAAGGATAGAACTTACAGTGCCATTAGCTTGCCCATCAACAGCTTGGTTTCCCAGCTGAAAGTGCTCTATCTGGTCAAGCAACAGTTGTTTCTCCCCATTTGCTTTTTCTAGCTCCTCAATGACCAGGAGCCGCTGTTTGTTTAAATACAAAATATCTGAATGGAACAAGGAGAAGCATCAGATAAAACCCAATTACAACCAATATGTCAGGGATAACTGGTGCTGAGATGTCCAACAGAACTCCTTTTTTTTTTCTTTTTTTTGGCTTTTTGAGATGACAGACAGAATTGGAATCAACAGGAAAAGAGATAAACAGACTTTGTTGAGCTTCTTTAAATAGCTGCCAGATGTGGCATGTTTTCCCTTTGCTTCAAGATTTGATGGTTGGATAGTTTCCTGTAATCAACACTACCCATTCAGCGGACAAGCTCATAAGAAAAAAATATTGAGGATTGAGGAACATCACTACAGACCTCAGGCATCTGCTCATCTCCCCGATCTTCCGATCTACAATGAAAATTACTCCAAATCAAACATCAAGATGGAGAGACCACACAAAAATGCAATGCATATAAGATGAAACAAAGAGCAAAGCAACTCACCCAATATGTGAGGGAGTGGAATATAGTCCATTCACTTCCCCATTTTTCCTGGAATTAACATTAGACGATAAGATGAACAGCATAACTAACATATAAATTAGAAACAACCTTTTGATTAAAAAAATGGTTCAACTACAATGAAAGGGGAAATAAATCTCAGATACCTTAATAATTGGTAAATTTCAGAAAAAATGATCAGTTACACTGAAGCTAGAAAAATTGTGAGCAATGGGAGAAATGCCACCTAAAGAAGACGTGTCCACTTTATAATAAACTAATATGCCTACTAGCTCAAAATACAGCAGAGATGCTGCTGAATTAGATAATGTACATGTGGATTAGATCAAAGTAAAGACTGCACAACATTGGTTTCATGGTCTCAAGATACCCTAAGCCTTATTCTGATAAAGTATGAGAAAATCCAGCATATTAGACATCAAGGGACCCAATAAAAGAACCATTTCAAATTAAGAATCTATGAGGTTGAACTCAGCAACCAGATCAACGTATTGAGGAGTAACTAGAAATGCATGTGTTCAACTTCACTTTATTAAGAAATAACATGTTTCATACCATCAAACTCTTCTAGCCTCTCCATTACAGCACCCAAAACATTCTCATGGTTGAGATGTAAAGTCTTACTTTTACATTTTCTGTTCCTATTCCATTCAATGAATAAAGTTCTTCATAGAAGTCATAAAATGTCTATAGTTTGGGTCCAAGGGAAAATCAAAACCAGATGGCCAACTGATTCATCACTCCCTTCACCAGATACATTTAAATGTCAACTGATAAACACCCACCTCTACTTCCAAGAATAGGGGAAAAAAGTTTCTATTGCTCCTAGGAAAGAAAGAAACAGTGAAAATTGCTTGTTCATCTAACATTGTACAGCCAACAGCTAGTTCCTCAAGATGCCACATAATGACTAATAACAGGCATGCAGGTCCAAATAGTTCAGTGAGCTGTTTAGCTGCTGCAGACTCTGTCTAATTCACTGAAAATTACAGAAATGACTTCACAAAATGTCTTCCCTCATTTTCCCACTATCAAATAACATCTTTCTCCGGCCTTCTTGACAATCCATTTCCAATAAGGTTCTTGAAACAACTTGGGCGACTCCTCAATCTCCCATAATACACTTCAATCATGAATTTCATCCCAGCTACCATTTCAAATGTTCAACCCCATTCAGAGTTCACAAACACTATATTGTTTGTGTAAACAAAAGAAACAGATTATGAAAGGGTTACACTGCAGGGGCCTCAGAACACCGCCAATACTTCTAGGCTTCAATTTGACCTCAAGAGATGAAATCCCAGCACTTCCTACGCAATTTAGTTACCTCAACACATCTCATATCTAACCACCACGAGCTTCCCTTCACTATTAACACTATCGACGTCACAAATTACCATCAGCAGTTAGTGTAACCGGACTTTCACCAACTAAGAGATACAGAAGCAAAGCCACCACGCAATGAGTAAGAAATTCCAACTTATCAATCAATGTTGATCAATCCAACTGATCAGGTGATCCGAATTACTGTGACAAAAGGTTTAAGAGGCATCTTGTCAAACAGCACTATATTCGCACCAGAAGATCAACCAGTTCGAGATCATTCCACGCTTCTCTTCGTGGTGACTCCAATTTTTTCATCTCCCACCATCAATATCAGCAGAATCCGGCTCTCTTCTTCAAATTCAAGCTGGGTTTTCCCAAAGCAACGAAATTTTGCTGATCGAAAGGCCAAATGGGCTTCCCAAAAATAGGACAAAAACTACCCGACAAGCTTCGACATCATTCCCGATCGTGTCTGGGCAAGTACATAGATAAAGGGATAAGCTGATCAGCACTTACCGGGAGCAACAGACGGAGAGAAGATTCGGGGGTCTCTGGATTGCCGTGAAGCGGTTCGGGAAATGAACTGGCGAAGGGATCGCTGCTCTGAGCAAAGCCTCCATTGCAGACAAGGTAACCTGGAGACACAGACACAAGAGAGAGACATGTACGCAGAGAGAAGAGGCGATATTACAGTACTGAACCAGATAACGGTCGGACTGGGAGGCAAAATCTAAATCCGTGAAAACTAGTATTTATATTTCTTTAGACTTCTAAAATTACCCACTATTTTAATAATTAATTTTACTAACCTAATCTATCAATTTTCTTCCTATTAAATTACAAACTGATTTGAACCTAGCAGACATTGTTTGATTCATTTATAGGCTTTTATTTGATTACTTCAAAAAATTAACCACTGTTGTAATCAATCATTATATATTTTCGAAGCTTACCAACATGTTAATAATACTAACTTTTGGACAAATTACCAAGTTGGCAGAATTATTAATTACTTTTAGCTATAAAAACTATTATTGCGGCCACTTACCATTTTGTATTTGGCCATTGCAAAATCATTACAATTACTATTTTATATTAGCAGAAATTACGATGTGTTCCAGTAAATAAGTTTTTGCACAAGATTATCGATTTTTATTAACTATTTCAACAATCTACCAACACTTGCTTTTTCAAATGGCATTTCCAACTTGTTAACTTGACTATTGTATGAAATTATCAGCTCTTACATTGCCAAAATCTATTTCATTAAGTGCTAATTCTTATAATAGTTTATCAACATATCAAGCTTATCAAGGGAAAAGTATAAAAAAAAAAATTTAAACCTATTGTATTAATACCTATTTAATTTTAAAATTTTTATTGAATTGATTTAGTCCTAAATTTTTTTGTATCGATACCAATTGAGTCTATTCGGACAATTTAGATGGGAAATTGTTAAAGTGGACGCCAGTCGTCCTACGTGAAATTGCCAATATTGGGCGGGATATTTTTAAATAGTTTTTTAATTTTTTTTTTACTTTTCAATAATTTATTATTATTTGTCTTTTTATTTCCTTTTCCTTCCAATTTTCTTTCTTCTTCTTTTTTACTATTAACTACTAGCAAGGGGTTGACGGCTAAGGTCCAATGCCCTGCTGGCGACTAGGTGAGGGCATGGGAGCCCTTGCCAACCGAGTGTGATGGCTTGCAGCACTTGCCAATTATGGGCAAGGCTTGCGGCCTGGCCCACCCTTACGCAATTGTGAGCAAGGGTCGTGACCCTTGCCAACTACTAGCAAGGGCTCACAAAGCCTCATCCAGTGGCCAAAAATTACTAATACAAATGACAATTGTCCTATATGGTATGGTAGGTGTTAATCTAGACAATTTTAAATTTTATTTTCAAAATTTTTATTTTCCTTTTTTTTCTACTCTTTTTCCTCTTTCCCTCTTTTCCTTTTCACTTCTTTTTTTTTTTGTCTTTTTCAAGTGAGGGCTACCCTTGCTCAATCTAGCTCGAGCAACTATTGCCACTTCACCACGTAGGACATCAGTGACTACGTCATCAATTTTTGGCCAAAATTAGCAAGATGGACTCAATTAGTAAAATATGAAAACGTTTAAGACTTAATTGATAAAATTAAAAGATTTAAAACTGAATTGGAAAAATATGTAACAAATTTATGACTTTTTGGAAAAAAAATTCATATAATTACCGAGACATTTTTAATAAATATTTTTTGCGCATTGCACGCAAAAATCACAAATTGAAAGTACCACGACATGACTTATTGACTTATCGATAAGAAACAGAAAAGATGGCTTCTGGAAGCTAGAGAGGAGGAGGGGGGTTGGTTGTTGAAGCTTTGAACATTGTTGAAGTTTTATTGTCCTTTTATAAAAGAGAAGGAATGTTTTGGAAGAAAAAAGTAACATCGGAAGCATTCACGAAATTGCCAATGGACCTTGTATGATGCATTAGATGCTGAAAACCACGCGCTGTTGTTTGTCAGTGCATTGGAAGAGGATGGAACGTGCATTTTTTACTTTGACCCAGTCAAATTACGTAGCGATATTATTAGGGGTGTGCAATCGGACCGGGTTTACTCGGAACCCGGACCGGACCATCTGAAAAGTAGGGTCGGGAAACGGTTCCCGATTAAACCGGTCCGGGTACAGGTTCCAGTTTTTGGAAACCGGTTGAAACCGGTCTAGGAACAGGAACCAAGCAAAGACCCATCCAGAACCGGACCGGTTTTGGAACCGATTTTTACCCTGTTAAAAAAATAAAAAATCGTCTCTCTGTATACTTTTGAGTCTCTTTGTCTTTGAAAAAATGTTAATTTTTCCCTCTGAATCAAGTGTTAAGAGATAATTATTTAGAAAGAATTGTTAAAAAGAACTGTTCTCATGAATTATTTTTCTTTTTTAATGTTCCCACTTTCAACTATTACTATAATCGCAGGACAAATGCTACTAACTATTGTAGCATTAATTCTCAGTCCAACTTAAGAAAGATATCATCTTAATAAGAGCTATGTCACATGCATATAAGTAAGCACATTAGGTCATATTAGAAGTATTTGTGGGAATGAGACTAATATTAGATCCATATT
Organism: Angophora floribunda; assembly: GCA_014182895.1. Taxonomy (NCBI): domain Eukaryota; kingdom Viridiplantae; phylum Streptophyta; class Magnoliopsida; order Myrtales; family Myrtaceae; genus Angophora; species Angophora floribunda. The sequence goes on from CM024712.1 coordinate 20,979,206, forward strand.
TGTTGCTAATACTTATGCATTCTTAGGATTTTTACTTTGTCTTATAATGTTAGGAGAATTACGTTGTTGTTTTTTCGCTAATTAATGTAAAATTCGAAGTCGTATAGAATATTGAATAGTTGCAAAATATGTTCCAATGAAAACAGGGTTGACCCTGTTTCTGGACCGGAAAAACATGATTGGGTCCAAAACAGGGTCCAATAAAAATAGGGTAGGGTACATGGTCTAAAAAAAGGAACTGGTTATAACAGGGTTGGGTACAGGGTCCAAGTCTGGACCCGATCACCCCTAGATATCATCATGTCCAAACACCGAGTCTAGAAAGCTAGCGCACCCTTCCTTGCCTCGCTTTTTTTTTTTTGGTTTTTGTTTTTGGAGGATTCGAAAACCGGGACTGCCTAGGCTTCTCTCTTCTTTCCCTGCAGCCGCCTCCTTCTCCTTCTCCATCTCCTTCTCCACACTCACGACTCTCTCCCACTCAAAAGCGAAGAAGGAGAACAAGAAGGGCCTGCCATCACCTACGTTCAGCCGTGACGAAACCGCACCGTTCTTCGGCTTCCTCGGTGCAGCAGCTACGCTCGTGTTTTTGTCCATTAAAGATTCTTGTCCCCCGAAGTTCTACTTCTTCCCTCTTTATTTTGTTTCGATTTTGATCTCCAATTCATTGTTCTGATTAGTCATCTTGGGCGGTCGTCTTTTTGGTTGTTCTGTTCAAGGATCTCGTCCAGAAAGACTTTGATTAGGTATCGCTGAAGATGGTGCTGCAAACAGTGGAATAACAGACCCGGTTGCCTGTATCACACTTAAAAATATTGAGGAGATGGCGGTTGCATCAGGGTTTGACCACGAGGTATTCTTGAGTTTTAGAGGACCGGATACTCGAACAGGTTTCACCGACTTCCTTTATGTCAGCCTGATCGATGCGGGAATCCGTGCGTACAGAGATGACGAAGAGCTACACGTCAGGGAAGAGATTGGCCTGGAGCTTCTCCAAGCAATCAAGCAGTCTAGAATCTCCATTCCCATCTTCTCCAAAGGATATGCCTCTAGCAAATGGTGTCTCAAGGAGTTGGCCCAGATGGTGGAGTGCAAGAAAAACATGGGACAGAAAATTATGCCCATTTTCTATGACGTGGAACCTTCTGAGGTTCGGTACCAAATCGGCGGGTATCGAGAGGCCTTCCTTGAGCACGAAAGCAAGAGGCGATACAGTGATGGAACTATTCGAGAGTGGAAGGCCGCTCTTAGTGAAGTCGGAGCACTTAAGGGATGGGACCTACAAAGCATGCCCAACAGGTGATTATTTCTAAGATTAAGCCTACAGCAATAGCTTGTATACTTAGAATGTAAATTAGTTCTGATTGAGACCTTGCTGAATTCGCGTTATTTGTAGTATTGAAGTTGAATGTATTTCTGGAAAAATTAGTAATCATTCAGAAATCATGCCAAAAAAGTGGCATGGTTCGCCGGAATTTGATTTTTTCTAAGCTCAACTATATATTATTAGTCCATTTTCATCGGTTTCTTTTCGAATAACGTTTTTTAGTTCATGTGATTTCACTAAGGAATCAATCCAAATGGGGTCTTAAATTTTCAAATTTGATTTGGCCTGACCAGTTGTTGTCCAACTCGAGTTTCTAATTCCGTGTGTTTTTAACTCCAAAAATATTAGGCGCGAAGGTGGCTTCGTGCAAAGAGTCGTCAATGATGTTTTCAAGGAGTTGAAAAAGGGTATTTTGACATTACCGCTGGTTGAAGTCGACAATCATGTGAGTGAAATCATGAGAAGGGTGGTGTTGTTGGTATTCATGGAATGGGTGGTGTTGGAAAGACCACTCTTGCCAAAATCATCTACAATCAACTTTCGCCTAATTTTGAGCATCATTGTTTCCTTTCTAACATTTGAGAAACTTCGAAGGTAAAGGGTGCTAAGCACTTGCAGAATCAGCTGATCTGTGACATCCTCGAAAAGAATTGTAAAGATATAAGTGTAAGCGATACATACGAAGGGACTGAAATGATTAGAGAAAGGCTGCGTGATAAAAGGCTTCTCCTTCTTGCTGATGACGTTGACAGAAAGAGTCAACTTGATGCACTTATGGGCAAGTGCGATTGGTTCGGTAAAGGAAGTAAGCTTATTATCACTAGTAGAAACAAAGAGATTCTCAATGGTCCTGAAGTGGATTGGACCTATGAACTAAATTGCATGGGTTTTTACAAATCTCTTGAACTTTTCAGCAAACATGCTTTCAGAAGAGATTCTCCTTTGGATGATTATCTCGCCCTTTCCACAAAGGCAGTAGGCATTGCTGGATGTCTTCCTCTAGCTCTCGAGGTTATAGGTTCGCTTTTATCAGGCAAGAGTAAGAAAAATTGGGATGTCATACTGAAAAAGCTGGAAAAAGTTCCTCACGAGGAAGTTGGCAGTAAGCTGGAGATAAGTTACGAGGAGTTAGACGATCGGCAAAAGTACATCTTTCTTGATATAGCTTGTTTTTTCATTGGATATGATAAAGAAATAGCAATCCACTCGTGGGATTACTCTAAATTTTTTCCAGAAGAAGCCTCGGAAGTCCTGCAGCATTTGTCCTTGAAAGATCGATAAAAATAATAGATTGTGGATGCATGATTTAATAAGGGACATGGGGCGAGAAATCATCCGCCGAGAAAGTAATATGGCGATGGAAAAGCAGACTAGGGTGTGGGATGCCAATGAAGAGTTAGATGTGCTGATGACAAACACGGTAAAAACTCCCTGCTACCACTACAATTCGGCTACTTTCTCTTTTATGATCACACAAAACATGAGGGGCTAATAATGTGTCTCCTTTTTGGCAGGAAAAAGAAAAAGTTGAAGCTCTCCATCTCGAGCTTCGCCATAATGCTGAACACCATTTTGCAGATGAGGACTTCATGAAATTTCCAAATCTAAGGCTCCTCATAGTTAATGGCGGGAATAAAGAGAAATGGCTCGGCGATCGTATAGCACTGCACAAAATCCTTGGAATCATATTTGAAATAGAAATGGAGAAATCACGGCAGAAGTTTCTACTTCCGAAATTGCGATGGCTTACTTGGTCTAATATTCCTCTAAACTTCGACATGGCCAAACTATCCATGAGGAATCTAGTCGTTCTTCGTCTACCACGGTGCAGAATGTTAGAACTAGTATTAACACCTAGAGAGGGATGAATAGGTGTAGAGGAATTTTACGTACAACCAATAACAATCTTTTGCAATTCTTCAAACAGAATTTAAATAGAGAGAGTGAAGATAATTGCAAACACAAATTATAGTAGTTCGGTTTTAGACAAGCCTACGTCCACTTTTCAAGTAATCAGCCAATAAGCTAGATTTCACTATAGGATCAAAGATGATTACACACTCTTGAGTGTTAACACTCGGTGATGATAATTCTCACAAAGTCACTCTTTCTGGTAATTCACCTAGATCTCTCAATTTCGCACTTTAGACAACTGAAGAACAGAATTGCACTTTGGAATATGTTTATCATATCTATCTCCTATGTCTCATCCTATCCTTATATACTCTCCAAGCCACACTCGACCGTTGGCTCTTCCCTTGAGAGTTTAATCTTCCTTTTCTAGGATAGACTTTATAAGGCAAGTTTATTTGACCGTTGGAAGTAGATCAGATCCCTTTGATTCTGCTCACCCGTATAATCAGAATCCGAGCTTCCATAAGTACTCCATTTTTCTTTGGAAGTTGTCCTTTATTTGATCCTGCAATTTAAATTAATATAACAGAATCAATGTAAACAAGGTAAGTGAAATACTTGACCGTTGGTGATCAATTCCTGAAGAAGTTTTATTCTGAGTCTGACTGACTCAAGTTCTGAGTCTGCTTAAGATTTCCGTCTGATACGGTCAAACTCAGAATCTGTGTTTCTTCCGTCTGGTACGGTTAGACTCAAATTTACGTCTGGTATGGTCAGACTTAGAAACACTGTATGTTTTCCTTCTGCCACTGACAAACTCAAAAACATACACCATCCCATAACTTATTCCTTCTAAATATTTGTATAAATACTAACATAAAATGATTTGTTAACATCAAAACTAGGAGTTTTCAACACAGAATTACCCATAGTTGGGATGGTTGGAGCCATATAAAGGTGTGACATATGCGAGGAACGCCTATCTGTTAAATCCAAAACTTGATTGTTTCATGATTTTTTTTTTTTTTTTTTTTTTTGATGTTGCAGATTGCGCAGAGCTTAAAAGTTCTGGATATGACGGAGTGCTGGGACTTGGTTGAAACTCCCGACTTCTTAGGACTTGCAAATTTAGAACGACTGATCATGATGGGCTGTTCAAGCTTGGCCAAAGTCGATAAATCCATCGGTCAGTTACGGTGCTTGTTTTTCTTAGATGTCAGTTTTTGCTGGCAGCTTCGTGTCTTGCCAAATGAGATTTATATGCTCAAATCTTTAGAAGAGCTCATTATTGAAGGCACAACAATTCGGGACGATATGAGTTCTAACCCGTCCCATGGACAGCATCTTTAGCTTATATTATGAAAAATAGATAGCACAAAGAGAATGAAGAAAATCAATGTTGTTGTATCATGTTTGGCGCTCTTTGCGCTACGTTCTTTCACAATTTCTTGGATGTTTGTAAGATCCCGCTTGCTGAGAACTGAAAATTGTTTCGTGGATGGTAGATATGTAACATCGATGGTAAATTCTACATTGTCAAAATTCGTCCAATTGGTATACTACCAATTAGGCCACCGGTGGTAATTCATTAAGAATGTTAGGGATTGACGACCATCTATGTAATAGTAACTTATTAAGTTTTTCATGAAATCACTACTCACGATTAAATATTAGCAATGCAAAATAGTAACTCACCAGTGAAATCAATAATATTCGAGCAACTTAAAGGGATGTGAAAAGTTATCATTTATATATTATATTGTTTGATCACGATACGTGGACATGAACAATGAGATATGCATGACTAATAGTCACTTTGGCTTGCATGGATATTATGCCATGTTGAGAGAATGTAAGACATGACCTAATCGTCAATGAAACACTTCCCCTGTACAAGAAGTATGAGATTTAAGAAGGCTTGGGCTCTACCGTATGAAAATGATTTGATATCCTACGTTTTATATATGGATTGAGCTCGTTGTTGGTAAAATTCTAAACACAAGTGAACGTGTCCAACAAGTAATATAATGATGAGAAAAGATATCGTCCCATGGAGATTAATGATTAGTAAACTAATTAAATACCAAAAATAGATTAATTCTAAAATTTATCTAACAAATCAAAATATAATTGAGAATAAATTAAAATTGACAATTTTAAAGTAAAATTTTGAAACTAATGTAGAAAATCAGTCAAAGAAATATGTTAGAGCATCCAATATCACCGTAAGTACTTGATGCTTTGTGATGACATTTTACCAGTAAACATCAAGTGCAAAAATCAATGTATATTGCTCAAGTTCGTGGACATATGCTTATGCTCCGAGATGATAACAACACATATTGGCAAGATTTTGGCTAAGCCAATTGTTCATATAGGTCTTAATCTTAATTCTCAAGCTCTCCTTATATAAACGGAAAGGCATAAGGTGAGTTTGAAAATGCCTCGACTTTGGGACTTTGCATCCCGGCCACCATTAAATGTTGAACCCCCATTCGGAATTCACAAACACTATTGTTTGTATAAACGAAGGAAACAGATTATGAAAGAGTTATAATGCAGGGGCCTCACCACACCGCCAATACTTCTAGGCTTCAATTGACCTCAAGAGATGAAAGCCGATTCGACTGATCCCCACTTTGTTATCTTGTAAGCTCGAACATCTTCTGTGCTTAATTTCATCTTGAACCTCTCCAGTGCTAAAGCTTCTCGGAAGAGGAATCTCTTTTTAGAATTTAGGGTTTTGTTTTCGAACGAATTTGGGGAACAATAAGGCCAAAACGAACCACTCTTTGCCATGTCATTTGAAGATTGTGCACCTTGGACTTAGATGTTTCTTTCGAAAAGCGACGTTGAACTCAAAAATTAATCTAAAAAGTCACATAAGAGTGAGCGATTTTACACCAATATAATGGAGTGATTGGTCGAAAAATTTTCTATAAAAATTATGACTTTTCTAGTATCTTTTTCCTAGTGGCAAAGGCCAGGGGCACCAAACAAGGGCTACCAAGCTTGTGTGACGATCGACAATTCTCACCTAGATTTGGAAGAGGGCCAGCGCTCTCTTATCTGCCAACCCTTGCCTTTGGTCAGCAAGGACCGTCGACGCTACCCTAGGCACCGGCTTCATTGCCGCCCCCACTAGCGATGGGGCAACAGCCATAGGCGGGCCTATGTTTTCTTTTTTAACTTTTTAATTTTTAATTTATTTTATTTTAATTTGGACGAACATACTCTTGATGGGCCAAAAATTTTGACAGTCAGTGAGCCGACGAAGTTAGACCCTTATTTGAAATAGTTATAATCACTTCAAACCCTCTTTTTTTATAACAATGATGACATTCCGAACTTTTATTTAGAATTTTCTCTTCAATTGACCTCAAGAGATGAAATTCCAAACTGTTGCAGATTGAAAGGCCAAAGGGGATTCCCAAAAATAGGACAAAAACTACCCAAGAAGCTTCGACATCATTCCCGATCTTGTCCGGCAAGTACGTAGATAAAGGGATAAGCTGATCAGCACTAACTGGGAGTGACAGAAGGAGAGATGATTTGGGAGTCTCTGGATCGCTATCGATCGGTTCGGGAGATAAATTGCCGAAGGGATCGCTGCTCTGATCAAAGCCTCGATTGCAGACAAGGTAACCTGGAGACACAGACTCGAGAGAGACATTCATGCACGCAGAGGGACAAGGTGATATTACAGTAGTGAACCAGATAACAGTCGGACTGGGAGATAAGATCTAAATCCGTGAAAAATATTATTTATATTTATTTAGACTTCTAAACTTACCCACCATTTTAATAATTACTAACCTAATCTATCGATTTTCCTCCCATTAAATTACAAACTGATTTGAACCGAGCAGAGATTGTTTAATTCATTTATCGGCTTTTATTTGATTATTTTGAAAAATTAACCATTGTTGTAATCTATTGTTATGTATTTTTAAAGTTTATCAACATGTTAATGATACTAACTTTTAGACAAAATTACCGACAGCAATTTGAATGCCTTACCAATTTCTTTTGGCAGAATTATTAGCTTGTTTGAGATATAAAAACTATTAGTCAGGCCACTTACCAATTTGTATTTGGCCATTTTTGGTTGGCCAACACTGACATGGCCAATATTTTGATAATATTTTATTTTATTTTCTATTTTTTTATTTTTTATTTTCCTTGTCTTTTCTTTCTCTCTTTTTTTCTCCTTCTTCCTACTTTCTCCTTCTTCCTTCCTCCTTCCTCTAGTCGGCAAGCATTGACAAGGTCAACCTTGCTAGCCAATGGCAAGGCTCGCCCCCACTGACCATTGGTTAGGGCGAGCCTCGCCCAACAACAACAAGGCTCACCCAAGTTGCAACCTCTGGCAAGGTCGGGCCTCGCCCATGGCCAGGGAGGCTCAACCCTTGCCAAACCCTATGAAGGCAAGCATCGCCCAACCACTAGCAACCCTCACCAAAGAACGCAACCTTTGACCTCACAACCTTTGGTTAGGGCTAACCTTGCTTAGCCACTAGCAGCCCTCGCTAGAGGCCGCACAAGGTCAGGCCTCTCCCATGGTCAGTGAGGCTCGACCCTTGCTAGCCCAACTAGTGGCCAAGGTGAGATTGCCCAACCGCAGCCAGGCTTCCACAAGGGACCTCGTTGGCCTTGCCTCTAGCTAGTTGCCTATGGCCAGAGGAAGGATGAAGAAGGAGGGGAAAAAAGAGAGAAGAGGAAAAAAAGAAAAAAAATAATTCAAAAAATATATTAAAATATTATCCACGTTAGCGCCGACTGGTCAAAATTAGCCAGATGGACTAAATTAGCAAAATTACAAAAGGTTTAAGACTAAATTAATTAAGAAAAATATTTATGATTGAATTGGAAAAATTGTAATAAGTTTAGAACTATTTTGATAATTTTTCCTAATAAAGACTTGACTAGCATCGAAAAAGCACATTACCTTGTGCTTGTGGTTAAAAGCCGGTGGTCTTTTTGATAGCCGTTTTCCATGTCCATGCCCCTAAAGTAAGAAGCAAAAATCCATGTTGTCGTACTTGAGAGAGCGATTAAGTTAATTTATAAAGAATTGGAGGTGGAGTGAGAGGATATGAGAAGTGAGCAATAAAAAGTCTATTTTGGAACGATTTTTGGCTGCATTAATAAACAACATTAAATACTTAAAATTCAGTTTTACATGATATGTTATAAATTAAAGTTACTAATCGATATACGAAATTACAAACTCTTTTCGAAGTTACCAACTATTTCAATGACTTGTCAATGTTTATTTGCAAAATTGAAATTGTCAACTCTTGCGTGAAATTACTAACTCCTACGTTACGTAGTTAATTGTTTTGAAATTATCAATTGTTCCCCTAGTACTAACATTTATTTGCATAATTTATCAACGTCGCAAAGTCACCAACTTACCAGCTTTTATTTGATCGTTTTAAAAGTATCAATTATTTCAATAATTTGTATTTGCAAAGCTTACCATTGGTTAAAATGACAAATTTTTATACGATATTATCAACGCTTCTAAAAATACGGGCTATTTTATAATATACCTTTATTTATTTGCAGGAGCTTAAGTTATAAACTCTTTTATGAAATTTCCAAGGAATACATTACCAACATTTATTTGATTGTTACCAAGTTACCAACTATTTTAATAATGGACTGACAATTCTTTGCACAGCTTACCAACTTATAAAGCTACTAATTGTTATAAAAGATCATCGACTATTATTTGACTCCACCTACGGACGTTTATTTGATTTTTTCCATCAACATTTGTTTGGGAAAGTTAAACTTACTGAGTATTATAACATATTATCACATTTGCCTAGATCTATTACACTTTTATCAATTCAATTTTAAATCTTTTAATTTTTGCCAATTGAGTCTTAAATATTTTCACATTTCACCATTTAAGTTCATATAGCCAAAATTGCCCGGAAATCATTAACATGGATGACGATTGTCCTTTTTGGCATGGTAAACGCTAACGTAAACAATTTTAAATATTATTTTAATATTTCTCCTTTTTCCTTTTCACTTCTTTCCTCTCTCTTTTTTCATTTTTGGGTGAGGGCGGCCAACGCCACTTTGCCATATAGGACCACCAACGACCACATCATCTATTTCTGGCCCAAATAGGTAGGATAGACTCAATCATGAAAATATTTAGAACTGAATTAGAAAAATTGAAAGGTGTAAAATTTAATTGCAATAAGTTTAGGATTTTGTAGAAAAAATTTCTGTATAATCACCGTGCTAATATATTTTTTAAGAATCATTTTTATTATTGAGACGCCTGAGAATGTTAGCATGTACGCGTCCTAATTTTGATGGATTAATTACCTAGGAAGCTGATTTTTTGTATTAATTACCACCGCGATTAAATTATTGAAAGAAAAAAGTAATAGCACCCATGAAAGCACGCGCTATTGCAGGTGGACCTTATATTCTGGATTAGATGCTGGAAACCACAAAAGCACGCGCTACTGTTCGTCACTACATTGGAGGAGGATGGAGCATGCACTTTAACTTTGGCCCAGTCAAATCACGGATCATGTCCAAACACCGTGTCTAACAAGCTAGCAATACCCTTCTGTGGCTCTCGCGTGGCATATTTAGTCATCTCGAAGCTTCTGACTAGTCATCTATGGCGATTGTCTTTTCTGCTGGTTCTGTTCAAGGCTCTCTCCCGAGAAGACTTCGAGCAGGCATCGGTGAAGACGGCGCTACACATCAATGATGCAGCCGCAAACAATGGAATAGCAAAATCAGCTGCTTGTATATACACTTGAAAGAAACAGAGGAGATGGCGGTTCCATCAGGGTTTGACTATGAGGTGTTCTTGAGCTTTAGAGGACCGGATACTCGAGCAGGTTTCACCGACTTCCTTTATATTAGCTTGATTGATGCAGGAATCCGTGCATACAGAGATGATGAAGAGTTGCGCATCGGCGAAGAGATCGGCCCGGAGCTTCTCCACGCAATCAAGCAGTCAAGAATATCCATACCCATCTTCTCAAAACGATATGCGTCTAGCAAATGGTGTCTCAAAGAGTTGGTCCAGATGGTGGAGTGCAAGAAAAACATGGGACAGAAGATCATGCCCATTTTCTATGATGTGAAATCTTCTGAGGTTCGGTACCAAACCGATGGGTATGGACAGGCCTTCATTGAGCATGAAAGCAAGAAGCGATACAGTGATGGAACTATTAGCGAGTGGAAGGCTGCTCTTAGTGAAGTTGGAGCATTGAAGGGATGGAACCTCCATAGCATGCCCAACAGGTGATTATTTCTAAGATTAGGACTACGACGATAGCTTGTATCCTTGCTGAATTTGTGTTATATCGATTATTGAAGTTTAATGCATTTCCAGAAAAATTACAAATCATGCTAAAACTGGGATGGTTCGCTGATATTCTACTTTTCCCTAGTTTAACTATATGTTATAAGTCCATTTTCATCCTTTTCTTTTCAAATAACATTACGCAGTTCATATAATTTTAATAAGGAATCTATACAAATGGGGTGTTAGATTTTCTAATTTGATTTGGCTTGACCATTTGTTATTCAACCCAATTTTCTAATTCCATGTGTTTTCAACTCCAAAAATATCAGGCACGAGGGTGACTTTGTGAAAACCATTGTCAACAAGGTTTTCAGTGAGTTGAAAAAGGGTTTTTTGGTATTATCGGATTGCTTGGTTGAAGTTGACAATCACGTGAGTGAAATCATGAGAACAATTGGCCCTCGGACACGTGTAACATGGATTGTTGGTATCCATGGAATGGGTGGTGTTGGAAAGACCACTCTTGCCAAAATAATCTACAATCAACTTTCACCTGATTTTGAGCATCGTTGTTTCCTTTCTAACATTCGAGAAACTTTGAAGGTAAAGGGCGTTGAGCACTTGCAGAATCAATTGATCTCCGACATCCTCAAAAAGAATTGGAAAGATATAGGCATAAGCAACACAGACGAAGGGATTGAGATGATAAAAGATAGGTTGTGGTAAAAGGCTTCTCCTTCTCCTTGATGATGTTGACAGAAAGAATCAATTGAATGTACTTATGGGAAAGCATGATTGGTTTGGTGAAGGAAGTAAGGTTATCATCACTAGTAGAAACAAAGAGGTTCTCAACGTTCCTCAAGTGGATTGGACCTATGAGCTGAAATGCATGGATCCCAACAAATCTCTTCAACTTCTTAGTAAACATGCCTTTAGAAGTGATCGTCCTTTGGATGATTATCTTGACAAATCCAAAAAGGCAGTAGGCATTGCTGGGGGTCTTCCTCTAGCTCTAGAGATTATAGGTTCACTTTTATCATGCAATAGGAAAGAAATGTGGGACGTCATATTGAAAAAGTTGGAAAAAGTTCCTCACGAGGAAGTCAGCAGTAAGCTCATGATAAGTTATGAGGCATTAGATGATCGACAAAAGCACATCTTTCTTGATATAGCTTGTTTTTTCATTGGATATGATAAAGAAATTGCAATCTACATGTGGGATGAGACTGAATTTTTTCCAGAAGAAGCTTTGGAAGTTCTGCAGCATATGTCCTTGATAAAGATTGATAAAGATAATGCATTGTGGATGCATGATCTAATAAGGGACATGGGGCGAGAAATCAGCCGCCGAGACAGTAATATGGTAATAGAGAAGCAGACTAGGGTGTGGAATGCTGATGAAGCATTAAATTTGCTGACGACAAAACAGGTAAAAGCTCCCTGCTACTACTACATTTTGGCTGCTTCCTCTTTTATGATGGCCTAAAACACGAGGGCTTAATAACGCGATTCCTTTTTTGGCAGGAAAAGGAAAAAGTTGAAGCTCTCTGTCTCGAGTTTCGCCATCCGAGAGAATACCGTTTTGCGGATGAGGACTTTATGAGATTTCCAAATCTAAAGCTCCTTGTAGTTAATGGCGGGACTATAGGGAAGTGGTTTATGTATCGTTTAAGTCTGGAAACAATGTTCAAAATCAAATTTGGAATAGAAGAGCAGACTTCACAGCAGAATTTTCATTTTCTGATGGACTTTTTCCGGAAGAAGTCGCATCTACTTCCAAAATTGCGATGGCTTGCTTGGCATTATATTCCTCGAGACTTTGACATAGCCAAATTATCCATGAGGAATCTAGTTGTTCTCAGTCTAGCACTCAGCACCATTACCCATCATTGGGACGGTTGGAGCCATATAAAGGTGTGACATATGCTGGAACGTCTATCTATTAACTCCAGAGCTTGATCCTTCATGATTTTTTTATCTTTTTGTGTTGCAGATGGCAAAGAGCTTAAAAGTTCTGGATTTGACTTCTTGCTGGAACTTGGTTGAAACTCCTGACTTCTCAGGACTTTCAAATTTAGAACGATTGATCATGCATAGCTGTGGAAGCTTGGCTGGAGTCGATAAATCCATCGGTCAGTTAAAATGCTTGGTTTTATTAGATGTCAGGTATTGTTGGCAACTTCGTGAGTTGCCAAATGAGATTTATAAGCTAAAGTCTTTGAAAGAGCTCCTTATTGTTGGCACACAAATACAAAACAATATGAGCTCTAGTCTGTGCTATGGACAGCATCTTTAGCTTATATTATGAAAAACAGATAACACAAAGAGAATGAAGAAAATTAATGCTGTTGTATCATGTTTGTCTCTCTGTGTTGCATTCTTTCACAGTTTATGGGACATTTGGAAAATTCCGTTTGCTGAACACCAAAATTGTTTCCTGGATGGTAGATATGTAACATTGACAGTAAATTCTACATCACCGAAATTTGTCCTATTGGTATACTACCACTAGTCAGGCTACTAATTGTTATACACAAAGCACGTTAGGGATCTACAACCATCAATGTGTTCAAAATTTATCAAGTTTTTCATAGATTCATTACTCATGATTAAATATTAGCGGTGTAAATAGTAATTACTAGTGTAATCAATAATATTCTACCAAAAACTTATAGGGATAGAATAGTTAATATGCTAGTAAGATACCACCAATGTCCAAGTACTTTGATGTAATGTTGGCAACTAACGACCATCAATGTAATAGTAACTTATTAAGTTATTGCACAAACCTGCTGCTACTAAAATCTACATTTGAGCGGGGTCAACAATAAGTAACTAGTGAAATTAATAAATACCAACATGGGTTTGCTTTCCAAAATGGACTGAACTTAACAACCAAGAGGGGAGTACATTGGTCGTTGGAGCATTTAAAAAAAAAAATTCATGCAAAACAAAGTATAGAGGATGAAATAGTATCCGTAGCTGAAATATGCTATGCAGAGCAAATATCTTCTATTAACAGAAATGTAAATAGAATATATATAGAAAAGGCGACAAAATAATTTATAGTGGTTCAGTCTTCCGTCTTAGCCTACTCTAATCTCTCAACTCCAAAAGCTTTACAGCAAGACTGGAATTCACTAGTGCAATCTTTGAAACCTTTGACAACATTTATAGATAAAGCTCCCTCTCCATGTGGGACTGGAGCTCATTCTACAAGTTTAGACACTTCAATCATAGCACTCTTTTACAATGATTACACCACCATTCACTCAGAAAACACAATCAAATTTCACGAGGTTTTTCTCTATTGAAGGGTAGTTTAGTTTTCTTCATTGCTGCTCACTGTGTATGTTGATGTAATCCATAATTATGAAAATAACAATTTCTTCTCTTTTGTTTACATTCTCAATAAGTAAAAGAAGTAAAAATAACTTTGAGAAAGTTTTGATCCCCTGGCTCCCTTCAACTCTCTCTCTCTGACACATTATATAGTTCTCCAAACTTCCTTGACGTGCTGGAGACTTCAAATAGGTCAAAATAACTGCTACAACATCTATTCTTAACTCGAAACATTTATCTAGAGCTAATTAATCAATCTTGCCTGAAATTGACAAAATTGTCTCTGTGAACTTGCTCAACGCTTCCTCTACTTAGCCAAAGATGGCAAATTGGGTTTGATTTTTGTAGAATGTCTCTTTGTGGATGTCAAGGCTTGAAATTGGCTTCAAAGCACCAATTGAAATTCAAATCAAGTCGATTTGGAGCTGGGTCTCTGTTTTCAAATACATGGAGTATTGTCCACTCCGTCTATAGTGTGAACTTCCTCTATGATGCAGTCCATTCTAGACTTGATGGTTTTAGCAAATGTTAAGCATCATGTTACAATAAAAATGCTTTCTCTTCAGGAATTACAGCAAATATTAGAATTATAATTATCAAAATACAGATGAGTCTTTGTAAGTACTAGTTTCTTAGTAAATTTTTGTCTATTGAGAAATTAGAAATAACCTTTATACGCGATCTTTCTTCTGCAATCATTTGAGCAACAAGACACGTAATTGCAACTTGCGAGCACATGCTCTCTCATTGTAAGCACTGTTTCCTCTTTAGTTGACTCTCCTTAATCTCCTTTAGTTTAGCTAGAATCTGTTGTAGCAGAAGTTTGATTTTTTGACTTGCTTCAGTAGGCATAGATGGCTCCCGCTGAATTTTCCTTTCTTTTGCAGAAGAAGAGGGTGTTTTTTCTATAGATAGAGGTTTCCCCTTCTTGCTTACTCCTCAAAACTCCTCCAACTTCTTCTGCAGGCCCCTTTTTCTACTCCTTCCCTCTATACTTCTCCTTCAACAGTTTCATAACTCCCTCATTCACTCTTTTCCATATAGACAACATTCCCTCTTTGCTTCCATGCATCCGCAGAAGGCTTGATTTGTATTCAATTCAGAGTGCCATTACCCACCATCCTAGGCAAGGACTTCTCTTTCTTCAACTCTTCAGGAATTTTGATTCCTTTCTATTAGAATGATCAACCCAAAAAGTGGATAGGTGGAGGAAGACTTATGTACATGACCTCATTGTGAAGAGATTTGTGATATTTTAATTCCTCCTTTCACATGCAACGGATTAGGAGTGGCGTGTGGAATTTGACTAATAAGGGCGGACGCATGGATAGAAGATACAATGATAAAATAATCAACTCTAAAGCTCTAGTTAATATTCGAAAGAAGACCACATATATATAAAAAGTATATAAACCCCATTGTCAAGTGGATATTTCAACACTTCTTTCCCCAAAATTTTCAAAATTACATAGCAATAGGGTAATCCACCGGAGTTTATAAGAATCGTGCGATACGTGTGCGGAAAGAGAGCGTGCAAGACTAAAAGGAACGCCATATATGATGGCCCAGAGTAGTTTGGCCTCTTACTTTGTCACATCATCTGTGAATGCATCCTTAAGACAAAGGTTGGCAACTTTTTCGAGGAACTCTCATTTTCAGAGGAAAGGATCCACGGGTCATATGAAAACAGAGTGCACGAACCGAGGAATCATCTTGCATAATTGTGCCGTATTTGAATATTTAAATAATAAATTACATATTTATTTAATAAAACTTTTAGAACAGTTAATAATGATCCCACAAAATCTGACGTATGGTATGCCTCAATAGGAGAAGTACTGATCTTGGTAAACACCCAAATGGGAAGATCAAACATAGGGGAATTTGAAAGATTGTTTGACAAAATTGCAATCCTTGCTAGGACTCTCAAATCTAAGATTGGCATAAAAGTTTATGACCACAAGAGGGCATGCTTCATCGGGGATGATACACAGATTTTCCGAGATTATGGTTTCCAAGAATTTTGGAGATGCAGATACCATGACTCAAAGTTCAAAGTCCACGACTCTAGAAGTTATCATCTCACGAGAGACATACAAAGCGATTCAATTTTGGAAGTATTGATCGCCTATTTTAAGTACTGATCGCTTAACTTTGTCGATTACACAATCAATGTGGAAAGTAAAAAGTGCACGGGAAGCCCTAGGTGGCCTAGATATGCAATGCAGTCATGTCACAATCCTTTCAGTTAGTTTAATAAGTCAAAAACATTTCTTGTCTCAGAAGTGCAATCAAATTTTCTTAATGAAGGGTACATGTATTGTCTATGTTCTACTCAAGAATTACCTACATGACATCCTTAATTGCACATTTTATCATAAATTTAAGGATTTGATTGTATTTGTTCACCCAAAGTTATGGATCTAATTGAATCAATTGAAAGATTAAGGACCCGCTTGCATTTTTGGTTAAGGTCTTAGGACTTAAGGCCCCATTTGGTAACACTCCTTTTTTTTGTTTTTTTGTTCTTCGGAATAGAAAAAGAACATAAATCTGTTTGGTAACGTCTAATAATATTTCTATTCCGCGGAATAGAAAGTTGTTCCAAGGAATAGATTTAGAATAAAAATGAAAAGTAAAAAAAAATAGCCTTTTGTTCATAGAAACAATTTTTAGAAAGTTATTTCTTGAATCACCGCTACTTGTGACCACTACCAACCGTCACCCACCACCCCCTACCCCCTCCCCCAGTGGTTGCCGATTCGCTCGTCCACCGGTCGCCATCACCATCGAAAAAAAGGAATAAAAAAGAATTTTAGTCAATACCAAACACATTCCTATTTTTTTATTCCAAAAATAAAAAAATCAATGCAATTACCAAACATGTTATTTTACTCATAAATTGTTCTAGAGAGTAGAAATAAAAAAGAACTATTTCTCAAAAAAATTTATTTTTAAACATAAAAATGTTATCAAACGCATCATAATTAAGACTCGACTGTACCATACACAAGTTTAGGACTTACGGTGTAATTTCCCTACTCTTTTTTTTTTTCGGTCGAACAATTTCCCCACTTGAAAAGTTATCATTCATGTATTATATTGTTTGGTGATGATACGTGGACATGAACTACGAGATATGCATGACTATTATTCATTTGTTTGGCTTACATGCGTCTCACGCCATGTTGAGAGCATGTACGACACGGCTGAATCGCTGATGAAACCCTTCCCCTATGTAAGTAGTATGAGATTTAAAAAGGCATGGGCTCTACCATCAAGAGATCGATCTCTACATGGATGAAAATGATATGACATCCTATGCTTCATACACGAATTGGGCTCGCGACGTACTGAAATAATATGTTAGAAACATGAGGTAAAACTTTCTGCAAAAAAAATGAAATAAAGGATCACAGTGAATAGGAAAAATGATGTGATGCAATAGCCATCATTATGCTCATATAAATAATCTCATTTATCCTTACTGATATCAAGGCCAATTGCGATGCATGAGCTGAGTCCTATATGCATGGAGAGAGAGATTTCCCCCTTTGTATCCCCCGCTTGGCCCAAAGTCATTAGTAGTTTCTCCCTTCCAAATAACTTGCGCAAGGAAAGTCGAGGTACAAGTCATTGAGCAATCATAAGTTTTCTCCCGATCGATTTTGGCAATCATATAACCTTTTTTGACCCTTACAATTATGCATAAAGCAAATCTGTTACTAAACGAAGATCATATTCTCAAAGATCTATATAATGAGTTTATATTCAGTCCTCTAATTGCTTTTGTAATTGGGTCCTCTTAACATTTTGTCAATGCTCTCAAGTCCTATTAAAAAAATCCAAAACGTATAGCTTTGGTGACATTTCTATTGTAAAATTGATAAGAGGTGGAAGAAATAAGGGTAACTTTTTTATCGTTAACATTATGAAAAAGAGACAATAAATCAATAAGAGATGTTCTAAAACTTATCACAAAGATGTAATTGAATTCTAAAATTTTAAAAAAATACAATTAAGTCCTAAACTTTTAAAAAATACAATCAAGTCATAAAATTTCTCAAATTGATATAAACAAGTCCTTCCATTGGCTTCATCAATTTGTTTAATGAAAGATGTTAACATTGCATTTTTAAATTAACTTCTCTTCTCTATGTATCATTTTTTATTATTTTCAATTTCAAATCCAATTTAAATTAAATTTAAAAAACAAAAAAGGTTAAAATTTTATTTTAAAAATCAAAACTGGAAAAAGAAAAAAAAAAAAAAAAAAAGTGCTAGGGCCTTGCCTAGGGCTGGCGGCCGGGAACCTCTTGGCGGGCCATGTAATTCTTTTCTTTCCAGTTTTGTGTTTTTTAGTAAAATTTTAGCCTTTTCTTAGTTCAAATATTTGAAAATAATAATAAAAATACCACGCAGGAAAGATTAAATAATTTTAAAAAACGCCACGTTAGCATTTTTCGTAAGGCAAATAATGATATTAACTAAAGGAAATATGATATGTTTTAAGATTTAATTGCTAAAGTTTTAAAATCAAATTGCACATTCGCGATAAGTTTTGGGACTTCTTAGCAAGGGTGAATGTTTATGTTTCCATTCAAGTTCCACCTAGAACCTACCCATTGAAACAATTATTATTATTATTTTTTGAAACTTAGAACCTACCCCGCATACTCAAGAATCTAAAAGCTACGATATCACGGGTTATAAGGATGGCTCCAAAGTTTACCCAAGTTCCACTTGTACTCTTAATTGAACAATCATAACTAATGTTAATCATCACATTTGATGATTATCATTTGCTACATCCATTGATGATAGACACACGAAGATTATGAAATATTAACAAAATAAAATTTTTAATCATAAATATCACTGAAAATGGAAGTCAAACTAGTGATTTCATATTACACACTTATCATTGACGCCATAAAATGCCACATGATCATGTAAAGACATAGAACAAGAAAAACACAAAGGCTTAATTCAGGTTCTCAGTTCCCGATTCCTAATTCTACTTATAACCTAGAACCTACCATGCATATCTTACACCTTGAAATCAAGAAGTAAAGGTGAGCAATCCCAAATTCCATTTACCTATTAGAACATATTCCTCATTATTTGGGACCTGAAATCTGGAACCTGCCCTACATGCCCTGGTACCTCAAATCTAATATGTCATAGATTCTAATGTCGGTTCCAGATTGAATAATTGTAGTGAATTATCATATTTAATAGCCGCAATTTATATTTAGACACACGAAAAATATGAAACATTAACAAAGTAAAAGTTTGTTTAAAAAAATGGAAGTTTAAAATAGTGTTTCAGTTTATACACTCATCATTATATTTCATAAAATACCGTTGGACCACGCAAAGACATAGACAAAAAGAAAATACAAAAACTTGTTCCAAGTTTCACATACTTCGTTATTGAACATATCGGTCAAAATAGGTTTCTCAATTTTTGGAACCTATAATCTACTCTATATATCTTGAAACTTGGAACTGAACAAATTCCTATTAGTCCGGTTCTTTAGTTTTAGGTTCTACTTTAGGATCATTCTAATCTAAGGGTAGAACCGAAAATGCGATAATCGGACCGGTGCCCTTCTTAGTGCACTTATCCAGGTAAAATAACTAAAAAAAATAACCCTTTAAGATGCGGGTGGAAATTAGCCAATTTGCTTTTTGCAATATTCTTGATCGCGTAATAACATGCTCTCTTTCTCTCTCGAGCACGAACCGATTTACTCTTTTTGGGCTTCGTTGCCTCTTGGTCCTCCACGTGTTCTGCTCCTCCACGCCCTCAGCGACGCCAGCCTGTGGCTACAGTGAGGTCCGTCCGCCGCCGCCGCTGGTGACGACGCCATCAAAAGTGGTTTGCCCTCCGGTGTGGTTTGGCTTCCTTTGGTCCGATTCCCCTTAGGAATTGGGAATTGGACCGAACAATCACCGGTTCTATAAAATGGAACTGGAAACCGAACTGATGTCTTCGGGAACCGAACCGAACCGGCCAGTTCGGTCCAGTCCCAGTTTGGGCAATCCATCATTCTCAGCCCTAATATGTATCCATGTATCTTGTCCTCAGCCAGAGAAATTGGTAACAGTAGAAGATATCATGGGGTTCAACAAAATCGGATAATGAGAGAGAGAGAGAGAGAGAGAGAGAGAGAGAGAGAGAGAGAGAGAGAGAGAGAGAGAGCCTTTTCCGGGGCTGGAGCTAGAAGAATGTTAATGACGAAACCCTCTTGCGTGTTTAGCGAATATTGATTTCCAGTTTTAATTAGGAGAAGTCCTTTTCCATGTAACTAAGCTAGAGTTTTCTGTAGAACAATATCATTGTCCTAGATCAACTTATTTCCCCCAAACAAACAAAGGAACACGGTGAAAAAAAAATTCCGTAAATCATTTACCTCGAAATAAATGCAGCCTAGTCTAATGGAAAATGGGGGGCCACATAACCAAAATGAGAAAGAACCAATTTTCAAATTTAAATATGAGAAGTCTTCTTCTTTTTTTCCTAATCTTCGCGTGGGTTAGTTTGTGAATAACTGTGTCGAAGGAAATGGTTTTACCCAATATATGTATTCTAGGAAAGTGATTGATTTTCCCTTATTCAGTTGTAAGCATATAATGAAGCAGTTTCACGCTCTTGGTTATTACACTAAAAATAGGATAGATCATGCAATGATATTAAATTATATGAAGGAAATTGTAGATTGTATAATGAAATATGAAGTTACAATTGTTTTTTTTTGGTGACCATGAAGTTACAATTGTTGATATAGAGAACATCAAATGAACGATAAACGATAAATAAGTTTCAAATCTAGTACTTTTATAGAGTAAATACGGCAAAGAGAAGCTATATAATCTAGAAATCATAACCACAGAAGTACATGAAAGTATTCAATTTCTTCCTTCTTCTTTTTCTCTAGCTTAGAAGTCCAAAGTCAGTTTTGGAAAGAAGTGAAGTGGTAAATACAATCACTTTGACATTTTAACAAATATCTTCTGCACGCTCCACTTCAACCCCACGAAATTAAGTGCTACGAGGAAAAATCACATCCTACGGGGAAAAATCACATGCTGAAAGTATTATTATAAATGAGAACATGACTTGTTAATGTATCAATAAGAAACAGAAAAAATGGATTCTAGAAGCTAGAGAGAGAGAGAGAGTTGACTTAGCAATTCCAATTGTCACGCCCCAAACCCCGAGCACGCGACAACCCCTTACCATGGTCAATTGAAAACGACATCCCAGGACTCGTCGACGACTATTCATTTTAATCTTTCATTAAGCGCAAGCGGAAGACGAACTATCCCCAGTCCAAACAGACAATCAAACAATCAATCATGGATAGAGGGATGAACAGCATAAACCTCGACTACTCATTTATACAATTACTAGATTAATCAACGGATGATCGTTTTCAAATTTACAAGCCCTACAAAAAGGAGCCGATCTATCCTCTAAGCCAAACCAGAAAGGAACTAGGCTAAGATAATCTAGCTATACACAATGAACCCTCGGGTTCAGCACCACCATCACCAAAACCCATCGAACTCAGGTTCCGTCGGGTCGATCACTGGAGAAGCGGGGGCAGGATTCTCCACTGCGGGTGCGCCATTCTAAGGGTCTGAAAATGGTTAACCACGATGGGTTGAGATAAAATCTCAGCGAGTTCTTCCCCTAAACCCCGGTTAGTACACCAACTCAACCCGGGGTATCTCTCCAGAACCACCCCTCACTCAACCCAACAACAAACAACCAGCAACCCGCAAGCAAACAACAGACAGGGGCAACCAACAAACAATTGGTCGATTCTCATGCAACCTTACCCGATATGCTATACCCTGCACGATAAACCTCACTCAATGCAAGCAATGCAACCAACAATCACATAGTTGGTTCACATGCAACCTTACCCGGTATGCCTACCCTGCACGTTATAAGTCAGCACAATACACGCAATGCACATGGCCGTTAGATGATGTAGTTCATCAATCACATACGAGTTGCGTCACAAGCGATCTCACTTGGCCATTGCCACACCCTACACGTTATCAATTCATGCGTGCGTGCCATAAATGATGTGATCATCTCATGCATAATCGAAACCAATGATGCCATGTTTTCTCATGCACTCTCGCATCCACACGTGTTCCGATTATTACTGCCCCCACAAGGCTACAACCGAGGCGCAATGGCGCTACGGCGCCCTTCCTCCGCAGAGGCGCAACCGTGCCCTTCCGTGCCCAAAAGACGTCAAGGAATACTCTCCCAAGACCGCATGCCCAACGAACATCAAGGGATACTCTACCGAGACCGCATGCCCATTAAACGTCAAGGGATACTCTCCCGAGACTACATGCCCAAAGGATGTCAAGGGATACTCTCCCGAGACCGCATACCCACAAAACGTCAATGGATACTCTCCCAAGACGGCATGCTCATAGAACGTCAATGGATACTCTCCCGAGGCGGCGGTTTCAACTTAATGATCACGCAAGCATACCATCACAACCCACTTATTATCTTTGAGCATTAGCCAATGCACACATGCTTGCATATGAAACCTCAAATCATTTCTCACAAAAGCGGTCCATTTCCGGTATCCCTCGGACAAACCATTTCTCCCACCTTTCTCATAAAAGCGGTCCATTTCCGATGTTCCTCGGACAAACCATTTTCTTTCTTTTGTGAAAATCACATGATTCAAGCGGATGCTTATACAATGTCACATCCAATTCACTTCACATGATCAAGGCACATAAAATTATGCACAATTTAACTTCTGGATGAACAGTGCCGTGAACAGTAATTTCCGAAATTCAATTAATAATAAATTAAATTCAAAAATTAAACAAAACATTGATTAAACATAATTAATCAATCAATTAAGCTAAACATGCTTAATTATCACATAAACCACACATAAGCACTATTTAAGCATAATTAAGCAAGATTAAACTAATCTAATCTTAACCACATATATTTTGGCTAATACAACTTAATTAAACACATTAATCAGCTCTTAGCACTAATTAACCCAACCCTTAGCAAGTTTAGGCACTCAATAGGGATTAGGGGCTAAACTCACCCGTTAAGCGGGCTGGCAACACGGGTGCGGCGGCGGCGATGAACCCGACACCCGGGGACTTCCACCACAGCGATCCAAGGCGGTCCCAGGGTCAAAACAACAGCAACAACCTTTGCTTCCCACTACAAGCTGGAAAAACTGACTGCACAGGAGGAACGGGCTGACCGGAGCTAAAACAGGTTGGCCGGAGCTCTGGCGAGCTGGTGGCTGGTGGCCGGTGGCTGGTGGTTCCGGGGGGTCAAGGGAGAGGTGTGTGTGGCTGGTGTGGGCAGTGGGTAGGCAAAAAATGGAGAGAAACAGAAGAAAAAGCGAAGCTGCACGGGGGGTGCGCTATAGTGACGGACGGAGGACTGCTGACTTCAGGCCGCCGTACGGTTCGGACGGCAGCTCCATTCGTCGATCGGCCATCGTGAACAGTACGTAATTTCTGTACTGAACATTTTGATAGGTGGCACGGCCCGAGATTCCACCGGGAAGGCAACGAACAACTCAAATTTCGGTGAGAGGTCCAAAGCAGAAACTGCAGAAATTGCAAGGAGAAGCAAGGGGAAGCAAGGGGAAGAGGGCTGCGATTTTCTGGGCTGAAGAGGGGAGAGAGAGAGTGAAGTGAGGGCTTCTAGAAGACCTCATCAAGGCCATTAAATGACTTGCTTTAACCCCCAAACAAATGACATCATCTTCTCTCTCTTCCTTTGACTTTTCTTCAAAATATCTAGGGGCAAAATGGTCATTTCCACTTTGCACATTTCCCAATGTGCCCTTGGGCTGAAATTGAAAGGCAGGCCTAGGAAATGGGCCGGAAAATGAATAGGAATGAGCTCGGGAATTTGTTGGGCTCGAATCGGCTTAGGTTCAGACAACGGGCTCGGAAGGGTAAATGCTCGGTTTGGTCCAACGGGCTTGCTCGTTTGTCTCGATCTTCCATGGTGACTATCCCACCTTGGGTGTGTGGCCCACACTACTCTTGCCCGGCCCACATCCTCATATGCTCATTTCCTAAAAACTCGGCTCAATCGACACTATCAACTATCAAGGAAGCATCGTCCAAAAGTCCGTCCCGGACGTTCCCGAAAATTCGAAGTCCAATCTTGGATTCTCATGCCTTGTCAATTTTGCCCAAATGTCATTTTGGTATAATTCAGACTGACAGGCGGCTTCGAGGATTCACGCATAACCGACTCGTGCCAAACCACGTTCAAGACTTCTCGACACATGAACGTCCTTGACGACATGAAATTGCGAAGGATAGATTCTTATTTCAAAGTACACGATTATCAAGGATCGACATAGGGTCATTCGCGGGTTCGATAACAGTAGACGAAATCACCTGTCGTCCCATTATTTATGTCCGCGAATCGACTTCGATTTGTCCTTGAAATCGGCCTGCATGACTACAGGATCGTCCTTACGCAAGTCTCACGGTCGAGTCGTTTTCCCAGGTCAAGTTCTTTAATCGCACGAGTTCTGTCCTTAGTAGCCTTTCTCCTCAAGGTCAGTATCTCAGAAATGATTAGGTCCGAGTGGAATCAACCAACAATGCATTGGCGAAATTCACATTCACTCATCCCTAAAAGGGCTCGAATTTCAGGACGTCACACCAATTTTCGAAATATCGGAAAATTAAAAAAATATTTCACCAAAACAAACACCCCCTGAGTTTGGAGGCCAGTCCCATGTGGACATCTTTACTTCTGAGATGCCTGAGAATATTGCCATGTGCAAGTGGTAAATACAATCACTTTGACATTTTGACAAATATCTTCTGCATGCTCCACTTCAACGCCACAAAATTAAGTATTACGGGGAAAAATCACATGCCGAAAGTATTATTATAAATGAGAACATGACTTGTTAATTTATCATTAAGTTACAGAAAAAATTGGATTCTGGGGGAGAGAGAGAGATTTGTTGATTGCTGAAGTTTTTTGATGTCCCATGTGATGGAGCAACGAGAAACTTTTCTAATAGAAACCTTTTCCCCTTATTAGAGAGCAGAAACCGTTTTCTTGATTCTAAGTTGAAAGTGTATTATTTGATTAAAATGCTATTTTGTTGACTTAGCAATTCCAATTTTCCAAAATAGCGGAAATTAAAAAATTTCACAAAAAATCTTTTCACCAAAACACACGCACCCAATTGTCTACGAGTTTGGAGCCTATTCACATGTGGAGATCTTTATTTCTGAGATGCCTGAGAATATTGCCATGTGCAAGTATTCAACGCCACAAAATTAAGTATTACGGGGGAAAATCACATGCTGAAAGTATTATTATAAATGAGAACATGACTTGTTAATTTATCATTAAGAAATAGAAAAAATGGATTCTAGAAGCGAGGGAGAGAGAGGGAGAGAGGGAGGGAGGGAGGGAGGGCTTTGTTGATTGTTGAAGTTTTTTTATGTCCCATGTGAGCAACGAGAAACTTAGCTAATAAGAAACCGTTTTCTTAATTTTAAGTCCAAGTGTATTCTTTGATTAAAATGCTAATTTTCCAAATATCAGAAAATAAAAAAATGTTTTCACAAAAAATGTTTTCACGGAAACAAGCGCACCCTATTGTCTATGAGTTTGGAGCCTAGTCCCATGTGGACATCTTTATTTCTGAGATGCCTGAGAATATTGCCATGTGCCTGTCCTAATTTTAATAGATTAACAAGTTGACTTTTGGATCTATTCTTCCGCAGATAAAAGGGACTCTCAACCACCGCGATTGAATTATTAAAAAGAAAATTATATGGGAAGCATCCAATAAATTGCTGATGAACAGTATATTATGCTGAAAAACACAAAAACACGCTATTGTTTGGCTGTACATTTTATAAAGAATGGAGAGCACGTAATGTGCATTGTTGACTTTATCAGATTCAAGTAATTAGTCATATCTGGGGATTGTCTTTTCTGCTGCTCTATTCAAGGATTTCTTCTAGAGAAGACTTTAGTAGGCATCATTGAAGACAGCACTACAAATAAATGATGCAGCTGCAAACAATGGAATAGCAGATCCCACTGCTTGCATATACACTTGGAAGAAAAGTGAGGAGATGGTAGTTTCATCGGGATTTGACTATGAGGTGTTCTTGAGTTTTAGAGGGCCGGATACTCGAGCAGGTATCACCAACTTCCTTTATAACAATCTCACTGATGCAGGAATTCGTGCATACATAGATGATGAAGAGCTACGGGTCGGGGAAGAGATTGGCCCAGAGCTTCTCCAAGCAATTGAGCAGTCAAGAATCTCTATTCCCATCTTTTCAAAACGATATGCCTCCAGCAAATGGTGTCTTAAGGAGTTGGTCCAGATGAAGGAGTGCAAGAAAACCATGAGACAAAAGATCATGCCCATTTTCTATGACGTGGAACCTTCTGAAGTTCGATACCAAACCGGCGGGTATGGACAAGCCTTCCTTGAGCACGAAAGCAAGGGGCGTTACAATGAGGAAACTATTAGAGAGTGGAAGGCTGCTCTTAGCGAAGTTGGAGCAATAAAGGGATGGGACCTCCAAAGTATGCCCAACAGGTAATTACTTCTAAGATTAGGGGATTTCACTTGGAAAAGAAAATGTTCCATACTAATGGATTCGAGTCCATAACCATGGGTTCCAATGTACGAGATCTTGTAGCACTTACCAATGAGGCCATATCGATTAGTATTATATAGAAGAAATCAATTCTAGACACTAATACAATTAGATATGCTCTTCATAGACAAACTTGGGATTTCCGATCCTAAGTAAGATCGGTTCAGGATCATGGGATCCTTTTCTATCAGATAGGAAGGGCTGTTGCACAAAATGTACTTCTAAGTAATTGCCCCATAGATCCTATATCTATCTATATGAAGAAGAAATCATGTAACGAAGGGGATTCTTATTTGTACAAATGGTACTTCGAACTTGGAACGAGCATGAAGAAATTAACGATACTTCTTTATCTTTTGAGTTGTTCTGCCGGATCGATCGCTCAAGACCTTTGGTCTCTACCCGGACCCGATGAAAAAAATGAGATCACTTCTTATGGACTCGTTGAGAATGATTCTGATCTAGTTCATGGCCTATTAGAAGTAGGACTATAGCAATAGCTTTGTATCCTTAGAATGTAAATTAGTTCTGATTGAGACCTCGCTGAATTTTTGTTATTTCTAGTATTGAAGTTGAATGTATTTCTAGAAAAATTAGTGATCGTTCAGAAATCATGTCAAAAAAGTGGCATGGTTCGTCAGAATTTGATTTTTTCTAAGCTCAACTATATATTATAAGTCCATTTTCATCTGTTTCTTTTCAAATAACGTCATTTGGTTCATGTGATTTCAGTAAGGAATCAATCTCAATGGGGTGCTAAATTTTCTAATTTGGTTTGGCCTTACCATTTGTTGTTCAACCCAAGTTTCTAATTCCGTGTGTTTTTTAACTCCAAAAATATCAGGCGCGAAGGTGATTTCGTAAAAACCGTCGTCAAGAATGTTTTCAACGAGTTGAAAAAGGGTATTTTGGAATTGCCGGAATGTTTGGTTGAAGTTGACAATCATGTGAGTGAAATCATGAGAATGATTGGTCCTCGGACACATGAAACACGAATTGTTGGCATTCATGGAATCGGTGGTGCTGGAAAGACCACTCTTGCCAAAATCATCTATAATCAACTTTTGCCGGATTTTGAGCACCATTGTTTCCTTTCTAACATTCGAGAAACTTCAAAGGTGAATGGTGTTGAGTACTTGCAGAATCAGTTGATCTCCGATATTCTCAAAAGGGAACGGCAAGATATAAGCATAAGAAACACAGATGAAGGGATTCAGATAAGTAAAGCTAGGCTGCTTGGTAAAAGGCTTCTTCTTCTCCTTGATGATGTTGACAGAAGGAATCAATTGAATGCACTTATAGGCGAGCGCAATTGGTTCGGTGAAGGAAGTAAGCTTATCATCACTAGTAGAAACAAAAAGGTTCTCAATGTTCCTCAAGTGTTTTGGACCTATGAATTGAAATGCATGGATTATGACAAATCTCTTCAACTTTTTAGTAAACATGCCCCTCGAATGGATCGTCCTTTGGATGATTATCTCACCCACTCCAAAAAGGCTGTAGGCATTGCTAGGGGTCTTCCTCTAGCCCTCGAGGTTATTGGTTCGCTTTTACACAGCAAGAAGAAAGAACCGTGGGATGACATATTGGAAATGTTGGAAAATGTTCCTGATGACAATGTCATCAATAAGCTCAAGATAAGTTATGAGGCATTAGATGATCGGCAAAAGCACATCTTTCTTGATATAGCTTGTTTTTTTATTGGATATGACAAAGAAACTGTAATCCGCATGTGGGATGAGACTAAATTTTTTCCAAAAGAAGCTTTGAAAGCTCTGCAGGATATGTCCTTGATAAAGATCAATGAAAATAAGAAATTGTGGATGCATGATCTATTAAGGGACATGGGACGAGAAATCATCCGCCGAGATAGTAATATGGTAACAGAGAAGCAGACTAGAGTGTGGTATGCTGATCAAGCATTAGAAGTGCTGATGACAAACCAGGTAAAAGCTCCCTGCCATACCACTACAATTTGGCTACTTCCTCTTTTATGATGGCCTAAAACACGAAGGGTTAATAACGCGTTTCCTTTTTGGCAGGAAAAGGAAAAAGTTGAAGCTCTCCATCTCCAGTCTTGCTATCAGGCAGGATTCCGTTTTGCGGATGAGGACCTCATGAGACTTCCGAATCTAAGGATGCTTGTAGTTGATGGCGGGCCTATAGGGAAGCGGCTTAAGTATTGTTCAAGTCTGTACAGCTTCTCCAGAATCATGTTTGCTACAGAAATACTGACTCTATGGGAGAATTTTCATCCGATCTACATTTTCCGGAAGAAGTCGCATCTACTTCCGAAATTGCAATGGCTTACTTGGGAAAATATTCCCTTAGACTGTGACATAGCCAAACTATCTATGAAGAATCTAGTCGTTCTCAATCTAGCTTGGAGCACCTTTACCCATCGTTGGCATGGTTGGAGCCATATAAAGGTGTGACATATATGCTAGGAAAGTCTATCTATTAAATCTAGAACTTGATCGTTTCATTATCTTTTATCTTGTGTTTGTTGCAGATGGCAAAGAGCTTAAAAGTTCTGGATGTCTCGGGTTGCTGGCACTTGGTTAAAACTCCCGACTTCTCAGGATTTGCAAATTTAGAACGATTGATCATGCGGGATTGTATAAGCTTGGTAAGTATCGATAAATCCATCGGTCAGTTACAGCGCTTGGTTTTCTTAGATATCAGCTTTTGCCCTCTACTTGGTGACTTGCCAAATGAGATTCAAGAGCGAAAGTCTTCGAAAGCGCTCCATATTGAACAATCAAAAGTACAAGACGGTATGAGTCCTAGCCTATCCTATGGACAGCAGCTTCAGCTTTTATTATGAAAAATAGATAGAGCGAAGAGATTGAAGAATATTAATGCTGTAGTATCATGTTTGGCACTCTGTGTTGCCTTCTTTCATAGTTTTTGGGACGCTTGTAAAATTCCGCTTGTTGAACGCGGAAATTCGTTTCATGGATGGTAGATATGTAAAGTTGATGGTGAATTCTATGTCGTTGAAATTTGTCCAATTGGTATACTACCAATTAGGCTACCAGTGGTAATTCATGAAGTACATTAGAGATTTACTACCATCTATGTAATAGTTTTTTTTTGGGGGGGGGGTCATTCCTTCTATATAATAGTAATTTATTAAGTTTTTCATAAATTCACTATTCATGATTAAATATTAGTGGTGCAAAATAACAACTCACTAGTTAATAATATTGTACGAGCAACTTATGGGGATACGAAAAGTCATCATATATTATGTTGTTTGATGATGGTACATGGACATGAACTATGAGATATGCATGACTATTATTCACTTGTTTGGCTTGCACGTGTCACGCAATGTTCAGAGCATGTGCGACAGGACCTAATTGCCGATGAAACGCTTTCCTTTTACAAGTAGTATGAGATATAAAAAGGCGAGGGCTCTACCGTCAAGAGATGGATCTCTACATGGTTGAAGATGGTATGATATCCTGCGTTTCACACATAAATTGGAATGAAATAATGTGTCGGGAAGATGAGGTAAAACTTGCAAATGAAAAATAAGGATCATGGCGAGACAAATGATGCGATAAATAGCCATCATTAAGCTCGTACACATAATCGTATTTACCCTTACTAATATTGAGGACAATTGCAATGCATGAGCCGAGCACTATATATAGAGAGAATTCCCTTCTGTATCCCCCGCTTGGTCTAGGCTCCTTAGTAATTTCACCCTTCCAAATAACTTGCGCAAAGAAAATCAGGGTACGAGTTGGAGTCACGTAAACGAAGTAAACGAGGACACCCGTCGAACGAAGATTGCCCTCAATAAAGCTTGCCTCAAGCAATTGTAAGTTTTCTCCCGATCGATTTCGGCAATCATATAACCTTTTTTTATACTTACATTTATACAAAAAGCAAATCCGTTACTAGACAAAGATCATAGTCTCAAAGTACAATTGCGATACATGAGCTCAGTCCTACATGTATAGAGGACTAAATTGGCATCAGGTTAAAAGTTTTAAGACTAAATTAGTACCAACTCAAAAAATTTAAAATTAAATTAGCACAAAATCAAAAGGCTTCGGATTAAATCGGTCTTAATTCAAAAAGTTTATGACTTTTTGACACTTTTCCCGGTAATCATATAACCTTTTTTACATTATTTACATATAGCAAATCCATTACCAGGCGAGGATTATAGTCTCAACGATCTATTGTGAGTTCATATTCAATCTTCTACTTAATTCTATAATTAGGTCCTCTTAACATTTTGTTGATGCACTCAAGTCCTATTAAAAAAAACTCAAAATGCATTTTTTTAGTGATATTTAAATTGTGAAACTGATACGAGATCAGAACAAATAAGGATTGACTTTTTTATTGTTAATATTTAAAATAAAATAATAATAATAAAAGACAGTAAATCGATGAGAGCGGTGTATTCGGGGAATTAATTAAAAAATTAACTGTTCTAGGTGGATATACCGGATTTTACTTTTTACAATATTCTTGATCGGGTAAATAAAAAATGCTTCCTTGCCCCCTCAAGCACGAGCGGGATTGACTCTTTTCTGGCTCTCCACGCCTCTTTCGTCCTCCGTGCGTCCTGCTCCTCCACGCGCTCGGCGCTCGGCGCTCGGCGACGCCAGCCGGCGGCTACGGCGAGGCCGGTCCGGCGGCGGCGGCAGCGCCGCCGCCATCGAAAGCGGTTCGCTCTCTGGTAGGATACGGTTTCCAAAGCCATTGGCATTGCACGCGTCATCGAAGACGTCAGCACAGTTGTGACTTCCAGGTGTAAGAACTGGTCGGGTCCGCGGCGTCTCCTCCCGCGAATATGGAGTACGAGAACAAGCACGTTCTCGCTCCCATGGTTCGAGTCGTGAGTTCAAGAAACCTCCTTAAAACCCTTCTGATCGACTCGCGTCATCGTGCTTTGATTTATTTCGGAATGAATTTGGGTAACGAATTTCGAGATTTTGCAGGGGACGCTGCCTCTCAGGTTGCTTGCTGCTCAGTATGGTGCGGATGTATCGTACGGGGAGGAGATTATCGACCACAAGTTTCTCAAATGCGAGCGGAGAATGAACGGTACGGTGTGCACCTGCTTTAGAAGGAAACTCTGGTAGAAGTATATTGTTGGATGTGTTGTGTGAATAGATCGTGGTTTGACTCCATATACACAGTGTGAACAGGAGAATCTGACATGAATTTGATTTGGGTTTTGGTTAAATAAGCTATGTGGTAGCAGATATGTTGGGCAGGTTTTTTCCAGATGCTGATGCTTTTGTTTCTTTTACTTTTGCAACCGACTGCTTTCGAGTTGCTGTTGGCCCAGGGTACTACTGCTCTAGAAATTGTTGTTAAAATTTGGAAGTGGGTTTGCCAGCTGAAGCTAAGAAACTTTTGATCTTGTAAAAAAAAAAATCTGAATTTACATGAGCAGGCAAGTTTGATCTGGTCTCACTGTGATTTTTGAGATAGAGATAGTGATATTCTGAAGGGAGAATTCCAAGACCCATTACCATACGCTTTGCCCATTCATGCCATCATCTTCTCCATCCCAGACAAGGGAATATGAATTTCTTTCATTTTCTTTTCCCTCAATCTGCATTCTTTCAAACAAAGAGAGAGATGGGATTTTCACTTCCCTCAGTTGCATTCTTCCAATATTGTTCTCATGACAATTAAGGATACTAGTGTAATTGGGAAGACTTGCAGGTAGATGCTCAAATAGAAAATAACTGGATGTTTCTTTACGTCACATTGATATTCCTTTCAGCTACAAATATTTACTAGACCAGTAGCTGGTTTTATCTTATGATGGTAGTCAATCAATAAAATTTCCAGAGCAGATAGGTTTTGATATCTGGAATCCTCGAGTTCTACTAAGAAGCGACTTTCTACTTTGCTGATCATTGTTTGCATGCTAAAGCACTTCACATGAGGTCTTCTGTTTAAGTACCTTAGCAAATAAGCACTTGATGCTTTGTGATGACATTTTACTAGTAAACATCAAGTGCAAAAATCAATGAATATTGCTCAAGTTTTGTGGAAATATGCTTATGCACCAAGATGATATACGCTTGGCCTTGGAGATGACAATGACACATATTGGCAAGATTTTAGCTAAGCCAATTGTTCATATAGGCCTTAATCTTAATTTTCTTCCTCTCCTTATATATATGGAAAGGCATAAGGTGAGTTTGAAAATGGCTCATCTTTGGGACTTTGCCTTGACAAAAGGGGCTTTGACTGTGGCGTTTATATCAAAGCATGTTGTTTAGTATTTAGTATTTCAAGCACTTATGGTGGAACAACTCTAAAGTGAAACCAGATGTAATGAAAAGAGAAGGAGAAGTGCATAGAACTAGAATATTGTCCAGGGCAGGGCAGGGCCATGATGTAAGGCCTAAATGAACTTCCAGCTGATTAATAAGAGTAAAATCCTAAATGAGAATAAAAGATATAAGACTGCTAATATATGTATGAGATGAATCCTAATCCCTTAGGACTCTTGTTTAATTTGTGAAGTCAATCTTCCATTAAAACTTTGTAGGAACATCAATATCTAAACAAATATACTCTTGGATGGTTTTGTTGGCTGCATCAGAAATCTTGTGAAGATAACTTCTCTTCTCTGAAGTTTTATTTTTCCTCTTTCATCAGAACGCATTGGTTCGACAGATTTTGTGGAGAGAGGAACAGAGAATGTTGTTTTTAGAACCTGCAAGCAAGAAAGGGATCGGGTAGTCTTTCAGATGGGTACTTCTGATGCCGTGAGGGCTCTACGTGCTGCAGAAATAGTGTAAGTGACGTGTGATATTTTGCAATACGATAACATTTTAGTTTAACAACTCCCTCTGGCAATTGATTTGCATATCCAACATAGATTTGGGTTTCCTTATTATACTTTCTTTTTCTTGAGTTGAGTGATTCACATTTAATGGCATTTGAAGATCCTTCTGGGAAGTTATCAAGCAGTCATTTACTTTGTTTCGCACTTTTAGTTATGCTGTCACACCAATTAGGAGCTCTGAAATGCTGATTTGCTACCAGTCATGAAGTACCTGTCAAGTTCAAATTTTGTAAAGAGGAATAAATAGGCTTATATAAAAAAGATGCTATAAATATTCCGAAAAAAGCTATACTAACAGAAAAACTTGCATTTGTCACAAATTCATACCAATCCACAGAATTATTTGAGTTCGGATGTAAAAGGTTTATAGATAAGCAGGCAGCATGCTGGGGCAATCTTGGTACTTCATTAGTTGTAGTATTGTCACACTTCAACAAGTGAATATTCAATGGAGTGGGATTAACTATGAAATAAGTTTTTGCAGTTTGGCTCATTAAATTAACTAGATTGTCTCACGATGATTTTGTTTCGTTTGGTTTGCAGTAGGATGACCTGGTAATGGTACGGACATGCTGGAAATGCTCTTATAAGTAAATTCCGTGAAATGAAGCAATATCGTTTTAAATGGGATTGTGAAACTCATTTGTTTTGAATATGGCCTCAAAATGTTATCTCTGATAGTTCATGAGGAAATATTATTTATTGAAAAGAATGACAGATTTTAATCCAAAGGAGAAAATGAAATAGGTGAGAGAATTTTAACCAAATAATATAGTAGTATAAAGTGGATTAATTGGAAGTTTGTAAATGGTTGCGAGTGTATCCTTGTGTTGAATTTTTCCTTTTGCTTTCACCTGTTCTTGTATGGTTAGAATTTGACTTAACATTGAACCCCTGAAACTGTTAAGACAGGCAAAGATGGATGCGTAAAGTCATTTGAAAACATATATCCATGGAGTTTGCTTAGTGGTGAAGCAATGGACGTGTATGTGCGAACTAGTTGCATAGCATAAGTTCGACTTTCCACACCATCGAAAACAACCAATCCCATGTTTGCACCACCTATTTAAAGTTTGGCTCGTCTTACATAAATTAGAATTAATTTTATATTTTGGTGGGAAAGCAAAACTTTGGAGAGAGAACAAACTAATTACTTAGCTTAAGCTCTCCCAAACACAGCCTTAAGTTCGGCTGTGGAGCTTTCTTGCAAAACATTCATGGAGAAGTTGAGTATGTGACCTGGTTAAAGACACTACTCCTAAATTTTTAAAATTAACGTGGCCCAGTAGAAGTTGGTGAAGGTGGATTATAAAAGGTAAGTAAAATATACATTGCCTACCCATAAAACAGTCCATTGTCCCAAAACTCTGGAGAGAGAGCAAACTAATTACTTAGCTTAAGCTCTCCCAAACACAGCCTTAAGTTCGGCTGTGGAGCTTTCTTGCAAAACATCCATGGAGAAGTTGAGTATGTGACCTGGTTAAAGACACTACTCCTAGATTTTTAAAATTAACGTGGCCCGGTAGAAGTTGGTGAAGGTGGACCATAAAAGGTAAGTAAAATATACATTGCCTACCCATAAAACAGTCCATTGTCCCATGACATAGCTCACTTATTAAATGTATCAAATCAGCTATTTCAAACTGCATTTAGATGAATCGGATTTTCAATTCAAATTTCACAAAACCTTTTAGATGTTTTAGATGTCTGTGGACAAATTTACACAGTTGTGTTTCAGTTGTATGTGAATTTTCCTTGAATGTGTTTGATCTCTCTCTCTCTCTCTCTCTCTCTCTCTCTCTCTCTTATCCCATCAAAGTCTTAAGCAAAATTTACAGAAAGTGAGAAAGATCATTCGGTGTCGATGGCATGTAGCATCATATTCTTCTTCCCTCTATTGTGCTGAGTGCTGCTGGATGATTGCCTAGAGGTTGGGAGGCTCTACAGTGAGAGGGGGAGAGTCATTGAATGAGAAATGGAGCCGACTTTGTCAACCAACCTGTGAAATGGAACATTTTTCTTTAAATTGTGTCCACATTGCTTGGGCTTCCTGAACAGGAAGTGGGTGATGCCTGATTTTCCTCACAAAACATAATTCAGAAGAAATGTTTTTTTAGTTTAATGAGTGATCGATCACTTGTTTTATTTTATTTTTTTGTTTCTTAATTGATATTGGTCAAAAATTTTGGAAGAAGCAGCATCATTGCCTACTTATTCTGACATGGTTTTGTTCCCAGGTGTAAAGATGTTGCTGCTGTGGATATTAATATGGGATGCCCAAAGTCATTTTCTTTGAGTGGGGGCATGGGGGCTGCCCTACTGACTAAACCTGAGCTCATTCATGATGTACGCATCGCCTGATCTTTCCCTATCTGATATTGAAAACATCACTGTTGTTTATCTACTCAGATCACTAAAGAATATAATACATTTTATAACTTTCTTATGTGCAATTCAGATCTTGACTACCTTGAAGAGGAACATGGACACACCAGTTACATGTAAGATTCGACTTCTCAAGCATTCTCACGATACGGTAGAACTAGCGAGGAGAATTGAAAAAACGGGTGTCTCTGCGCTTGCTGTTCATGGAAGGTAATGATAAATAAAAACAGCTTTACTGATTCTTCTGCTGTCAGATTTGGCACCCATCCTACTTTATTAACCTATTAAAGGGTAAGATAACCACATTGAAAACATGTAAACTTGAGATCACTATTTGAGTGCTATATTTTTAAATTTCATTGACTTAAGTAGATCAACTATTGCATTTGACTCAATCAAGTACTAGAAGATAGTTCATGGGAATGCTCCGGAGAGCTTATTGACTTTCGCAATTCTTAATCTCGTTCAAGAAATCAAGTATAGGTATGATGTTGGATATAATTAGTTAACATCATGCAAACCTGAAAAAAAAATGAAAAGTACTCCTACAGGTATGCCTCTTCCACAAATTCTGCAATATCTCTTGGAAACTTATTAATTATGGAAGACAAAAGGTTTTTTCTACTCTGTTATTGCATTTTTTTTGGTTTGTTACCATGTTATCATCCTAAATCCTGACAAAAGTTTAGAGATGCAGCTATTGCAACAAATTAGATTTGCACTTGTAACCTTATGGAATTCCCCATTTGTTCCAATCACTTTGTCCAGATATTGACAAATCCCCCAACTCTTTTACTGGGACATTGTGTTGCAACTCTCTTTTCTCTCTCTCTCTCTCAATATTCTAGAAAGTTTTCCTTTATGAGAGATAAGTAGATCCAAGGGCCGAACTTTATGAGGATATTCAAGTACTATGTCAAGCTTGTCACTTTCCTCTGTGAACATTCATGTTACTAATGATTTGAAAAAAGAAGAAATGTTTTCTTCTATTCTTTGTTGCTTATCAAATTACAAAGAATATAACATATAAATAGAGTCTAGGATTGCTAGAAAATAGAAAGAAATAAAAAACAAATTTCCTACTTCCTAATTCTAGCGATTTATTTCCTAATTTATAAATGGAAACAAAATAATTTCATATCCCGAAATTATCCTCGAGATCTCTGAGATTTCCTTCTAATTCTTCGACACCCCCCCTCAAGTTGGTGCATAAATGTCTATCATGCCCAACTTGCTGACAAGGGACTCGAAGTTAGGTCTGAACAATCCCTTTGTAAGAATGTCAGCTATTTGTTGTGTTGTTGGCACAATGGCATACAAATAGCTCCTGCATCAATATTCTCCTTGATAAAGTGTCTATCAATCTCAACATGTTTAGTTCTATCATGTTGCACTGGATTATGAGCAATATTGATTGCAGCCTTATAGTCACAATACAACTTCATAGGCATTTCCATCGATACTTGAAGTTCTTCTAGTACTCGTTTTAGCCACAACATTTCGCAAATCCCATGGGCCATTGCTCAATATTCAGCTTCTGCACTACTTCGTGCCACCACATTTTGCTTCTTACTTCGCCAAGTAACCAAGTTCCCCCATATGTATGTACAATATCCTAATGTCGACCTTCTGTCTGTAATGGACCTTGCCCAGTCTGCATCCGTGTATGCTTCAATCCCATGTTGAACAGATTTTTTGAATAGCAGACCTTTTCCAGGTGCGCTCTTTAGGTATCTTAGGATTCTATACACAGCCTCAAGATGTTTTTCATATGGAGAGTGCATAAATTGGCTTACCATACTCACAGCGAAGGCAATATTTGGCCGAGTATGCGACAAATAAATAAGTTTCCCTACTAACTTCTGGTATCTCGATGTATCAATAGGAGCCCCATTTTTGTCATCTCCAAGTTTCTGATTGGGATCTATCGGAGTTTCTGCTGGTCTACAACCGCTCATTCCCGTTTCCTTTAGAAGATCTAGGATATATTTCCTCTGCGAGACCACAATTCCCTTTTTCGATCGAGCTACCTCCATGCCAAGGAAATACCTTAGAGTTCCTAAATCCTTGATCTCAAACTCAGAAGCAAGGCATTCTTTCAACCTGTTCATCTCAACAATATTATTCCCAATGAGAATGATGTCATCCACGTACACTATAAGAATTGCAACCTTACGATCACAAGAATGCTTTATAAACATGGTATGATCAGTTTGTCCTTGAACATACCCTTGTTTCTTCACAGATTGAGTGAACTTCTCAAACTAGGCCCTCGGTGACTGTTTTAGTCCATATAGTGACTTCTTTAATTTACATACCTTTGATCCAAATCTTCCTTCAAAGCCTGGGAAGTCCATGTATACTTCTTCCTCTAAATCTCCATTCAAAAATGCATTCTTCACATCTAGTTGTTGCAAAGGCCAGTCAAGGTTAGCTGCAAGTGATAGGAGCACTCTTATAGTGTTTAGTTTTGCAACCGGAGCGAAGGTCTCAAAGTAATCGATCCCATAGGTTTGGGTGAATCCTTTGGCAACCAACCGAGCTTTATACCTTTCAAGAGATCCGTCGGATCTATGCTTGGTTGTAAATACCCATTTGCATCCAACTGTGGTCTTTCCCTTGGGTAGATCCACCATATCCCACGTTCCATTTTTTTCTAGAGCTTTCATCTCCTCAAGAATCGCTTCCCTCCACTCGGGAACCTGTAGAGCATCCTGCACAGTTTTTGGAATCTCCACACGAGACAATGCTGAGGTAAAGGCACGGAAATTGGATGAGAGGTTTTTGTAAGACACATAATGAGCCATAGGATGTTTGGTACAAGACCTAACTCCTTTTCAAATAGCAATAGGTATGTCAAGTTCATTGATAGACTCATTTTTTTGACTAAGATCAAGCTGGACAGATTGAGTTGGAACATTACCTGAAGATTGTATGGAGTTATGGTCATGCCTTGGTTCAGACTCGTGGCACTTTAGAGGAGCAAGATACTCTATTTCTTGAGTTTTGTCTCTTCTCGTGTAGACTTCAGAATATGATGGAAACTCTGTATTATTGGTACTAGTTTCACACCTGTTATGCTCACAAGTAGGATGAGATGCCAATATAGGTGGATCCGAATTTTCATTATTTAAAGCATATGGTTCAAAATCTGGTACAAGGGTTGTAGGAACTGGATTTTTAGAATGAGGATGTTCGGTATTGTGCGAATCTGCACTTTCTTTCCCCCCCTGAAGATGAGCTCTGAAAAAATGTGTTAATTCAAAAAAAGTGACATCCATGGAAACAAACATTTTTCTAGAAATTGGGTCAAAGCATTTATACCCTTTTTGATTAGGAGCATAACCAACAAATACACATCGTTTTGCTCTAGGGTCAAGTTTTCCACGATTTCTATCATGTATATGAACAAAGCAAGTGCATCCGAATAGTTTTAAGGGTAAGGCTGAAGCAAGTCTAGAGGCTGGGTAGGTCTTTTGAAGGATTCTCAAAGGTGTTTGAAACCTTAACACTCTAGATGGCATCTTATTGATAAGATATGTAGATGTAAGAAGAGCTTCACCCCAAAGATACGTGGGAACTTTGGCTGTGAAAAGTAGAGCCCTAGTTACTTCTAGAAGGTGTTTATTCTTCCTTTCTGCCACCTCATTTTGTTGAGGGGTGTCAGGGCAGGAACTTTGATGCACAATCCCCTTTTCCAAGAAAAATTGTCCCAAAATTTTATTAAAATATTCTTTCCCATTGTCACTCCTAAAAATCTGGATTTGCACTTGGAATTGTGTTTGTATCATGGTGTAAAAATTTTTGAAAACAGTCCCAACTTCAGATTTCTCTTTTAACAAGTATACCCAACTCACCCTCGTATGATCATCGATAAATGTAACAAACCACTTATTTCCTGATTGTGTAGGAATTTTAGATGGACCCCAAACATCACTATGAACTAAGGAGAATGGTTTTGACAACTTGTAGCTTTGTGAGGGAAAGTTGGTACGATGATGTTTGGCTAATTCACAGAATTCACACTGAAATGAAGATGGACTTTTATTAAAAAACAACTTTGGGAACAAGAACTTTAAATATTGAAAATTCGGATGACCTAACCTATAATGTCATAACATAATATCATCATCCTTAATAACAGAAACAGATTTGAAACAACTACCTTGAACATGTCTACTTGAGCTTGTTCCATCCTCAAAGAAATAGAGTCCTCCGCTCTCTTTAGCATTGCCAATCGTCCTCCCTGAGGTCAAGTCCTGAAACTCACAATGAGATGAGAAAAAATTAGCTCGACACTTTTGATCAGAGGTTATTTTACTAATGGACAGCAAGTTACAAGATAAATTTGGGACATGAAGAACATTATGAAGTGTGAGAGCTGGTGAGAGCTTGATAGATCCTGTTCCGGCAATGGCTGAAAGAGAACCATCTGCAATTGTGATTTTTTTATTTTCAGCACACGAACTATAGGTGCAAAAGAGTTTTGAACAACCTGTCATATGATCGGTTGCTCCTAAATCGAGAATCCATGGAGTAATTTGGTGTGGATTTTCTATGAGGAAGGTAGTAGGAAAAAAATTACCTTTTTGGGCTAAAGAACAAGAAGGAATTGAGGAAGGTTGTGGAGATTGAAAAAGTTTGTATAGGTGCTCTAATTGTTCCTTTGAGAATGGAATTGAATCTGACTTGATTTGCTCTTCCTCATTTGTTGCTTGGAATGCACAACCATCACTATTGCTCCTTCTCTTCCAACCTTCTTTCTTCCAATTTTGCGGTTTCCCATGAATTTTCCAGCAGGTTTCTTTGGTGTGCCATGGTTTCTTGCAATGTTCACACCATGGTTTCTTCCTCCTGTCTTCCTCAAAATTAGGCCCTCGAGATACAAGTGCAGAATTTTCTGATATAGAAATAGCACTTGTTTCTGAATCACGAAGCATGATTCGCCTCCGAGATTCCTCTCTTCTAACTTCAGAGAAAACCTCACGGATGGATAGCAGAGGCTTTCGGCCAAGGATTCTGCCTCTCACCTCATCCAAGTTTCGATTAAGGCCTGCTAAAAACATATATACTCTATCATTCTCTTCTCTCTTCATGTGTCTTCTGTGATCAGTTGGACTTTGCCATGTATCATCATAGCATTGATCTAATTCCTGCCACAAGGTCACCATTTCATTGTAGTAAATAGTGACCTCACGATCCCCTTGCTTTGATTGCCATAGTTTTGTCTTCAATTCAAAAATCTGGGAAGAATTTTCCAGATCAGAATATGTTTCTCTCACAGCATCCCATACATCTTTGGCAGTTGGAAGAAAAAGATATGGTTTTCCAATTGCTTGCTCCATAGAATTCAGCAACCAAGCAATCACTAAGGAGTTCTCGGATCTCCATATCTTCCAAGACAAATTGCTTTTTTCTGGTTCCTTCACCTCGCCTGTCAAGTGGCCTAGCTTCCCTCTACCATCAATTGCTAGTTTCACCAATTGAGCCCACTCCAAATAATTTTGGCCATTTAATTGGTGAACTGTTAATAGCAAGTTGGAATTCTGAGAGAATTGCTCTCCACCGTTGCTCGATTGTGCAGAGAGATCAGCTGGGTTTTGAGCTCCGGTCATCGCCGTTTTCACCATCGTAAGAGCTAGATTCAAAACCAAAGCTTTGATACCATGATGATTTGAAAAAAGAAGAAATGTTTTCTT
This sequence comes from Angophora floribunda, assembly GCA_014182895.1. Taxonomy (NCBI): domain Eukaryota; kingdom Viridiplantae; phylum Streptophyta; class Magnoliopsida; order Myrtales; family Myrtaceae; genus Angophora; species Angophora floribunda. Next base: position 21,020,635 of record CM024712.1, read on the forward strand.
CTATTCTTTATTGCTTATCAAATTACAAAGAATATAACATATAAATGGAGTCTAGGATTGCTAGAAAATAGAAAGAAATAAAAAAAAAAATTTCAACTTCCTGATTCTAGCGATTTATTTCCTAATTTATAAATGGAAACAAAATAATTTCATATCCCGAAATTATCTTCGAGATCTCTGAGATTTCCTTCTAATTCTTCGACAGTTACCTACCCTCTCCCCACACAGTTACCCTTTGATTTAATTTGCCTTGGTAAGACATGGTTCATTTGATGACCTAAATAAGCAAATTAGTCTGATTGCACTTGATTGTGTAATTACGCAGTGAAAGACAAGTTGCATTTCTGAGTGCCGATGTGCAAAGTTGGGACAAAAAGTTGATTTTTGCTTTAAGAAATGCATTATGTCATTTGAAGTTGAATTAGAGTATATAAGACTCAGTATACTTTTCTTGTCAAAAGGTCTGTTTGCAAGGGCGACTGTTACAAGGGTGTGAAGTGGGCAGCATATTCTCCTTCAAAAAGTTTCCCCAACACTATTATGCAGATGTGAAGGGGTAACACACATAGATTGATAGCAAATGATTTTTATTGGGAGCTTCAAGAGTCTTGACATTTTTTTCGAGAATCATTTAATGAGATAGTGCAAATGAGATTAGAAGACACTTTGTATGTGAACTCATTTACATGAAAGTTTTTTGTGTGCATGTCAGTGAACATTAGGTGGGGACTATAAGATAATATTAGGACAACAGGACCATTCGAGATATTAGTATGAGGATGACTGTAAATAGTAAGCTTTCTAAGACTTATCCTGATTCGTGAATATTTAAACTATAATTTCTCTTGAGGCAGATTTGGAAGGCTAAGGTTCCCACAAACATGACTTACTTTGCTTGGAGAGCTTCTTTCGGTGAGATTTTGACTAAAGGAAACTTTAAGATCTATAGGTGTTACTATAGTGGACTGATGCTGTATGTGAGAATGTAACTCTGCAACGATGTGTGATCTTTAGCAATGTGGTTCCTTGATTATTGTTTATCATTGGTTATGCAGTTTTTTATTTTAAAAACCAAGTCTTTGGAGGTGAACTAATTGTCTGAAATTCAGAAGGTAGAAAATTTTGTATGTCCAGCCCTTTCTGCTCCAGTAGAACAGTTGGTTGGAAAGATATAGAAGAATATTTCAGAGTCAGGAACTATCTTGAGAATAATTAAGAGGAAATTGCTCATAACTCCCCTCTGCTGCGGTTAAGTTGCAAATTGCCACTAATCATTTCAATTTCTTGTGACTAATACCTCAATTTTCAACTAGGCTCAAGCTTTACCTTAAAATGCCAGAAGTATACAATTCCTATGTACAGAGTATATTCTTTCTAATAAGAATATGATATCTTATACGTTTCTTTATAAATAAAAAATAAATAAAACTGATGAACAGATGAGCAGCACCAAGGTGATAAGAAAAGTAGACTGCAAAAATGGACCTCTTAAATTTCATCAAAATTAAAATGAGTCTACCAAATCAGTCAAATGATGTGCCCGCACAACAAACAAAAGTCAAAGTAATATGTGCAAGATTTGAGCAAAGGGTGAAATGCTACCAATTGATAGCTGAGGGGAGTGTTTGTATTTAATGGTGTTTGGGGTGTAGTGGGATCAAGTGTTTTGAAAAGAATAGCAATTTGAAGATGGAACAGGCAATTGATGCACTTTGGTTGGAATTAGGTTAGCTTTTGGCCTAGGCTTGACATGGTAGACACTTGGCATGACATGGAGCCCAGTTGGGTGCCATTTGACCCCAAAAAACTTCAAAAAATTCAAATCAAAAACAGGGCAGAGGGCTGCGACCTTGGCCACCTTCAGGGGAGATGTCTGTTGCAGAGTGTGCGACAGTGGTAGATGGTCGCACAACGTTATGTGGATGCCGTAGAGGGTGCCAGACCCTTTTCCTTTGCTTGCAAATGGTTACATTGGCCTTGATTTTTATTTTTTTAAGTTTTATATCAGGGTTTTTTTTTTTTTTTTAGCTTTTATATTAGGGTTGGGATGGGCCCATTTAGACGCCATGTGGTTGCCACGTGTCCGTCATGTCAGCATTTTTGGCTGGGAAATTGGTCGGATTCCGTTTATCAATTACAAAAAGTCAAAACTTTAGTTATCGGGTGACTGAAATGAAAGTCCAGTGGCCTGACAAATACCACTTAATTTGAGTGACAACTGTGGAACTTACCTGAACAAACGGTCATACAATGAATTGATATATGGGATGCAGATCACATTGGCATTGGAAAGAAGGCAAGAACATATAAGGGTTGTTTCTTTACAACTCATTCAAAGATGTGCTTACTTCTGCACTTCCAGCAGATAGTTTGTATGAATGATTTTATGATATCAACTGACTGTCAAAGAAGTAAATTTATGAGTGAACTTGAAAATTTTATGTACTAGAAATGTGAACTATTTACTGCATACTGAGCAAGTAATTTCTGGAATTTTGTGCCACCGATTTGATGCATGATGGTCATTGTTAATGCTATTAATGTGATATTTTGTATTTTATTATTTAATGAGAAATTGCAGAAGAGTACCAGATCGACCTAGAGATCCTGCTAAATGGGATGAGATTGCTAATGTTGTTGCAGCCCTATCTATTCCAGTTATAGCAAATGGTGATGTCTTTGAATATGATGATTTCCAGCGTATCAAAGTTGCAACAGGTAAATGCAATGCATTCAATGACTTGAAAGATTTAACATTGCTGAAAAGTTTTCATTTGTGTATTTGATTGTCTTCTACCTTCTTTATCATGTGTGTGATAAAAAGGACACATGCTTGAGATTCTTTGTGTGAGGATAGGTGGTATGTTAAGGAAAAAAACAAAAAGTGCAAACATAGGCAATTTCAACTATATGCAATAGGAACTAAGATGTTTTTCCATGAAGATTCAAGATTCTTTGTGTGAGGATAGGTGGTATGTTAGGGAAAAAAACAAAAAGTATAAGCATGGAGCTCCAAAAGACAATTTCAAATAGGTGGATGAGGACATTTTTTGCAGTGGTTGGTGTCTAGGGGTGAAGTATCTTGCCATTAAGATGTTCTCCTGAGCTAGGTAATGAAAGTTTATTTTATGTCTTATTTTGATAGCCATTTGAGTCCGTGACCTATCCTATTGCCTCAGAGCCTTACCATTTTGCCGAAAAAGTGACAGCTACTTCTGCAGTGAACTTGCATTTAGTAAATGTTAAATTTTTATTATTGTCCCATCCTAAATTTATTAAATATATATTGTATTTAAGTTTCCATTCCCATTGTTAATGGATATGTAATTTGAAAAAATTTTGAGGCTTCTTTGATCATAGGAAATTCTAGAGTTTTTAAACCTAATGATATGAGTCTAGAATAGCATGGTAAGAAATTAAATGGTGTCACTGGAGCTCCAAAATGCATTGCTTAATGGTTCAATTGGAGAATTTAGAGAGATTCTGACAATTGAATAATATTAGATTGTTAATTTGTTATTTATCATGTGCTTTTAGTTGATACAGTGGGCATTATTGATTTACAAAAGATAAGCCAAAGTTGTTTCACAATACAAAATTTACCAAACAAAATCATCTCCAGATATTTTCATTTTCCCAAGTGCATTTGCCCAAAGCCAAACCAAACACGCCCTGTGCATTATTGATTGAAGATGAGAGTTTAAAATATTGTCTCCAGTTTTTCCTTGCCTACACTTTGCAACTTGAGGTTTTAAATTCTACAATTTGCAGAAAGCTTATTAAATCAAGACAATGTAAAGTATAGGGTGCAATGTATAGTCATGGAACTAGTGACTGTAAAGTTAAAGTTGGAGGATGGTTATTTTAATGATGTAAAACTTGAGGACGGTTTTTTTAAAAATTTCAATATATAAATATTACATGTTAAGGTTTGGTTACTATGGAGTGTAATTGTAGGTTCTGAAACTAAAAATGCAAAGTGTAAAGGTGACATTGAGGATAGTTTTTGCGAATTTACCTGATGATATGTCTTTCTTTTTTGTAGGTTGATGTATTTATACCGTCATAATAACTTCGATGCTATAAAACCAGTGACAAATTGCATATTCACATATAAAATAGATATTCAAGGGATAAATCTCTGTTATTTTTATAGAATTCTATAATAAAAAGGTATCATGTTTGTTAGCACTAGAATAGGAAAACTGTTGAATTCTTTACAGATCCTTTTTAGACAAGTCCCAGAGTTTAAAAATTTCTCACAAGGTGAGCCAGACACACAGATTCACACCCCACCTGATCCCCTCACCCGAGTCAGGTAAAATAGCTAACAAACATAAAAAGAGTGTCAAGATGCCAACCCTTTCCTAATGCTTTGATACCATGCTGAATAATTATGTCTGCCAATGGCTTAAGATGCTAGGAAATGTGCCCACCATGAGATTGATAATATATCATAGTAATACTTACTTGACTAGCCATTAGGTTTTCTTGACTTTGTTTTGCAGTAAGCTTTAGGCTTGCCAGAATGATACCAATATTTCCAGGCATTTTCTTTCTTATTTTCTTAGGTGCCTCGTCAGTGATGGTTGCAAGGGGAGCTTTGTGGAATGCTTCTATTTTTTCTCCTGAAGGAAAAGTACCATGGGAAGATGTCAAAAGGGAATATATTAGAAAGGTACTTTGACCTCAATATCTGGCAAAATCAAGATTGTCACTAGATTATTTTTGTTTGTTGAGAATCTTCTCTTATGCCAAACTAGTAGGAATTCACCAATTTCTGTTTTTGGATTTAGAGCATCTTGTGGGACAATGATGTTAAAAGCACAAAGCACACACTTAAGGAAATGATAATGCACTATTCATGCCTTGAACTGCCTGAAGGGAAGGCTGTGATCAAGTCAGACACACTGGCTGACTTAGCGTAAGTATCATCTTTCTTGTCCTTCCATCTTCTTGTTTCAGTGATGTTGACAAATTGCAGTTGCAGTTGCTAAATGCAATTATTTATTTAGTCCTAAACATTTGAACTAAACTGCTTCTTCTCTACTTTGAAATTGTTCGCATATCTTTGCCTTGTTTGATGCTACCACCAGATTTGAATCTTGTTTGAAATTTCATGGTCAATTGTCTTCTCTTGATTCTACTCCCTCTCCCTGTATATCAACTTCTGAAGTAGAATTGGAACTCACAATTTACTATGCATATCAAGGTTAACAGCATACTGCTCGTCATTTATTAGGATGTCATTGGAACTCACAATTTACTATTTTGTGTATCAAGGTTAGCAGCACACCGCATGTCATTTATTAGGATGGATTTCCACACTCATTTGCACAAACTTGATGCTAGTTGCAAGAGCAGGCTTGTGAACTTGAAGATGATTTTCTTCCTCCAAGGATTTGAGATGCTAAAAGGATATAGTCAAACCATTTGAATCTATTGTATCGACATGTTTGAGAGTTGAGCTCATGTTAGCTAGGTCTTTTTCATGTGGACTAGAGGAAATATTGTGAGTCCTTCGCAAGTTTTTTCAATGTATAATGAGGTAGCTGCTAGAACATGAGTATTGTCTGGAAGACGAGTTGATTCATCAAGTGATTGATTGAGGTCAAAATTTGAACAATCGACCTCAGGACTGGATGCAAAACTTGTTCTCCCATGGAAGTCACTCATCTATTTTCATGCATAAAGGGGGGCAAAAAGGATGGAACAACGAAAGTCCTTGTCCAATCCCGGTTAAATTAATTATCTTGATGTCCAATCTGTTATGATCTTCTACTAATTTATTTTTTCCATAATTTTCAGACGACTCTATGGGGAGGAGGAGTACTACCAACACGTTAACAAAACCAGGTTCCAGGATGGAGTTGACTAGTTCCTGTGTATCTGACATGCGGTCTTGCTCTTTTGCTCTGGTTCAATGTGAGGACAAGTTTTCCCAACTGTCTACCCAATAGGCATACCTTCCTTCAAATGCTTCAAGATGCCAAGAGTAACTTGAGTTAGTGCTTTGACCCAAAAAAATGTAGCGGCTGATTATATCTGAAAAACCATAAGAGGATTGGTGCGAGAGCAGCACTTAGGTCTTTCTCCTTCTTGCTTCTCCATCTCGACTTACCTCGCTCACGGTGTTTTCTGTGCAAAACGGAGGAGTTTCATCTCTCTATCGATCCCTTCGCCGCGGACCTCATGGCCAGAATGCTAGCTCGAGCTTTGTCGCCGCGATCCCCTGGCATCTTCGCTCACGCTGGAGCTCGTGCTGCCGAGGAAGCAATTACGATCGGCATAGCCATGGTTTCTCCAACCCTCCATCAATCATTCCTTTGTCCGGCATCGGCCTACGCCTTTAAGCTTCCGTTATCATACAAACGCTACCTTCGGATTTATCTAGGTGACTGTTTCGAAACATGTAACGAAAAAAACCCACATTGGATAATTCGTTTCCTGCCAAACTCCGCATTTCGCGGAAACAAAACTTTGCTTGCATCCTACTCCAATTCAAAAAATAAATCGTTTTGACGTCATTTTGATGATCCAATCAAGCAAAATAATATGAAGTTGCGTCGCGAATGCTCTTTAGTCTTAGCATTATGTGCACACGAGTAGGTCAACCAATCATGTTCGTGAGCTAATCTTGGGATTGTTAAGTCACGTTAACTTGAATGACTACGCAACCTCAACAAATTATAATAAAAAATAAAGAAGGGGAAGCGAAGGAAAGAAAATTGAAAAATTTGAAAAAAATTATTAAAATGTTACGAAGAATTGTCCATATCAACGTTGGCTATGTCACATAAGATAAATAAAATGGCTAGCTTTCACATTTTCAATCAAAATTGACTGGATGGATTCAATCGACAAAACGTGAAAAGATTTAGGTCTAAATTTGCAAAAGTACAATAAGTTTAGAACTTTTTTGGATAATCTTCCCCAATCTACAGGTAGCCGTGAGAATGTTTGAGTCCTCGGAACACGGTCGGGTTTCCAGGACCGGGCCCCATTCGGCCCGTGAACATTGGGATTGACGTCCCGTGCTGGATCATATGCACTCCCTATGGTCAAGCTCTCATTTCTCCAGAGAGAACTTCCAGATTGCAGCATCATCACAAGCTATCACCCTACAAACAGAAATAGCATGGGATTCTTTCAATGACATTCCAAGCGAAGAACGCATTTCGTTCAGCCCCGAGCATCAGTATTAGACCCGATAATCTTTCGCGACCGGGTTGCCGGATTCATGAAATTCACGGTCAGGTCATCGCCGCTTGTGTTTCATGCTGTGAAGATGCTTAACTACTACTCTCAGGTACTCAGGACGTCTTTCCAGAAACCGGCTCTCTAGCCGTCGCTAAAGCGTCGGAGTTCGGCAATGGGATTTTACCGATCTGTCCTCCAGTTCTCGACCTCGCGAAGCGAATGCGGTCGCAGAATGTTCTGGTCGGGCCGCAGGATCTTGTTTCTGCCAATACATCAAACGGACGCGGTGCTGCTGTTCGATGAACGGAATCAAACCGTTTAACCGAACATAAAAGGACTTGGGAGGGCCCCTGTTGGGGGGAGGGAATTGAAAACCAGGGGAGAATCAGCGGGGCGAATCTGTAATTATGCCATAATATAGACCGGGAGAGCGAGGAGGATGAACAGGAAGTCTAAGGGAAGGGAGTGGAGGGCATTCCGGTAAATTGCCACCAGATCTGTGTTTCTCCTCAATACTCCATCTCCATTCTTAAATAAAATTAGGGATAATTGCACAAACAGTCCTAGTCCAATATGTAATGTGATTCGTGAACTTTCAATTTATTCAATATAATTCCTAAATTTTTAATTTATTCAATGTAATCCCTAAACTTTTAGTACTTATTTATTATACTATATGAAAATATTCAATGTGATCCTTAGACTAAAGTTCGGGAACTATTAAATAAATTAAAAGTTCATGAACCATATTCCACGTTAGGTTAAAATTCAAACTATATTTAACAAATTAAAAATTTATAAATTAAATTATATATCGAATCAAAATTCATCAACTATACGTGTCATATCCTAATTGAAAACTAGATCAGGACGGGAAGGGAGCGGGGGCATTCCGGTAAATTGCCACCAGATGGCGGCCCACCGCCTGACGCCTCATAGGGCTGGCTATAAAGATTGTGGAGCCAGGGGCATTTTCGTAATTTGGTGCCAGATCTGTCTTGCGCCTCCAGTTTGCTTCCTCTCGAGGTCTCGTCTCGCTCTCTGCGCATCCGATTATCCGAACGCTTTACCAGGTTCGCGAGCTCGATTCCTTCGTCGGTCGGTATTGAGCTTTCGTGGGTTGCAATCATTTATGGGTCACCTTGTTCCTCCCTTTTTTTTTTTTTTTTTTTTTTTTGCTTTTTGCGTGTTAATTTTCGTTTCTGGGTAGAGTGTCTCTGTTTGGTTCTCTGTGAATCGAGACACGCCATCGTTTTTTCCTTGAGTGTGGTCACCCCTTCTGTTTGTGTCTGTGTGTTTGCTTGTGGGCTTGTCGGATCGCAAGGAGGGGTGCTCCACGCAGGGCGGCAACCGTTGCTCTGCTCCGTTGCAGCAAACTCGTGTCTTGATTCCTTGAATTTGAAAGATGAAGTGTAACGGGTCGTGGGTCGTGGTTGAAATGGTGTTTGATGACTTCTTTGAGTTAACTTTCAGGTGAACGAGTCTAATGAGTCTCTTCACTGTGTAAGCGGCGTTCCAATCTGGTAAAGGCCTCCTTTTTTTCCTGGTTCCATTACTAGAGTCGTTTGGTTGCATTTTCTTTTCTATGTAATCGTCTAGGCATAGCAGCTATTTAGTTTATGAGGATTTGTGACTTCATATGACGTTAGTTTTGAGAGATTTGGTTTAATTTGTGTTCCAAAGAGAACCCTCCTATCTTCTCTGTGTGATGTTTTATTAATTTTTTTTATGCCAATGATGATGCTTTTTTTTCCGTGACATTTGTTCTGTCATGTTCGGGATATTTGTGGTGATTGTTTCTTCTTTTCCTTTTTGTTTCTCTTCTTAATGAAAGGAATCCTAAGTTGGCTTTGCTATCTTTGCAAGGAGGAGAGGAAGAGACCGATCTTCATCACTTGCAATCTCGCAAGGATAGATGGTCTTAGGCAGTTGTCAATTTCAATATAGATCTTCAATAGAGGAACCAATCTTCGAACAGCCAAGCCCTTTTCCAAGTGGTCAGTGTCATTCAGGAAATAAGAGAAAGTGGGGAGGATGAAAGGTGGGGATAAAACATGAAGAAGATTTGAAACTTTATGAGAAGGGAAGGAGACAAATTTAGACTTTTTAGCTACTTTTTTCCTAATGTTCCTTCTCTCTCTCATCCAACACTGCCTCTTGAGATCTGCACAATCCCATAATTGGTGAATTGCCTATTGAAATTCTGTAATTGGTCTCTTGGCTGCATGTTGAATCTTTGGAGATTTTTGGAAGGGTTGATCAAGTGACTTAACATGCCCAATTTACTTCCCTAGATCTTAAAGAGGAGGAAGGCTGAATCTTTAAAGTTTAAAAAAAAAAAAAATAGCACGCGAGCAATTTTTGATATCTAAATCTCATGTGACTCCAAATTGGTGAATTGCAAGTGACTTCCGATATTCAGCCAGAATCTCTATGACATTAACGTTTGAGTTTTCCACAATATGTATCGATTAGTTTAGTTTCTGAAAACTCCTGTTGTTACCTGATGGGGCTGCAAGCGGAAGATTAATTAGGCCCCATTTGGTTCAACTCTCTCAAGGGGCTTTGAGCCCCCGAAGCCCCTTGTGGGAAATACAAGACATTTGGGGAGCATTTTTGGAAGCCCATTGGCTGAAAGTCGGCACTAGGAACCTGCTTTGGGCTTTCAGCATTTCAGTAATGCAAGTCAACGATTACTGTTCCTCCTTTGACTATTTTTTGCTCCCATTTCGAAATCTTCATCTGGAGGCTGGCCACCTCCGCCTGGGATTGTGCAACCTCAGATGGCGTTGCCTGGGTTCACGCAACCTAGGCGCTGCCTTGGGCCTCGCGGGAGGTCAGGCAACCTCGGGCAAGGTTGTCCAGCAGCCAGCAGCCAGATCTGGCTGCTGGCAGCTGAGCTTCATTGGATTCGATTTTATTTTATTTTATAATTAATAAAGCCCTCTGTAAATGTAGGGTTTACAAAATGTTATTTACGCCAAAGTCACTTTGCAATGCACTTTAAAGTTACGATTTGCTAAACACCATAGCATTTCCGAAAACCCCTTTAGCCCAAAGGTATTTACATTTTCCCAAAGCGATTTCCTCAAAGCTGGACCAAACAGGCCCTTAGTACTGATGATGACAAAGACTAAGATATGCTCTGTGTGTGTGTGTGTGTGTGTGTGTGTGTGTGTGAGAGAGAGAGAGAGAGAGAGAGAACAGGAAGTGATAGGCAAAAGTGGTTTGGGGATGGTGTCTTCATTTCAAGTCTCTTGGTCTCATAAGATGCTGAGTTTATTGGTTTATCATATGTAGTCTTAAAAGACAGTCTATTTTATTTGGGGTCCATTTGTCCAATCAGGTTGGTGATGGGATGACATGTTGTGTGGAATTCGTTAATCCTAATCTGTTAATCCTGTAATTCTTCTTCTTTTCTTGACCAAATCTATGTACTGCTGAACATTTTTTAGATTAACTTTTGAAACTTGATGAGTCTTGACTCTTCTTGAGCTGATGGGCATTTACTAGATTTTGTTATGATTTTTGTTTAAAACTGGTAACGTTTAGAGTTTGTTGTGATCTAGAGGTTCCTTGAAAATTCCAATCAAGTGTTAAAAGTATCCACAGCTGCAATTTATTTTAAAGTGAATATTCATGGCGAATTAGTCTTTTTCTCATAGATTTTGTTCTGGCAATCCCAAGTTTTGAGCTGGAGCAAGATCTCTTGCACAACTAGACATGGAATAACTCAAGCTGAGCCGAGTCAATGTCAAGTGTGTCTACTTTGTTATTCACTGGAGCTCGATCTCAAATATTGGTACTTGATGGAGCTCGATCCCAAATGTTGATACTTGAGGAGCTTGACTCAGACGTTGAGTTTAGGAGACGAGTTGAGCTCAAGCAGGGACCTTTGATGGCTTGACTTAGCTCAACTATACTTTGAGGCACTTGAAAGCATACTTTGAAAATCTATTCAAATGAATAAATTATAGTAATCAGGAATAAGCCCAGTTTTCTTTTAAACTAACGAACTCTCAAAACTTTGTGACTCAAATCTGGCTTGATTCGATTGCATTGATTGACTTGAAGAAGATGATTCAATATGCTTGGTGATCCTAATTTTCTTATTCCTTTTGTGACATATATTTGTGTTGCCAGTACATGTAGGAAAGGATCGGATTATATGTGTTAAAAGGATTAACTATATGTGAATGGATCATTGATTAAATTGATGGACTTTCCAGGGTTTTACTTTGGTGTGTTGAAGAAAATTTCACTGGTGACCCAGTATATGCTAGGCACAAAAGAAAATACAAAGTCAAATGAGTACTAAAATAAAGAAATTCTCATGTGTGATCAAATGCTCTGACCTATTGATTTCTAGTATTGTAACTTCATCTACGATACTTTAGATATTTCTTTGTTTCAACAGTTAGATATGTCCTTGGGTGAGTTGGACTGCTCATTGATGTCTTGAATTATCCTCGGTCATTAAAATTTTAAAGAACACTTGAGAAAAGTATATCAACCCCTATGGCTCTGGTCTGTTTTCAGAAAATTGCTGTTTGGCTGAGCTCATTTATAACTTTGGCTGATCTAGTGGTGTAGACTTTTTATCTTCCAAGGTACATTGATAGGAATGCATGTTTTCATCTGGGCAAATAGTCATTGAATAAGTCATGATCATCCTAGGTCTTTTCTATAGTAGCCTTCTTACTTTTTACCTATTTCTGAACTCTGATTCAGTTGCATGCAGAGAAAGGTACAGTTGAATTAGAAAATTTAAAATGGAAAGATTGCATTAGGAATACGTTATTTAATAATGTCTAAAGATAATACATTACTGCAGACTCTTTGTCTTCTAAGGGACATTGATATGAAAACATCATTAAGTAAGGCATGATTGTCCTGAGTTCCTATTTGTTAGCCTTTTTTATTACCTCGGAACTGAACTCTGATGCAGTTACATGCAAACAAAGGGCATAGTTGAATTGGAAAATTTAAATTGCAAGGATTACAATGGGAATAACCTTATGTGATAATGTCTAAAGATGATAAAGGGGATGACCATTATTCCTTTGATAGGGTGATCTTGCACTTATATCTTCGAGCTTTTAAGAAATATACCAAAACATGTAAGAATCCTTTAGAACTGAAATCTTTTTTATCTAGAGCATGCTAATGAATTAAAATACAAAAGACTTGTATTCATCAAGATCAAGAAAATGGCAAAATGGTGATTTGACAGCATAAAGAGGGATTATTAGAATAGTGAATGATCAGAATTTCCCATGTGGATGGCACTGTCTGTTACATGAATCGTAAATGCATGAATGTGATGGACCAAAAAATCTGCGGTTCCTAATGGAATAGGTAATAAAGCAACCTTGCCACCTACTGCCACTAAATCACCACCTCCCCAAGTCAAACTGGTGCTTGCTGTTGCACCAGGGGCGGTTGCAGCAGGCGCCAAAGCATGGGTGTTTTGTATCCATTGAGCAAAGACGGGTTGTAGTGGCAGGGGTATGTTCTGTAAGTTAATTGAGTCAAAGGTTCTGTAGGTTCAAGTTATCCATAGGGCTTGGATTCCTTTTGGTGTGTTTTGATTTAATGCCTTTTTCTTGTACTCATTTCTTGTTACTATATTTGAATGCAACCTTTCAGACTTTTCCTTCTATGATTCTTGCATAGATGTCTTGAGCATTTAATTGTGTAGTTTAGCTTGTGTATAGCACTAATCATAGAAACTTGGTTCATATAGTTTCTTCATAGTTCTTTATCTGTAAAAGACAATTCCTTTCTCTGTTTTTGTTTGATATGAAAAGAGCTGAACATGAGAGCCTTTGAAAGTAGAGTCGCTTTTTCTATTTTCTGAAAATTGGTTTAGAAATTGTACACTTTTGGTGGAAGCACATGTATATGCATGTAAATGCTCTGATTGCTTAGCAGATGATTTGCCCTGTAACCAACCTCTTTTTGCATATGGCTTTGCACCCACTTGTTGCATTATAGTTGTTATATGTTCACCCTCACCCCACACCTAAACCAAAAAAAAAATAATAAATAAATAAAGGGAAAGAAAGAAAGATGGTATGATAAAGCAAACTGACAGTCAGGTGCCATAAATTTGTTCATGTTAGTGAGCTGTTTTCAGGTTATGATGTTCTTTTTTTAACTTTTGCTGTCATTTTTTTAACTCTAATCTTGCCTTCTCAATAAATGTGGTTTATCGCTATTATTTTCTAGTGCTGCTGATGAATTGCTGGCGAGTAGGCAATAGCTGTTTGCCTTCTATCTGGTGTGCCACCATAGAAGGTTTTCTGTCACAATTAATCAGAGTGTATTTTTCGAGATGGCTCTGGGGATGGGACTTAAGTTTCAGTTTAAATTATTTATTGTATTGTTTTACTTGTCTTGAAATAAGATTAAATACGATTGTTTGCAGATTTAAGATTCTGTTTGTGATAAGGGAATACAGTGTCTCATTGTTCCATTGATGGTTCTGTTGTGACTGTTGTGTGTGAGATTTAGTCTCTCAATGGAAATTGAGTGTGCCTTTTCTTCCTTGTCTAGCAGGTGCTTATCTCATTGTTTGCCGATCAAAGTTCGCCATACTGTGAGCAAGACAGAAAATGGATGTGAACTCTATTAAAGATGCATTTGATAGAGTTGCTAAAAAACAGAAGCTTTCATATTCCAAGACCCAAGAAGTGATTGATCAAATCTTTCAAGAAATTTTGGACACAATAGAGAAGATTCAGAATGCTCATAAGTCTGACTCTCGCTCAGACTACAAAGCCTTACTTGCTGATCTCAAGACCAAGATAAAAGAGATGGCTCCACTGACTCTCTTAGAAGGCACACAGAAGGAATTGAATGTTGCACTTAGCAAGTATCCAAAGCTTCTGGAGAGGTCCTTTAATCCAGATATATCCAAGGCTTACAGAAATGTTGACCTTGATACAGCCACAGTTAACTACATAATTGTAAGCCATTTCTACAGACAGGGTCTTTTTGACGTCGGTGATTGCTTTGTTACTGAGGCGATGGAGCCAGAATCTATTGCTTCAATAAGGTCTCCATATGTAGAGATGTACCAGATACTAGAAGCAATGAAGAGTCGAAATCTAGAACCAGCACTGAAATGGGCTACTTCAAACAGTAGTAAACTTAAAGCAAATGGGTCCGACCTTGAAGTAAAACTTCATCGAATGCAGTATGTGGAGATATTACAGAGTGGAATCAGAGACGACGCCCTTAGTTATGCAAGGATCCACTTGGCACGTTTTGCAACTGACCACTTTGCCGAAATACAGAAGCTTATGGGTTGTCTCTTGTGGGCTGGAAAGCTCGAACTGTCCCCATACCCTGATTTACTATACCCTGCTAACTGGGACAAGTTGGCTGAAGAACTAACTAGGCAGTTTTGCAGTTTGTTGGGACAATCCTTTGAGAGCCCTTTGGGCGTGACTGTAGCTGCTGGCGTCCAGGCTTTGCCACCACTATTAAAGTTCATGAACGTGATGTGGGGAAAGAAGCAAGAGTGGCAGTCAATGAAGCAATTGCCGGTTCCAGTTGAGTTGGATGATGAGTTTCAGTTTCACTCCATATTTGTGTGTCCAGTGTCCAAGGAGCAAGCTACGGATGATAATCCGCCGTGGCTAATGCCCTGCGGACATGTTCTCTGCAAGCAGTCAATAGTGAAGATGTCAAAGAACCTCTCCAAGACCTTTAAGTGCCCCTATTGTCCAACTGATATCGACTCAGGTAGCTGCAAGGCACTCTATTTCTGACTTGTGCCCCTTGTATAACATAGATGTACAAGTATCTCCCTGTCTCTCCTGTCTCTCTCTCTGTGTCTCTCTCCGTCTCTCTCTCTCAGTTGGACATAAACTAGGTGTGTACCCACGAAGGGTAACAATCGTGATCATTTGTTTCATACTGTTGGCACCGTCTGTAAATAGACAATTCTTTTGATATATTCATGTGGTAATGGAGATGCAAGCTGGTGTCTTGACGTTAGATGGTGTGGTAGGCATATCTTTCATAAGCTACAAGCAGCATTCAAAGCTTTTCGTCATCTTAAGCTCGCCAGGTCTGCATAGTTAGCGAAGTCTTAAAGCCGCGTAGGGTGATAACAACTAGGGGTGTCAACAATCGAATGGAAACCCTAACTGAACTGAACCGAAAGGTTCAGTCTTTTCTGGTTCAGTTCTCTTTTGGTTCGGATAATATTAAAAGCTGAAATCTTTTAACCGGTTTGGTTCAAAGTTTGGAGTTTAACCGTACTGAACTGATAAAATATAAGACTTATTGATAAATTCCCACGGGACCGAACCGATAAAAATCTGAAACTTATTGATGAACTCTAAAAAATGAACAGTCTCTCTCGTCCATATACCCTATCTCTCACCTTTTTGCTCTCCAATGCCGAACGGAGGTGCGACGGCAACAGGGATAGTGAATTTCCTTATCACGACAGTGAATTTAATTCATCCGTGGGTCTTGGTGGCGGCAATGGCAGTGAGGGTGTAGCCAACGTCGGGTCCGG
Source organism: Angophora floribunda (assembly GCA_014182895.1). NCBI lineage: Eukaryota > Viridiplantae > Streptophyta > Magnoliopsida > Myrtales > Myrtaceae > Angophora > Angophora floribunda. Next base: position 21,036,371 of record CM024712.1, read on the forward strand.
GGGGGCATTCTCGTCGGTGTCCCAATAGGTCGGAGCCAAGTAGAGCCATGGCTTGGACCCCATGGAACCACAAAAGCATGAAGCTTCCCCACAGGACCGAGCTCGAAATCCAGTTGATCCAAAAGATCAAACCCGAACCCGAACCCCGTGGAAGGAAGCAAGATCAAGAAGGGAGGCCGGGCAGGCAAGGCCCTGAAGAGGCTCCGACAGACCCTTGCAAGCCGGTCGCCAATCCCCGACGATTGAAGCTTCTCGATTCGGAGGGCGGGGGACGAATCAATGGCAGCGGCGGCGATGGTGATGGGTCGTCGGAATTTGGAAGAGAGAGAGGTGGCGGAATCGGGGCGAGCTGGTGCTTGCAATGAGTCAAACGTCGAGTGGGTGAGGAGAGTTGCGGTCAGAGACGATGAATAGGAAAAACAAAAAAGAAACAGAAACCAAAGCAAAGCAAAAACCGAAAAACCGAACCGAACTAGGATTTTGTTTCAGTTTGTATTCGGTTTGGATCAGATTTCAATTCAGTTTAGTTTGTATTTGGTTTGGATCAGATTTTGGTCCGAATCAGATTTTGGTCTGGATCGGTAGATTTCCTTATCAGTTCGTTTTTTTTGCAAATTGGGATTTCAATTTGTATTCGGTTCGCTTTAGTAAATTTCCTTATCAATTCAGTTCGATCGAATCAAACCTAACTACTTACACCCCTAATAACAAGTGTTAGTGTCCTATTGACTCTTGTAGTTTGTATTCTCCTATCAATATTATCATTAAGTCAAAAACAACTTCTCAAATCCTACTTGGTGATCTTAGATTAGTCATAAATGGGGATCATTGAAGATCTTGACGGGTAAGGGAAAGGCAAAAGAGATTATCATTTGGTGCATTTTGAACATGCAATTTCAATTGGAAATAGTTATTTTTAGTGTTGTAATTTTTGGAAACATAATGTTTAAATCGAAGACTTGTTTGAAATTCTTAATTATTATTAAAATAGAAACAAATAGCATAATGGTATGGATCGAGATTCTAGTGTCAAGGGTTGGCAATTCTTTGACCATGGAATTACCCATGCAGTGCTTGACAAACAAAATTAATCAAGCCAGCCTTTGTTCATTAATTATTCTAGAAAACAATACAATAAATAGCTTTCTTATATAAGATCATACCACACCCAACTTAGCTCAAGCATCTAGTCCATTGAACGGGACAACAAATCACTTTAAGCTCAACAACTAGTTTCGGCTTACCATAACCTAGTCAAAAAAGCAATATTAGCCTCCAACTAGTTTATGCACAGAAAGTCAACCCTGCCTTTGGAGCTCTTAAGAGATATATTCGTTCAATCCTAGAACTTCTAACGTCACTCCCAAGGATCAGTTTTACCTCTTGGCAACATTTACTTTTCTCTTGATAACCCCAAGCATCACTCACAAATGACACGAGTACATAAAGATCCACGGACCGTGACACTAGACTGTGAGCAGCATGCACCACTCTTTTCTTGTTGAGAGTCTAAACATCACCAGCACCCCCGCATGAGCATGCACCACTCTTTTCTTGTTGAGAGTCTAAATATCACCAGCATTTCTAGTTTTCATCACTTGCTCTTCCCCCTTTCATGTCTTAGTAGGGGAAGTTGGCTTCATCACATGCTCTTTCCCTTTCATGTCTTGCTTCCCCATTTTCTTTTACGGGAAGCAAATTCCAGTAAAGATTTTCCGAGGTTTGACGTGAAAAAATGTCTCAAGGTGTTGCGCTTCTTTACTTGGTGGAATCCCATGGATGTAAAACGCATTGGTTGACCTTGTAGATGCTCCATCGGTGTCTTGAGCTCTTTCATGGGTTTGCACACCCTTTACCCTATAGCTAGCTAATTCACTTGTACCTACAAAAAGAAAAATATCATGAAAAACCCAAAATTGATATAGATATAATAAATTTATCCCCAATTAATTTTTTAATTGTTAAAAATCACAAAACGGTACACATGTGACAATTTACCCTCGTTTAACTCCTATTAAATTTTACCATCAAATTGCTAAGTTGGATGACACATGATAATTAACGAATGTACTAATTTGGAATTTTTACCTTTTCATTTGTCACAAATGAATCGGTTTGTGATTTTTTATGCTATTTTTTTACCAATGGAGATTAAATTTGTCATAAATGTAACTATTGAAGGGTTTTGATGGTCAAAAATTTAATTTTGGGTAAATTTGTAATGGATGTACCAATTTAGGATTTTTGCGATATTAACCCAAAGAAAAAACCATATGAAACATAGATTAAGCAAGCACAAGCAGTTCCAAAGTTTTGTAGCATGTGAAGTGTAAATTTTGCAACCACTGCCACTCTTCCCACGTGGGAAAGGGAATGTGGGGGTTCGAATCTTCACCATCTCAAGAGAGTTGGGGTGAGGACAATTTAGTTTTAAGTGTGGATTTCAACTTCCATACCTTACAAATAGGCATGACAAAAATCTAAGAATGAGAGTTAAAGTAGGAGTAGAGTAAAACTAATAAAAAAAAAAAAGAAGTATATCTTTTGCAAGAGGGAGTGTTTTGAGACAATAAACCAAATATGGGAGGTCTAATGGTTGCCCATGAGCCCTTTTGCGCAAAACAGATTTCAAGTAGTGCGACTATGATTTCGTCACAAGCATCATATTGTATGATAGTTTTTGGGGCTCCATTTTACGGTGAGGTGAAACTCCTCGTCTGAAACCAAGCTTGACAGATAGGTGGTGATGGTGATGATGGAGAGGTCGGATACTAAACGAAGTTGAGAACATGGCCCCTATCAACCGTTTCTCCGGAGTTAAGCCTGGATGGATGAGCTTTGTGAGCTCCCTTCAAATCCAGGTGAAAAGGGTTGAAAAGTTGGTAGGAGAAGGAAACGAGTGGACAAGATTATCCATTGATAGACACCACTCTCCTATAAAATGAACTATTATTGCGTAGACATGTAGTTTGCAAAGCGAAGAAAGTCAACGTTGCGATGAAATGGCAATTTAAGTTCTAAAGCTACAAAGGTCAACGTTGCAATGAAATGGCAATTTAAGTTATAAAGCTACAAAATCTTAAGGGTGCATTTGATTCAACATTTTGAAAGTCCAGAAAAATACAACGGGTGCATTTGATTCAACATTTTGAAAGTTCGGAAAAATAAAAAGTGACTTAACCTAAAAAGCTTTGGATAAATACAAAGGCTATTTGATATATTACACTTTAAAATATAACTTCGAGAGAAATGCCATTTAACACATAAAAGCCTAAAAAATAAGTCACTTTTTCTTTGACCAAAAAAGAGTCATTTTTCTGAAAAGTCTTGAGGATTGTCATAAACGACTTGAATCAAGAGTCATCTCGGAAACAGTCTTTTTCCTTACCTTCAAAGAGAGTCGAAAAGCATAGTTACAGCAGCATTTTCCTCGCATCAATAAAATAGAGAATAATTTGTAATTTCGCTGATATTTGAGCAACAATTGGGATAAAGAATCGATGGTCCATGCACCTATTTCATGTGCACAAAACCAGCCAAAGAAAAACCATGAATCCAATCGACGTGACTTTGTACATGAGAAAGGAAACATCTGACTACGCAATTGCCAGAATAATGCCAAAGGGTTGACAATTTGAATATGGACACAGATCATTAAAGACTTCGTCAACAGACATTATGGAATTTGGAAAGAATAGTAATCGAACAAACAAAACATCATGGACGAGGACAAGCAATAGGGCGCGGTCTTTGATTCCAGCCATGCTTTCTATTCTCCCATTTCTAGCAAATGGAAAAAAGTACTCACACAAATCCTTTCTACATTGCAAAGGGAAAAGAAAAGTGCTCCTGCATACTCTATTAACCACTAGCACAAACTTTGGACAAGGCAAACAAAATGCAACATCAACTACTGGCATAACCTTGGACAAGAGCAAACAAAACGGAACGTCATGCATGGGAGACATCAGAAGAAGTTGACGGACAACAAACTTGGTAAAGATAAATTGCAAGTCAGAAGATTAACTAGGCAATAAGAAGATCAGGACTAAATTTTGATCCTCTGGGGACTCGGTATACATGAATCTAGAGCACTTGATCAATAAGAGTGGACTTGGTTTATACCTAGAGAGTGATAATTTCCAAGGTACCTGAATTTTTTCTCAACAAGCAACACCCGGTAACCCAATTGACATATGCATGCTCTTTGGTTACAGAAATAACTAGCCACTATTAGATGAATGGTGATGCTTATGTCGATTAGTCAAGCTACACATTTCTGATGATAATAGGGCAAATTAATAGAACGTGTGCATCCAACAGATCTTCTGACAGGAACAATCTTATCACATACACACAGAGAACCAAGAATTCTACTGGGTCACTAAAATTCAAACAAGCACAAATTCTTCTAGTAACTTATGAAAGTACTTACAACAATCATAGTGTCAAGACAGACTTCAGACTAACGACATTTTCAGGCGATAAACAAAGACTCATGATGGACATTAGCACCAAGCCGAGTAGTACTCTTTCCCATTAACAAACAAATATCTCCACGTTTACCACTCCAGTAGACAGACAGATGTAACTAGGCAAGCATAGTAACCTGCACTAGTTTCTCGCCTTCGACTTTTCCACCGCTCTAGGTGCTGCAATGTAGAATCATAACAAACAAACAATTACTGAAAATAACGAGCAAATAAGTAAAGACAGGGAAATTAGTACAAGCAACCCCGAGGCAGGACATACATGACAAAGAATGACAACATAAGGAGGGAATAAATAGTTTGCTTGAGCAGTGGTGAGGTTAGCTTTCCGGAGCAACAATAAGACAGATGTATAACTAATGGCACATCATGCCACCAATTTCCCACAGGAGCAACACTTAACTGGAGCATCACTAAACATGCTACTCTAACTGAACTCTACATTGTGCATAACATTTAGAGCAAAAGAAATCGAGGGTTGAACAACAAGACATCAACCTCAGCAGGTTCTCCAACTCAAATAAATCAAAATGGCCATTCTAACAATTGAGGAACCAACTCATAATTGACTTCACTGATTTAGTGAACCACTATACCAATTCAAGCAAGAACAGAAGATGAAATAAATTTAACCTCCTGAACGCGACAGCACAGTTCTCTCGTCTCTACTCTTCTATTTGTTCACTGCAACAACAATAAAGTGACAGAACTCATTCAAGAACATAACCAAGAGTCACTTATCTGTAACTTTTCTCCATCCTACAACACCCTCTATGCATTCTATAAAGCATAAGGATGCTAGGACAATATGATTTGGACAAAATACACCCCCAGCAGTAAGAGAAATTGTGTGGCAAATGAGTTGTGCAAGTAAACAGAAGATGAATGGAAAGCATCTTTTTGTAAAAGGTAAGATTAAAATAGACTGATTCTTCTACAGATTAAATCACATAAGAAGACTAGGCTTGCATAGACTCACCCAGAAAAAGTATCATCAGTGAGAACATGAAAGATAAAAGAGTCGGTATGAACACAGATAAAAGTTTAATTAGTGGCACAAACCTAGTCCAATTGCATCAGCACCCTTCATAATCTTCAGCCGCTTGCATGAATCAATGAACATCCTGCCATAGCAAATTAAATCAGGATGAATAAGGAGAAAATTGGCAAAAAAGGTTCAAATTTTGCATGACAACGAAAGTTTTATTCCATCTTTCAGAGGCTAAGTGAACAAAAAAAGGCACAAAAGGTCAAACGGACTCGATCCCAATGACATCTCATCAATCATAGATGAAAACACTAGCTCATCTCTATTTATTTGCTGCATATCTTATTAGCTGTAGTAGTTTCAGATGAGGCAATGTAAGCCAGTCAAAGAAACCCCAAAAACAGGAAGAGTGGAGTTGGAAGGGCGATAGAGACAAATGTGAGTGATTTTATTTCAAATGGAAGAAAATATCTTTATAGTTAGCATTCTCCAGATACAGTTTCCTTCCAATGTACTCTAATACCACTGGAGCATTAAAGAATCATGTCCTGGTCATAGGAACCAAAATGATGAGCCAAGATGTAGTCATCCAAGGACAGTTTAAAAATCAAGTTACGTTGGTTCTCACTTAAACACATTCATTTCATGCATCTGAAAAGCAAAATGCTTATAGCTTGACTGTTATACTTACAACTGGACGGACATGTCAGCTAATTTTCAAATGACTTTATCCTTCCATAAGTCAAATTATCATTCTAGGAAATGCTAAAAGAACTCAAAAGATTATCCAATTTATGAAAAGAGTAATTATATTTTCGTTAAATATTCTAAGCAGGAACAAGAAAGTGGAAACCAGCCAAAGACAGGTAAGCAGAAACTACCAGAAGAGGGACCAGTGTGACCATGTTAGCAGTAGTATAACCTCGGTGTTGTATATCTGTAGATGCAAACTAACTAGTGATTCAAACAAGACGACTCCATCCATTGTCAATTCTTTTATATAGGAGAATCTCCAAACACTTGAGCACATTGGTAAAGACTTTCCCCTAAATGTTCTCTCTGCATGGCTTTTTAGTGATTCCTTATGGATACTTTTTGAAATAAAAAAAATAAATGCTGAATATTTCAACAAACTTCCCAGTGATGATCAATTTAAATTTGACTTCTTATCTTCAAGGGAAATTGCCACATCGTCCAGCAAGCATACAAAAAAGGGCTATTTCTTCCACAAGCAATAAATACCCTTCATGTTGTAAAAAATTGCAACTTAAGTTGTATGAGGAGTTTTTCAGTTCCTTGAGTGAATCTACCTAGAAGTGCTCATCGCAAAATCACACAGATTCATAATTTATGCAGATTCTGTTGAGCGTGCAAAGTCCAGACCAAAACAAGCTTAAAAGAAATAAATAAAGGTACAAAGCTCATGTCCTTTTCTTTTTCAGATTGAAAACTTAGAATTCATAACAAGAAAACTTCTTCTTGAGTTAACCATGTCTTTGATTTGCTACATCTTATTTCAGTGGAATCAATTTCTCTAGTAGTTTATGCTAACTTTATACCCTTAGAGTGCCTATCAGTAATCTATAAAAGCTCCCATTTAGCAAGCTTCTCTTTTTCCTCTCTCAATCTTTGACAGACAACATACAAATCAAACTTATGTGTCCTCTTAGCACAAAATGAAAAAGAATAACTTATATAAATACATAAATGAATCGGTAACAACAAATAAGCAAAAAGACAGCCTGTCTAGCAAACTAAACCCTGTAAGACTCAGCTTTTTTATCTTTTGAAAGCAACACAATGCTCAACTTGAATATTTTTCTGAAATAACTACTACAATCACATTAAGCTCTTACCACTCAGGTATCCTCAGTTCTTTTTTTATTTTTTTGTAGATGATGGTATTTCATGAACAAAGCAGCAGCATTCTTTTTTTCTTCACCACTGCCATCATGACTTTTGTAAGTTGTGACCCTATTAGATTCTAGCAATTGTTACTTTAGTCTCAAAAATGTTCGATTTCCACTGCACTCTCTTGACATGTGCCCAAATATCTAAAATAGAGTAAAACCTAGTTAATCCAACAAAATACATGTTAAATGGCTTATCCTGAGTTGTTGTGTATAGGCACTTCTCTCTTTTTGGTCAGTGTATGGGCACTTCACATGGAAGCATTTGCCTCGGTACACGCTCTCAAGAACTCTAATTGCTAGATGTTAAAAGCACTTGCTTCTATTGCCAAGGCATAGTAACTCATCTATCCCCTTACTTATTCAGTTCAGTCTTTGAGCAAGAAAAACAATAATCAATAGTCTATTTTGAAAGAATTAGCGAATTAGCAGATATTTATGTAAGCACTCCAGCACACGACAGCACATATCAGGTAGATCGAACATATCTCCATGTGTTTATTAATAGGCTAATTATTCTAGAAGCAGAAGCCTCATGGTACACTATAAGTTAAGAGGATTCTCCGATTCTATTAAAAAAGAAATTAAAAACAAAAGAAAATTTTAATTTCCAATTACTAGTAACTGTTAATTCATGTTTGTCTTCCTTTTCCTAATTCCTCTACACTCCTGCCTGATTTTACAATCAAATTTGGCTAGCTCTACAAGACAAAAGAGTACTACTTCTCAATTATGAGACATGTCAGATGCAGCATGCATCCTGAAGGAAACTTAAAACTTACTCCCAGGGGACATCCCCAACGAGCATCCAGTCGCCATCCTTGTCCTCATAAGTAAGAACATACTCCGATCCATGCAGGAAATCTCGCAGCTTACTCTCGTTCAGCATTTCTCTTCCTGGAGTTCCATTAGATCCGCATTGACCTGAAAGCATAAAAAATGTTATTCACTGGAAGCATGCTAAGGTATTTGATATTCATTGATGAAGGTCCATCAAAATCAAAACAAGGATGACCAGGAATGGCAGACACAATAACACACCTATGGTGAATCCACTGAACATCTTCTCCAGAGAAGAAGATAACTCCTGATATGTAGAGTAATTCCTCAGATCTACCTTCCTCAGATAAGGAGCACCATCCATGCTGACCTTCACATAAAGAGCACCAGGACCAGGTTTGCCATCAACTTCATCATTGTCCTTTGAAGTAGTAGCCAATGTATTCTTTCTGAATGATCTAATAGGAGGCCAACCAACGACCTGAGCCCTGTCATTAAAGATAGCATCAACAACCATTAGAAAGCCAAAACCTTGCTTGTCGTTCATGACTGGCCGTTGTCTTGGCTTTTGGACATAAAGCCATCTAAACAGAGAATTAAACTTACTTGGCAGCTGGAGCATTGTTTGAAGCTCTCGTCTGACTAGCCCCAGCTCCATTAAGAGCATGAGGGCCTTCGGGTGCTGGTTTTGGGAGTGCCTCCTTCGGCATAGTTGACTGGGCCCCAGAAGTCCTTGATGGGAGCATTGCCTTCATCCCTGCATTACCAGGAAACTTTCCTTGGCCTCCACACTGTGCAGTTTCAGAAGAAGGTCCAGTTGCATGAAACATCCAATTTCCCTCAGTGTATTTGGAGCTCTTCAGCTCTGAGAACCCATCTATGGTGTCAGAGAATCCTCTTTTGTTTCCTGAAGCAATATTTTTCTGAACCACCGACGAGCATATCCCATCCTTCAAAGGAAGCAAAGGAAACAATGGCTTCTCGTCAAGTTTTCCAGAGTTCAGCAAGCACAGTTTTGGTTCTCTTTCAGGAGACTGAGATCCAGGGAGACCAAGCGTCAACTCAGTAGCCTTTAGATTCAGATTGCTTTTATTCTCATCAGACAAGCTTGAGACTGCAGAGCTATCAACTGAAGAACAGTCAGACAAACCCAAATAGTTTCGCTCCTTCAACCCCGAACAGTCATGAGAGACGCCATCTATGGAGGGTGAGGTGGCTACTGTAGAGATATTGCCACCCCCTTCCTCCACACCCAGAAGCGGTGGAGACATCAGACTTGAAAGACAATCAACCTATTCTCTCAAACTGCACATCAGTGACGAGGTTATAAGTACGACCAAGAGATTGTATTTCTTTGAATTGAAGGCTCTCAAACTAAAATTGAGATCAGTGAAAATGCAAAAGCAGAACATGGGGACAGATCAACAATTATCAAGATTTCAATGCTACAACTGGCAACAAAAAGATGAGCATTACGTGAAAAGTTTAAGAAGTACGAGAGATGATGATAGACAACAATCAGAGCTGAAGAATAATGACAAGAACCGGCATGTTGCAAAGAATTTAGACAGTAATAGTGCTTTAGTAGCTTTACGCTTAAAGATCAAGGACACTAAAATGGCACAAAGCAACACTGCATCTATAGGAGAAAGAGAAGTTATCTGCATCATCACCACAAGCATCAATCTCAATATGCAAAGCCAAGGCTTTCCCCTATACAAGGATAAACTCAAGTAAGTGTAAAGACGGGAAAGAAGCAGAAGCACAAATAGATGCAGATGGAGAGGGCAGTTTCATTTAAGCCATACAATTACACAGAAGATGACTCACAGGAGAGACCAAATTTGAGTAGAATTAAAGGAAAGAAACGCCTCCTGGATAAAAGAATAAAATACCCACTAAAAATGTTACACTTGGAAAGGAAAGAAGTTATGAAGCATAATATACCTAAAACAGAGAAACCTAAAGAAAACAGGAAAAAGAACAAGAAGCCCGCAGTACCTACAGATATGGTAAGATCAAATGGAGCTACAATCTCTTCGCTGTACGAGTAAAAACCAGCAAGTCCACAAAGCTAAAAAAAATCCTACTAATTTCCACCAAATTAAAGCAACTACAGAACTCCATATACCCTGTGATTCGGTGACACAAAGCGCCTTCAGACATATACAAGAGCCCTCCTAAACGACAAGCTACAGCATTTCCTCAGATCTAACACCACAACGGACCACCACCAGATTCCCAAACGACACTGAGGAATTGTTCACTTCAACACCAAAGCTCGGCAAGAGCAGAAACCCAAAAGGATAAAAAAAAAAAACAACAAACGAGGCTCAACCCATAAAACCTGGACAAGCCAAGAAATTGACGGAAGATTCTCAAATCGACACAGAACATATTCGAAACGGACACCCAAAGATCTCCAACCAGGCTCGGTCAAAACACCAACTTTTACACGGAGCACGAACCCAAAAGAAGAAAAAACAGAGAGACAGTAAAAGGAGGAAGCAAGATACCTTGAGAACACCTCCCGGACTGGCCAAAGACGAGCGAAGACGAAGTACCCTTCTCGCCCAAGACGAAAAAATGCACGAATTGCAGAGAGAGAAAGACGGGGAAAGAGAGAGATTAAGGGCCTTCCATTAAGCAGAAAGCAACAAAGCAAAGACGGGCAAAGTTTTTTTCACCGGAGCACTCGAAAACTCGGCTTGAAGAAAGAGAGAGAAGAAGAAAAAGAAAAGGTGTGGCAAGGCAGACAAGAGCTGGAGGAGGAGCCGCGGGGGGCAAAATGGTAATTGCAGACGCGACAACAAGTGTCGTTGTGGAGGTCACCGAGTATTTTTTTCGACCGAAGAGAGAGAGAGGGTGGGTTTCGCAGAGGGGTAGTTCGGACTTTTCACCTCTCGTGCGGAGTCAAAAGATATGGATATTTTGCTTTGACTCCCCTAGAAATTCCATTTGCTATATCATTCGTGCCTTTACACGTGCTCTTTTCCTCAAATTCATAAAAGCGGTGGGAATATATAAATAAAAAAAATGCTAAACTATTGTAATTATCATGTAATTGTCGAAGCATTTAACGTAATTCCTACGTATTTGATTTTTCGAAACGTTTAATGATGTTATCATTCCAAATGTTTAGTAGCTTGAAGTACCTAAAATTTCTAGGCTTTAGGATGTTTTATGCATTTGCCCTTGTGAAAGGTGGCAAAGCGAGATGCTCTTTTACGATTGCAGTCTTCTTGTCCTTTTCAAATGACTAATATAAATAAAGGGAGTTTTCATTATTAGCAAAGTTGTACGAAAGAAAGAGGATTTTGACCTTAGGGTAAAAATAGGGGTTCATGGCTTAGTTCCATGTTTTTGGCTAATCCGGTTTTGTCGGTTAAATGTCGGATTTGCTATCAAGTCATGAGTGGTCCCACATGCCCTTTAATTAGAGGTGGCATTGTTTAGGGATAAGCAACAATATTGATTCAAAAATTAGTTGACCAACTTGGTTTCAGATCATTTTTCGAGGAAATTAGATAAAGTCACGAGTAAAAAATTGAAAATTAATCAGACAACCCAAATCCATAATCAAGGGTCGAGATTATTATTATATAATTAGATGGTTCACTTATTAGATTTGGTAGTTGAGATAACATTTCTGATATTTTCAAAGCACATAATAATTATCGGCGCTTGGAAGGTGACTCCCACCATAATGGCATTGGTCCTCCATCAATGGTCCAAAAAATCATCAAAGAGAAGAAAGAAAGTATCTTACAAGCTCTCAACTTTGTTGGTTAAACGTCGGATTTGCCGTCAAGTCTCTAATGGTCCAACATTCCTTTTATTTAGAGGGCATTGTCTAGGGATGAGTAACAATCCAATGTTCAATTCAAGAACCAACTAATCGACTTCATTCTAGGCCAATTTTCAAGAGAATTGAACAACTTCACAATGACAATCAAGATCCTGAATCAAGGGTCAAAATTATCATCATTATGTATTCAAATACTTCACTTAATAGATTAGGTGATTGAGATAACACTACTAATATTTTCGGAGCACGTAAGGAAGGCGACTCCCACCACAATGAAATTGGTCCTCCATGGATGGTCAAAAAAAAAACTCGCAAACTGGCAAACTCTCTTACGATATTAAGATTTTCGGATTGGTGTTCTTTTTTTTTTTTTTTTTAGAGCGTCAAAAATCTGAGAGGGTATTTCCTTCGGAGTGCAAAAATGACGATAATACCCTCGGGAATAACCCCAGTGGCACGAGCGGTAAATAAAAAGGGGCCCCTGCTGCTCTGCAAAATCGCAGGGAAGCTGTTTCGCGGGGTTGGCAGGAAGCCATAAAAGCCAGCAGCAGCTGCAGCTGCAGCAGCAGAGCAATAATAATAATAATTAATAATTTATTATTTTATTATTTTATTATTTTATTTATATATAACAAATATCCGATCGAAAACCGGATTTCCGTGTCTCCCCCGGACGCATCAAATTTCAACAACTCCACTCATTACTCTTTCCACCCCCCAAAATTCACCAAATTACCCCCCTTCTTTTTCACTACTTGTGTCCTTTTTTGACTTTTAATTTTGACTGTCGGATGACCAAAGTTTTCTTCTTCTTCTTCCTTTTTACCGACCTTTTCCTCTCATCAAACCGTCCCGTTCCGACGCATGAAACACATTCGAGCGCGATCCATGCATGAAAATTCGTACGTTGAATTAAGCCGTTTTAATGAATGTGTTAGCACTTGAGTTTGGAGTTACATGATGATTGATATATGCCTGGCATTTGGGTGGGACCTGAATTAAACAGAATGGTGTTGCGATTCGATATGGAAAACATGGATTGTCGAGGCCTAGATGAAGATGCATTCATGAGGGCACATTTGCATTTATATGAGCTTTGGTTTTTGTTGGGATGATGGCACAAGGAGACTAAAATTTTATGGCAGGTCGACACTTAAGTTTTTGTAATGTGGTCATAGTGAAAATGGCATATGAGGGAGCTCTATCGTCACATTAATGGTCTTTTGAGATTTAAAAATGCCATGTGATATTTTCCATTCACAAAGAAAAAAATTCAACAGAATTATACAACTATATAAGTATACATGTTTTAGGATTTAAATATATGAAAAAAAAATTAGGACTTAACTATCGAGCTAACACAAATTTGGAACCCATAATGTCATTGTCCTATTCACAATATTTATATTTGACAATAATTTTAAAAAGCACTTGATGTAGATATTTTGCACTATCTACATAAATTAAGAATATTTCAAATATGAAATCATACATTTGTTGAACAAGTTAAACCTTTTAGAGTGGCCGACAGTGGTAGGTAGAAGGTCCGAGGTCCTGAATTTGAATATCTTAAACCAAAGTTTAATCTATGCGTGATGGAAACTATTGAAAAAATATTAAATCATACTTTCATCTAATCACTTAAAATTTTTAGAATAGTCAATAATATTTTTGTACGTTAATAACTTCGCACTTCTATTTTTATCGTTAGCACCAATTAAATTAAGAGTCAAAAAAGGGAGACAATAGAGAACATAAAAAAATTGTGGGGAAAATTATCTTCTTAAATTATTTCACTTCAAGAGGGTAACATGGAAAAAATTAAGTAGATATCGGGAAAGAAAAATTTAACTTCCAATGTCCCGAACAACCGTAGGGCCAAAAGGGGAATGCAAAAGTTTGGAACCCACCATTAAAAAAAAGAAAAAAAAAGGAAGATGGGAAAGCCTTAAAACCAAAAGAAGCATTTAATGGTTAGAGAGAGAAAAGGAAAAGACAAAAGTGGGTAAGAAAGATAAAATAATAATAATAATAATAATGAAGGAGGGGAGGGGGGAATTAGACAGAGGAAAACAGGGGAGTTGAATTGTGCGATGGAATGGGGGGACAGGAAAGCGGCATTTTAAGATGCTTTGCCGGGCAGTGATCACGACATCTCTCTTTCTCTCTCTCCTACCCCTCTCTCTCTCTCTCTCTCTCTCTCTCTCTCTCTCCTCATCATGCATCTTTCATAATTATATAGATTTATATATTGTTTTTTTGTTAAAATAGTGCCATGATGATAATGCTCCTTAATCATTCCCTGTATACAGTATTTTTATTCTTCTTATGCGAAACATAACACGAAATAAAAAATACACTTTGAAAACGATCGATTTACCCTCTTTCCGAATGCTTAATGAGCACATCAAGAGCACTTTCTTAATAAAAAAATCATATTATTAATAAATGCTTTCAAAGCATTTGTTGACTCCGAGCAATCTAATAAGAAAATATCGTCCCTCTTGAAATCAGCACCGTCGATACTCAAAAAGAACTAGCCCCCTAGGTTGACCCAATGGCTCGGGATGTCGAGTGATTTCCAAATGAGGAAGCTGGGTGGTTTGGCCTTGCCAATCGCATTTAAATTGCTTTGATTTGGAGCCATCTGGGCATGTCGATTGATGAAAATTGCAAAACATGAAACGGGTACCCAAATAGCAGGGCCCATGGAGCCGGGGCCAGGGGCCGGGTGCCGGATGGCCAGGAAGAATGATGAGGGGGGTACGATGCCATGTTGTTGGTCGGACCGTCGGAGCAAGAAAGCATGATGAAGTGCTGCTGCGAATGCGAATTGGCCTCGCACGCCCGGGGACGACATCCACTCATGGGACGTGTGCTGGCCATCACCATGCCCTCACTCGCTACGTCACTTCAAAGCCAGCCATACAAACAATAAATAAAATAAAAAAAAACACAAACACCGTAACTTCGGATCGTGCCATTCAATGAATTAGCACCTAAACATACTTTAATCAAGGCTAATCGATGCTAAACAAGAGACACGTGGAAAGATTGCCCGAATCAAGGCTGAAATTTTGTAATATGTGTTAGGATCATGTGTCGGATGCTAATTGTCCGAAAGGAAAACGACACAAATGATTTTTAAACTCTAATTCGATGTGGATTCTTAAAATTTAATTAAATGTGCAGTATCGTCTTCAAATTTTAAATTTATTCAATGTAATTTAGTCTTTATATTATATAGAAATGTTTAATGTCATCATTTCATTAATTCAAATTCAAAGATAATATTAAATGTCGTCTCATTATTTACCAACCACATTAAATGAATTTAAAAATTCAAATACCACATTAAATAAATTCAAAATTTAAAGATCAAATTTATCGTCGAACTGAAATTTATGAGCTATTTATGTCATAATTTATCATTCGAAACAATGTAATTCTTACT
The DNA here is from genome assembly GCA_014182895.1 of Angophora floribunda. NCBI lineage: Eukaryota > Viridiplantae > Streptophyta > Magnoliopsida > Myrtales > Myrtaceae > Angophora > Angophora floribunda. The sequence continues at coordinate 21,051,801 of CM024712.1, forward strand.
TAAGAAAGCCGTTTTTACCTATAAGAAAAGAAGGGCCAATCTAGAGCCGCGCCATTACCTTTTTTTCGCGATTGGAGAATTTCACGAGCAGCGAGCGTAATTGCATCGTCAGCTTTGACGTGTACGAGGAGACACGCGTACGCGTACCGCACAGGGAAAAAATTCAAATTAAATTTTTCAAAAAAATCCAACGAAAAAGCGAGTAAAAATTCGACGACGATCGCACGTGAAAAATATATATGGGGGAGAGGGAAAAAATCGAAATTTTCCAAACGTGGGAATGCGCACGGGTCAGGAGTAGGTCGAAAGCGACGGGGGCGGGTGCTGCCGGTGGGGGGCAAGAAGGTAAAACGGCAATTAAGATGATATAAGAAAAAGGAAAACAATGAATTAAATTGGGGGAATTTAAAATTGATTAATTAAGCATAATTAAAAGATAACTTTGCCTTGCAGCCACAGAAATTGCGGGCCTGTGCCACGACAGCGGGGCCCAGTGCCGGAACCCCCTCCGCCTTTGCCGGTGACGCTTTCCCCTAAAAAACGCTAACCGCGGTTAGCGACGCGATTAACCGCGGTTAGCTTTTAATTTAATCCCCCCGGCGGCCCGTCGGGGGCGTGGCGGTTCGGCTCCAGTGCGGACGCGAGGGGCCTAGGGTCTAGAGCGGAGCCAATGGGGAGTCGACACGCGGATCGGGAGGGTGGGGCGGGGGCGGGGGAGAGCGGGCTAGGGTGACAGGCAATAATAGCACGTGGACCCGTGACTGACAGGGATGGAGTGTGCTTTGGAGGGACCGGCCTAAGCGACGCTTTTCGGTGAGCTTGATGGCGGGGGAGTTAAGGAGAGAGGAGTGTGGAGTTCACGTGTGTGGGGGGGGGGGGAGTTTCCGCATTTTGTAATATCTCTAATTTTGTCTTCTACTCCTTAACTCCCCGCTATAAAACAATAAAAAACATTTTTTTAAAATAAAATATAACATAAAATGAATGAATTTTCAACACGGATAAAAAAGAATAAAGTATTTCGATTGCCCTTTTACATGCGTGAAATTTTAGACTCTCTTTGGTGAAATCACGAGCGGGATAAGTGACTAAAACATTTACCTCCCTCGATGGGCTTGGTTGGGATGAGCATTTCGCGTCTTCTAAGTTCTTCTGTATACCCAATGATGAGGTCTCGAAACTTGAAGTGATTTTAGGATTGTCGGTGCCTATTATGGATGTGAATTGTGTGGAAAATGACCATTGCGATGCAAAAGGGGGGTCTGATTTCCGGATGCTTGGGGTGCTAAATATGATTTTCCTCGACATATTAAAAGGTGGTCTAGTCTCCCTAAAGTCCATGGTGCTAAATCCCTAGTAGGTGAATTTGTGATTGAGTTTCGACAATCTAACTTCAAACCTAGGCTAGTGATCGTGTATCAAATGAGGGCCAATTTGGGCTCTGAATGTGAAATTGATGGGCCCAGTGGGCTGAGGCCCTGGTTCGGTGTTGTATCAATGGGTTCGCCTGAGTTTCCTGGCCCAAGAAGACCCTGTGAGAAGCTAAATCGATGCGTATTCTGCAATTTTTTTAGGGATCTAGTTATCGAGAACACGAACAACTCCTTAACGACCGGTCACGACTTGAACTTGTTTGCATGTATATTAAATGAAGTGACTGTAAACCTGAAAATTCGTCACGGTTAATTTAGACGACATGGAATTGAGCATATGATGTGTGTGTGGCTTAACATTTCAAACTGTTTAATCACATGATTTCCCTGTTTTTTGTTAAGCATGTTCACGTACTTCTACTACGTTCTTGTCAAACTATGAGAGTGAGAGTAAACATATTGAAAGTATTAATTTCATTACGCTGTGTAATCCGTTTATTGAACATATTTTGTTTGTGTCTCATCCTTTGAAAAATGTGCTGTATTGGAATTAGAAATATGACATAAAAACACGATCACAATCAAATTGCTAGTCTCACATAACAGCATGCAATTGGTATACGGAAAAAAGTATAAAAAGTATAATAAAAGTCCTAAACCTATTATGAGTGTGCTCATTCAATCATAAATATTTTAATTATGTCAATTTAGTTTTAAACATTTTCATAATTTGCCAATTGAGTCATCTCGACCAATTTTGACTATAACCATTGACGTTGACATGGACAATTTTTATAATTGTAAAAAAATTGAATTTTTGATATTTTTTCTTCTTATTTTTTTCCTTTCATTTTAGCTAGTAAGTGCTAGTGGCCAATTGAGTCATTCTGATCAATTTTGGCTGGAATTATAGACGTGAATGCCGGTTATCCTTCTTGACACGATCGATGCTAACTTGGATAATTTTTATAATCTTTTAAAAATTAAAGTTTTTATGATTTTTCTTTTTCTTTTCCATTTTAGCTAGTGAGGATTGGCGGCAATTGATAGGGTTGCAAAAGCCTTAGGCAAGGTCATGATGGCTTTGGGCAAGGCCATTATGGCTTTGCCACATGTGGGTGAGGGCGCTAAGGTGGCTCTCACCCAGAACTAGTAAGGGCTTGGGCGAGGGCTTGAAACAAAAGGATATAAAAAAGAAAAAAATTACAAAAAAGGAAAGAAAAAAAGAAAATTATACAAATGTTATTAAAAAAATGTCACATTAGTGCTAGCCTACAACGTAAGATAGTGGTGTCCACATCAAGCATTTCTAATCAAATTTGATCAGATAAATTCAATTGACAAAAAATAATAAAAAATTACGATCGAATAAACACAATTATAACAAGTTTAGGACTTTTTAAATACTTTTCCCTTCAATATATAACATGTATCTATCTCTATGTACATATATAGTTAGATTTTGTGATTTACATCAATTTCCTTTATAATTAGTGATTACAGTTTTTGTGTAAATCAAATTGGAAAATGAATTTATGTACAGTAGGGTTTTTTTTTGGTCGAAATAGAAATATCATTCCATTAAACCCTAGCCCACCTACAAATATAAGGGGCATCAAAACACAAGATCTCCCAAAGGGGGAGGGGTTAGAAACCAAATTTAGGGGAAATGTTTTACATCTAGAGGCCTTTACTATCCAGTTTGTTAGTCTATTTGAGTTACCGGGGTCTCAAAAAGGGCCAAGAGGCTGATATATTCATTGATAAGTGGCTTAACATCCTAAGGACATAAGGAAAAATCTTTCAGATAACTCACCAATGTGAAACATTCATATCCCAATGTTAGTTTCAAATGAGGTTGATCAGCAAAGTGGTGGAGAGCATAAAGAAAAGTAAGGGTTTCAACTTGAAGGGTGGAAGATGCTAAGATTGGTCACATAAGGCCTTCCATCGATTTTCCTTACGAATAATGGCACATGCATGCAATTGGCCCTTTTGTGGTCCTTGAGAGGTAAGATCCATTGATGTATATCTCTAGCAAATCCAAGTTTGGTGGTCTCCAACTTGGTTCTAAGTTTCTTCTATTCCACTTTGCGTAATTACATTGCATGTCTAAAGTAGGGTTGACTTATTGATCGGGTCCAACTACTTGTGATGCTAATTGGATTTTCCAAAGGTTGACTATGATGATTTGAAAAGGTATAATCTTTTAGGTCATAACATTATAGTTTAGCAACCACTCCTCAAATCTAGTGACTTATTGATGAGAAAATTGGATGTTAAATTTGGGATTTGACCAAACTTGCTTTGTCTTGTCACAGAGGAGGAATAGATGCTTGACTATCTCAAGCTCTTTTTGACATAAGGGACAAAACAGCTCAGGTACTACCTTTTTCTTGAACAGTTTTACCTGGGTTGGTAATGCATATTGGCAAACGCTCCATATAGAAAATCTGACTTTTGGAAGTGTTTTCAACTCCAAAATTTGCTCCACAAAGCATTGGGGGTTTGGTAAGAAGAAGAGGCATAGCCCCAAGCCATGTGTGGTTTCATCCTTTGTAGCTTATTGTATTTGTTTTGATGAAATAGCACCCGGAACAATTTGGTGACCACACTAGTGAGTCTTCCATGGGGGTAATTGGCAATGGAGTAGCTAGGATTTCATTCAAAACTTATTCATCAAAAAGGTGTGTAAAAGTTGCTCATTCTAGAAAGATTCCGTCAAGGTGATTAGTTTTGCGACCATGTTGGGTTTATATTGGTTTTTTGGTCCTCCTAATCTTCCCAACCATCTTATCCTCCCTTATTCTAATATGTTGCCCATTACCCTTTTTCCACCTCACCTCCTTTGAAATGGCATTTCTTTCCATAAGAATGCTTTGCCAACCCCAGGATGGGTGAGAACCCTTTGTTGCATGCTAGCAATCGCTATTTGAAAGTAACATCCTTTAGAACTTTGCACTATAATGCATCTAAAGCTTGAGAGACTCTCCAAGCTTGTTTTTCGAGTATCGTTTTGTTAAAAGTGAAGAGGCCTCTAAAGCCTAACCCTCCTTTGTCTTTTCTTTGCTTCAATATCTCCCATCTTCTCCAATGTAGGGTGGCTTTTGATGCATGTGTTTTCCACTAGAATAAAGCTATCTTCCTCTCTATGGCCTTGCAAATAGATAGTGGAATTTTGAATATGAACATCGCACATTGTGGCAATAAGGCTTAAAGAGGTTGTGATTTAGAATCGGAGGATGGGCTGAGAATACAATCAACTGAATCCAATTTGAAATTTATCTCAATTAGGATTTGGCAAACCATGAGGGAACTTACATAATGTCACATATCAGAAAATAAAAATGAGTGTACTCATTTCTATTCTTCTTCTGTAGCACAACATCCATAGTTCTTTGTCACTTCTATGGATTGTTAGAATCTAGACAAGAATTTGAAATTGAGGTTGAATCAATAATCTGGACTTTAGTGATTATGGACATATAATCCATATGTTGTATTATACGGGGAATCCAAGATAATCTCTTAGTAAAAGTCACGTAAAAAAAAAATCAATGTACGAGTGGAGTATCAAGAACCTTTCAAGTATCTGATAACTTAAATCATAATGGATTTGAGATTCCATCTACAAAATCATATCAAGTTTGAGAGATAATCGGAAGTTAATAGGAGTTTGGAATGAGATAAGCCATTCTAAATTTGTCTTGCTGCTGTTCTCGAACGAACTTTTCTACTTCTTGAAAAAAGGCAACTTGGGTTGACACGAGGGCAAAGAAATATTGGGTCCGCCCCAATTTGGAAGGGCGCCCTACCGAGCTGTAATTGAATGCCACGCTGAGTCATGTCATTACAGCACATAAGAATATGGCATTGATGCAGCAAATATTGACCATGAAATCTTTCTCATGGCACTTCTCAATTCAATTTCTTTCTTGAATCGTACTGAACTTTGATGAACATCAATTCAGAGCTAGGCAAGTCTTGTAACTAGGGTAATTGAACATGCAGTCGGTTATGAGACTTGCCTGAAGGGTAGCTTGTCAAGAAGTGGGCTTTTTACCCACCTCTTCTCATTCAAGCGTTGGATGCTACTAAATCTTCCCTACCCGACGATAGCTAGAACAAAAGTCTTGATATGTGTATACTTTTATCATCGAATGGCTCCTAATTCCCAGTTAATTCTTTTTTCCCGATTAAGAAGGAATATGAGAGGTGATATTGCGAAGTCTCCTCCTACCCTAGGGCAAATCTCCCGCCTGTTGCTTCCTCATTTAGCCTTTCTTTAGGACCTATTTAGGTCCATGAGTTTGGTTATTTTTGTTGAGACCGATGATTAAAGATTTGCGGAGAAATGATGGATGGGAGATAGATTTGCAATCAATCTCACATTCCTCCTCTCTTCAATGTAAAAAGACAAACATGCCCTTTATTTTTTTTTTTTTTTTTGTCTTTAAATTTCAAATTAATTTACAGAAAAATGCACCAAAAATCACTAACCAAACACCATGTGCTTTATGCAAAGAATTTTGAGGAAATGACTTTGCATATCCTTCAAGTTCAAAAGTGACTTTTGTTCTCAAAGTTCTAGTTTAGGCAAGTTTTTTGTCCTGTTTCCCTCCTTTCTCTTCCGTACAATCAACTTTCTTTTTAGAAGTTCTGTAATGGAGAGAAAAGTGCTCTCGATGGTGGAGAGATTCCGGGACAAGTTGGCGCATCATCAAGCATCGTCCCTACAAGGCTACAAGGCTACAAGGCTCGAAGCAGGCATTTTGATCGCCTTCAGCAACAGGCATTGGGCTGGACCATGTCTTCCGCTTTGGGAAATGTAAATGCATTTCTCCAAAGATCTGGGGGAATCGCATTCCCCATCCCATCCCCAATCCCGTCTCCAAATTTTTTTCCTTTTTTTTTTTTTAACGTAAGGTGTTTTGAATGCTTGACTTTTGGCATATTTTGTGAAGCAATTTCAATGTGAAACCCGAAAGAAAAAAAAACAAGAGAGAGGGAACCGAGATGTGGTTGTGCTCTGTTCGCACTCGACAGCCTTGGGTCATGCAATGGTCAAGTCCGCTTGCCTTCGGTCACGCTCGCCGGATCCAACCACATCCTCTCTTTTTTCCTTCTTTGTTTTTCCACTTCAAAATTACTTTACAAAATATACCAAAAATTGGTATCCAAATGCTATTTGCTTTGAGCAAATGCATCATGAGTTAAGTAACTTTAGGAGAAATGCAATCCAAACGTGACCCTTGGAGTGATGAGAATGACATATACAAATCTCTCACAGTTGGATGAGGATGGTTTGGAGGACAATCAACAAAGACAATAGGGGAGCAATCACATGATTCGAATCAAAACGCCTTGTCGAAATCATCAATGGACACTATTCAATTTGGCCACTTAATTGCTACTTCTAGTTCGAATCAAATTGAGGAATGATATTGCTACATTGGATTAAGACTACCCTCTTGTTTGTTGTCCTTTTATCGCAAGTAGTTGTCTCCCACATGCAAAAGATCTAAATCGAGACTTTGATGTGTGATCTCCATCAATGCTCGTCAATTACATTATGGAATCTCATTTAATGAATCTCAATCACGTGAAAATGATAGATTTATAATAAAAAACTCGTATTATTGATTTTATTGAGAAAAACACATGTGGCATGGTGACGAAAAGTCCCTTCTAATTACCACCGATACTTATGAAAAATTATAAGTAACCCATCTTAAGTTTACATCTAAATGAAATTTAAAAAATTATCAGTTCGAATTTGATGGAATTATAAAAGAAATTATAAGCAACCGGTCTTAAGTTTATATCTAAATGAAATTTAAAAAAATTATCAATTCGAATTTGATGGAATTTCCCCACCTAGGATGCCAACATGCATTTACTTTGGATTATTGCTGAATATTGAGCAGAAATCATATGATATCTAAGTGTTTTGCTAAATATTTATGTAGACATCGCTTCACATGACCGATGTAAAAATTAGGGAAATCTACAAATCCCTCTACAATATATAATAAACCCAAAATAAGTATCAACAAAAACTTTAATGAAAAATAAACTTCTGATTAAAGCCCGTGTTTGTTATGAGATTGATATCCATGATTTTTTAATACACAAAATGAAAAAAAAGGGTAATTTAAAAAAGTCGACATAATTATCATCGCATCTTATAAATCTCGCATAGATTATAAATTCACTTTAAATACTTCTAGTATAACCTCAATCCCATGATTTTCTTCCCTTAAAATTCTTCATTTTAATCAAAAGTTGCGCAGCCATATAAAGCAACAAAAACATAAGGTACGTCCAAAAAAGTTTGTTTGGAAAAACCGCCCAAAATAATTTTTTATCCTTCCATTCACATGCTTGACTAACAACCGATGAATAATACAACTCACCAACCAGTCTCCCATCACGGAATGGCGACAAACAAAAAGCCAGCTACCATATAACTTAGAAAAGAAAAAGATTTTTTTTTTTTAACGCATTAAACCTAATCACATCCTGAATAATTCCTAAATTTTAGATAAATATGCAATATGATCTTCAATTTCAAATTTGTTCTTTAGGTTAATGTACAATAATTTTAAACGCATTAAACACATTACTTTTTTTTAAATTAATGCACATTAAGTAAAAAAATCATAAGTCATGTTGCACATCGAATCAAAATTCATGAACTATTTATCGTCATTATTCCATCTATAAATAAATATCTATTGCAAATCACTTATTTAAATATCCACATATGTATAAATTGTATAAATTAATCTTCCTATATCTACTATCATTGCTCAAGATAAAATAATGAGAACATCCCAAATTTAAAATTCTCAACACGACTGAATCCAAAGAACAAAACTTCCAACTCATCTTCCCCTTTTCGCCAAAAATGCCTCCCCTCCGAATCTCTCTCCTCCTTCTCATCTTCATCTTCATCTTCTCCGCCGGACCCATCACTCCAACTTCAGCTTCAACTCCGCAGCCGAAGTTCCCCTGCAAGCCGCCGCGCTTCCACCACCACCCGTTCTGCAACACCTCCCTCCCCGTCCCCGCCCGTGCCCGCTCCCTCGTCTCCCTCCTCACCCTCCGGGAGAAGATCCGGCTGCTCTCCGACAATGCCTCCGCCGTCCCCCGCCTCGGCATCCCCGCCTACGAGTGGTGGTCCGAGTCCCTCCACGGCATCGCCACCAACGGCCCCGGCGTATCCTTCGCCACCGGCCCCGTCGGGTCCGCCACCACCTTCCCCCAGGTCCTCGTCACGGCGGCCGCCTTCAACCGCACGCTCTGGTCCGCCGTCGGGTCGGCCACCGCGACGGAGGGGCGGGCGATGTACAATGTGGGGCAGAGCGGGTTGACCTTCTGGGCGCCCAACATCAACATCTTCAGGGACCCCAGGTGGGGGAGGGGCCAGGAGACGCCCGGGGAGGACCCTATGGTCGCCTCGGCCTTCGCGGTCGAGTTCGTCACGGGATTTCAGGTAGGGCCGGCGGGTGCCGATTCTCGACGCGAATTAGCTCTATTTGTTCGAAAAAAGATCGATCTTTTAGCACGTTCGGGATGAATGTTTGCCGTAAATCGCAAGACGAACTTGACATGTGGACGTGAATTCAGGGAAGTCGTGGAGGGAGGGAGGAGGATGATGGGTTGATGCTCTCGGCGTGCTGCAAGCATTTCACTGCGTACGACTTGGAGAAGTGGCGCAATTTCAGCCGATACAGCTTCGATGCTGTGGTGGGTATTCCATCTTTGTTCTTTTCTCGAGCGAAACAGCGGGGAATCATTCTTTGTGCTTTGCTTGCTCTGCTTTCTTCGCGGTTACTTCTCTTGAAGTACATGAAAGAACTCACATGTCCAATTCCTTTTTTTTCTCCTTCCATGTGGTGTTCAATCAATATCAATGTTTATCTCGGAAGCTTCTGTGGCTAGAACACAACTGGTGCAGTAGTGAAATAAGGAAATTCATAAAACTTATATGTTTCGTAATTGCTTGTGGTTGCATTTGAAGATCTCTCATTAAGAGGGACCTTTTGATTTCAGCGATAGCTTTAGCTTTGGGCTTCTAATTGTCACTCTTATTTTAGAAACTTTATATTTAGATGATGGCATTCATTCATTGGTGACTAGGATTGATTGTTGTAAACATTTTAAATAAATCTCATTCTATAAAAAGAAGTTTCTGAAGTATTAAAATAATTTTAGTCCTCCTTGGCTTCTTAGCCATTTGTCTGTTGGCCTATTCTATTGTGCTCTAGTGAGCTTCCATAGGTGCCTCCTGCCAAATGGTGTGGGAAGAGGGGAAGTCTCTTCAAGCACACAATTCCTTTTTACTAATGCAGTTTTATTTACTTGTAAGGCAGAATGGATAGTTGTGGTCAAATGAATAAGACCAAATGAATCCTTCATTAGGCTTGTCTAAAATGAACGGGTTTAGCTCTTAGTTGAGAAAACTTCGGGTTGTAGTGTAAGAATGTATTAGCTCACTTTATCTGTGTCAATGAGGATGTCTAGCTTAATCTATTTCCCTTTGTAGGTCACGCAGCAGGACTTGCAGGACACATTTCAGCCTCCATTTCGGAGTTGCATTCAACAAGGGAAAGCAAGCTGCTTAATGTGCGCCTACAACGAAGTCAATGGAGTGCCTGCGTGTGCTATGCAAGATCTCTTGCAGAAAACTAGAGTTGATTGGGGCTTTAAAGGGTAAGATTGTTCAGCTTTTTTAGGTTGATTACTGATGCTTCGAGCTTATTATGTAAACCCCTTGCTGGTATTAAGTTCAGATACATCACCTCAGACTGTGATGCGGTTGCCACTATTTTTGAGTACCAACATTTTGTGAAGACGCGTGAAGATGCTGTTGCTGATGCTCTCAAATCAGGTTTTTTTTTTTTTGGTCTGCTGTTTGCTTCTGATGCTTCTCTTCATTACATATCCATACAACTTTGTATGCTTGCATTCCTGATTCTCCCTTGATTGTTGATAAATCATGCGTGTGATGCTCACGTGAAGCCAAAGCCCATGTCACAAGTATATATATATGGATGATTGCATTATACATAATGAACCAGAGCTCAGGGTCTATGAAATTATCCACATGAAACCTTTTGCTTCTTCATACAGTGCTTATGACATAGAGCTATAGACTCTCATTGTACGTTCTTCAATATATAAAGAATGTTGGGATGGAATCAGTGACAGATTGATATGGGAATCCTTCTTTTTGTTGTTACAGAGAGAAATAATGTAAGAATGTAAAGGGAGTGAAAATCAAATGCCAAGACCTTCCTTTGATATATGATGAGAAAGAAAAATGGAGGAAGCTTCTTGTGTGCAAAATTGAAAAGGGCATTATTATGTCTCCATCCAAATACTCTTAACTAAAATATCGGCATAGATCTCTGATTTTTGAATTAATAGTGTAAGATATTCATGTTATCTAAGCTGTGGCTGTTGAATCGTGTTTGCAGGAATGGATATAAATTGTGGGTCATTTTTGGTTCGAAATACTGAGTCTGCAGTTAAGCAAGGGAAGGTGGGGGAAGAAGATATAGACAGAGCTCTTCTCAATCTCTTTTCAGTCCAATTGCGTCTTGGCCTTTTTGATGGGGACCCCAGGAAAGGACAATTTGGAAAATTGGGACCTAAAGATGTTTGTAAATCTGAGCATAGGAAGCTAGCATTAGAAGCTGCGAGGCAGGGAATTGTTCTCCTAAAGAATGAAAACAACTTCCTGCCTTTCCGCGAGGATGTCGTTTCTTCCTTGGCTGTTGTTGGTCCACATGCTAGGAACATAAGCAATATGCTGGGCACGTACACAGGTTTGTTGATATGCACTTACTCAAGTTACTTGTCTGATTCTACCCTATGTCCTTGATAGTTGTTCTCTGCACTTTTCCTTGAGATCATCGTATTTCCTACCACTACATTTATGACTGTCTGAATTGTTACATCTTATTCCTTTCACAGGAATCCCTTGCAGCCCAAAAAGCCTGTTCGAGGAACTTCAAGCGTATGTACAGATGACATCTCATGCAGCTGGTTGCCAAGATATCCCCTGTAATGCAAGTGATGCATTTCGTGAAGCAATTCTGGCTGCAAAGAAGGCCGACTATGTTATTGTTGTTGTGGGCTTGGACTTGACTCAAGAGACAGAAGACCTAGACCGAGTCAGTCTTCTCTTACCTGGAAAACAGATGGATCTTGTGTCTTCGATTGCCGCCGCAAGTAAAAACCCTATAGTCCTTGTTCTGACTGGTGGTGGGCCCCTTGATGTTTCATTTGCTCAAAATGACCCACGAATTGCGAGCATCCTTTGGATTGGATACCCTGGCGAAGCTGGTGGTAAAGCGCTTGCAGAAATCATTTTTGGCGATGTCAATCCAGGTTCGTTATTTTGTATAGCAACTAATTAGAGAGAAGCTCTGTGCTGTTCTGAAGATGAATAGCCTGAGCGTCGTACAATGTGTTTTCCCTTTATTTTACGTGATCCCATGAAAGCAAGGAGGCCCGTCATGTGTCTAGCAACTAATCGGACATAATCATCATTAATGGTTGAGTCTGGTTTTGGATCTCTTCTTTTGCCGTGAATTTCTTTCTTATAACTAAAATCATGTAGAAGCAAAATTTTACTGGCTCCTTTTCTTCTATAGATTTGTATATAGATGTGAATTTGCGTTTGTTCCCCAGATAGTGTTAGCACCTTGGACATATGGGCAGGAATTTTTGATGCAACAAACTTTGTTCAGGTGGTCGACTGCCTGTGACGTGGTATACGGAGTCATTCACCAAAGTTCCGATGAATAATATGAACATGCGGGCTGATCCTTCTCATGGTTATCCCGGAAGAACCTATCGGTTTTACACCGGTGATAGAGTCTATGGATACGGACATGGCTTAAGCTACACAAATTTCCATTACAAGTTCCTGTCGGCACCGCCAAAGCTAACTCTGCTAAAATCTTCCAGAGCTAATCCTTATAGGAATCGAGTACTCCGAGATGCTGAGGGACTTGCTTCCTTGGACCTTGCTGAGATTGAAGAATCCTGTGACTCTCTGAAATTCCGTGTGCAGATCTCCGTGACGAACGTCGGTGATATGAAGGGAAGCCACGTGGTGATACTATTCTGTAGAGCACCAAGACTAATCCGAGGCACCCCACAGAAACAACTTATTGGATTCGACCGTGTGCATACTTTTCCAAATACATCCGTCGAGACAAGCATTTTGGTAGATCCTTGTGACCATTTTAGTGTTGTAAATGAGAGCGGCAAAAGGATGTTGGTCGGGGGTGGGCATGTCTTGATGCTGGGAGATCTGGAGCATATCGTGTCGGTTGAATTGAACTAGCAATTGCGAAACTCATTTGTGTACATGTTCAAATAATCATTTTTCTTGGGCACATCGTGCATTTACTGATGCGGGTATCGCTCAAGCGAATTCTGTGTACTTTCTGGAAGTAAACTCTCTCGTCTCTCAGCCTCGCATGGGTTGGATTGGTTCCACTTCAGGGGCGAGGATATGCTTTCGAATTGACCAATTTGCGGCCAGAAATGTGGATAGGAGATTTGAAGCAATGCGAATGGTGGAATGACAATCACCACCGAAGAACTTCTCTGCTCGATGCTGAGATGGTTTTCTGTTTTGGCTATGAACCATGAACTGCTAAGCCAGTTAGCTCATCCTGCTACTGGGCAGTAGCGCATTTGCATCAGTATAACGGCAAAGCCGCAACGTTAAATATTAACAGATGTTCATTTTGAAGGGTCATTACTTTGGACTGGTGTTGCTTTTCTTTCTGCTACTGTAATTGAATGAAAATAAACCATGGAAGTGCTCAGCTTTTGACCCTTCGGTGGCGATCACAGTTTCACAGCAAAAGAGCATAAATGACTGGCCACATAGTTGCTGGTATTATTATAGAGCGAAAAAAATAAAAAGTCTACACAGCCGGCTCAGTCCGGTCTGGTTGTCAGGTGAACAGGTCGATTTCTGATTTCACAAATTGAGAACTAACTTTGTCTAACGCGGTTCCTGATTTTAAAGTAGGAATCAATTCATCATCCCAGACTCGCTCTATAATCTTTTTGACTCTAAAAATAACCAACCTCTTCAGCTATGTCCTCCAGCCACATAAGACTTAGCATGTTATTGAAATCGGAGCACCTGACCAACACGTGGCAATCTCTGAAAAAATGCAGATAAAAAGAGTCGAAAATAAAAATAGACGAAGATGGAAAAAAAAAGCAAATAAAAAAATTAAATATGAATGAAAAATATTCTCATATAAATTGTAAAGAACTCCTACCGCTTTTTTGACAATTTGAAAATCTTGTGAAGAGGCAAGAAGGACAAATTCTAAATATTTTTTAAGTGATTATTCCGTCTAAACTTTCTTTTCCTGTCCCTCCTTGCCAACATTGTGGCAGTGCCGCCGCTGTAAAAAAAAACCTTCATGATGTAATTTCGGAGCGCTTAGATGTGCGCAATGCCATACAGATGTTCGATGCGACGAAATGTGAGACCATGTGGACATTTTATATGCACTTCACATCTATCTCTCAAGCTGATCTTACCGAATCTCTAGATTATGTTCCTAGGCTATCACATTCTTAGGGGAAAAAAAGGAATCAACCTTCTCTTGGGGAATATTTTTGTGGAGAATTTGGTGAAACTACTTGCATTTTTTAAGAGGAGAACATTTCCTTTTTCTTTTGGAAAGGAGAAGAATCTCTCGTTCGGAAGTTCCATTCACATTTCATAAAATAATTTTGCAGATATTATTCTTAATAATGGTATATATTCTTCGGATTATGATGATTACGTCTGTCCATGTCCCCCTTGAACTTTTCTCAACTTTTGTCAACCCTTTTGGAGGCTTTTCTCTAATCCTTTTCCTACCATGAAATCCAGCAGCTCTCCTTCCCAAAAAGATCTGTCCATGGCGGGTCTGCTGCAATCTCGCTCCGTACGAGAGCGAGAAGATCGATTAGGGTGTCGTTACGTGGGTGAGAAAGGAGAAGCCTCGCGATGACCCCAATCTGTAATTTGTAGGGCTGCTGGCCAAATTTTGAAACGTTCCTTTGGTAATGATTTGGAGTTTTAAGTCTAGACCATAAGACTTTCATGCATCACGAGAGAAACGCTGAGGTTATTATTATTATTTTTTGGTTTGTTCTAACTCTAATTTTCAATTTATTTTCAGATTTTTGTTCTATCTTTATACAGAGTATGTGAATCGAAATCCACATATAAGGCTAAATGTCCCCACCTCAACCCTCTAAAATGATAAGGATTCGGATTCCTTATCTCATCCTTCTCATGTAGAAAGGTTGACTAGTAATTCACTAAGATTATTTAGATGTTGTAAATTAGGTTTTGACTGGTCCCAACTGCTAAAATGTTGTGGATATCTTACTGGAGTTCCGTTTGATTAATTAATAGGAAAAGAAAAAACCTAATTCTTTCACGATGAAGTCATGGCGACGTTGAAGCAAAGCCTGGATCAAGACACTCACAATTTTTTTTAGATATGTTTTATTCTAATTTTTATCTTTCTCAAATTTTTGTTCTATCTCTTTACAGGCCCCATCCCATCCCACCCAACCCAATCTCTTTTTACTAGGTTGCGCACCTAGGGCCAATACACTCACAATAACTTGTAAGTTATTCGGATCATAGTGCAAGTTTTTGGTTATACCAAATTCTAGACAAAGAACAAATTACTATATAATTGTTGACGGGACCCATAATGAGAACAATCTTTCGGTGATGGACCATTAATAATATGAATTCGTTAACGAGGTGTTTTTAAAATATTTTTAAGTGACTTATCAAGAAGATATATAGTTTTCAATGTATCAATTGTTCTTATGAAGTATGTAACCATTATTTTGAAAATTGAAATTTTTTTATTAATGATTGTTCTATAGACACTTGCTAACATGACTCATCTCTATATTTGTCCGGATTATTAAGCTAGAAGTGTCATTTGCCTCATTTTTAACTTTTGAAAATTATCCATACTATATATGATACTCACATTGAATAACCACTTTCTTTTTATGTATAATCGTTAGGGGTGAGCTGTTTTAAGTTTTGTATAGGTTCAACTTGGAACCTGTAACTTACTCGTTGGAGTAGGTTCCTTATTTTTAGAATTTGTAACTTACCTTGCATACTTTGGAATTTAAAACCTACTTTGTCATAGGTTCCAAGATTGGTTTAGGTTCTACCAAGGTTCCACATGTGACATTCTGGATTAATTCATAGAGTTGTTGTCCACTTTGGCCCATCCCATATTGAATCTCATGATTTTATCCTTTGGTATATAGGCACGCACTTTCCTAGGAAGTCATCCATCTTAATGGTGCTTTAGCTTGGGTTCGCTTAACTTTGGAGTCTCAAAACAAAACTTGTCATACGTTAAAAGACGCATCCATGAGTTAATTTTGGTTTTCACATATATATTCCAGAATCGCTCTTTCCCTATTCGGTGTATAGTTTGGTTCATTTCTACCTCTTTTGCCATCCTAGAAACTTGCCAGGAGCCGTTCTTTGTTCAGGTCCTCTAGCCTAAGTGACCACTCCTACTCTCGTTGGGCCGGATCGTTACAAGCCCACTAGCTTCCACCTGGTTTGTCCCCAAACCACACGCCTATTGGAGGGGGTCTAGCTTTGATACTATATTATGACATCCTAGATTAATTCATAGAGGTATTGTTCACTTTGATCCGTCTTATACTGAACATCACGGTTTTATCCTTTGGCATATAGGCATACACTTTTCTACGAGGTCATCCATCCTAGTAGTGCTCTAACCCGGGCTTACTTAACTTTGGAGTTCCATTACCGTTATGTTAAAAGGTTCTTTTATGAGTTGATTCTAGTTTTCACATATATATAAAAGGTACTCTAACCCGGGCTTGCTCTCTCTCTTTGTTCGGTGTATAGTTTGGTCCATTTCTGCCCCCTTCGCCATCCTAGAAGTCGGGAGAATTGTCAAAAAAGTCCTAAACTTATAGCAATTGTGCCAATTCAGTCCTAAACTTTTTTTTTTTTACCAATTCAGTCCTAAACCTTTTGCGATTGTGCCAATTTAGTTCATTCGGCCAAATTTGGCTGGCTGGAGTTGACCTGGACGCCAGCGACAATATTTTTATTTTTGAATTTTTTATTATTTTTTTTCCTCCTCCCTTGCCCCTCCCCACCCCCTCGGCAGCGATAGTGGTTGGCCAGCTCCAACGAGGTTGCCGGCCATTGCGTGAGGGCCACGAAGCCCTCGCCTAGACTTGGGGGCTGCGGCAAGGGTCGTTGGCCGCGACGAGGCTGGCCTCGCTTAGATTTGGGCAAAGCCACCTTGCCCAGATCTAGGCGAGGCTGCCGGGGGCTGCGACCCTCACCTAGGCGAGGTGGCCTCGGCATGGCTCACTCGGGATAGTGGCGAGGCCGCCTTGCCGCGACCCCTAAGCCTCGCCAAAGTCCGGGCGAGGCGCCGATGAGGGTCGCGGCCCCTAGGTCTCCCTGTGTCCGGGTGAGGCCGCCGGTGTTGGGACGTTGACCGTGGCCCCTAGGTCGTCGGCGAGGGCTTTGCGACCCTCATGCAATGGTCGGCAGCCTCGTTGGAGCTAGTCGGCGATTGCCACGCCATCGGTGGGGGAAGGGCAAGGGGGAGGGAAAAAAGAGAGGAGAAAAAAAAAGAAAAGGAAAAAAAAAGAAAAAAATTGAAAAATAATAAAAAATATTAAAAAATATTGTTGTCGGTGTTGGCCGGTGTCCATGTAGCTCCGGTCGCCAAATTTGGCCGGATGGACTAAATTGACACAATCGTAAAAGGTTTAAGACTGAATCGGTAAAAAAAATGGTTTAGAACTGAATTGGTACAATTGCAATAGGTTTATGACTTTTTTGGCAATTCTTCCCCTAGAAGTCTACTAGGAGTTGCTCCTTGTCTAGGCCCTCTAGCCCTGGCGACCACTCCCCACCCTTGTTAGATTGGGTTGTTACACTATTGATATTATTAATCGAACGATTACAATAAATCATTACTTTTATGATTGCCACTTGTTGCTACAATCCATTGACCTTAACTTATGTTTAGACATACGAAAAATATCAAATATTTATAAAGTAAAAGTCTCAATCATAAAATGTAAGTTTAAACTAGTGGTTCCAAATTATATACTAATTATCGGACACCATAAAATACTATAAGATTGTGCGAAGATATAGACATTTTTTTTTTTTAGGTTCTTGGTTTTAGGTTCTAGGTTTCACATATTTAAAATTTAGAATCTACTCGTTGAAATAGGTTCCTCAATTTTTACAACCTAGAACTTACCCTGTATAATTTGGAACCGGAACTGGACAAGTTTCTATTGGTCTGGTTCTTTGGTTTTATGGTTCTACCTTGGAACCATACTCATCTTTAATAAATGCTTCAAGTACAATTTTTAGTATGCATAACCAACCCATTACACACCTAGCACGTGCCTTATCCCCATTATATATATATATATATATATATCTTATATTAACAAGTAGCTTGGGACCATTGTCATGCACACTTAATTTTGAAACAATTCAATTTGTGAAGTAAGTGATTAAACATGACAATATAAGTTTTGGACCCGCAAAGTTCTCTCAATCAATTACTTCATAAGTGTACGTGATATTTCGTAACAAAATCCATATTATTATTCATTTTTGGGTTTTGTTGAAGAGTTCGGTAGATAACCACTTAAGGAGATTCTGTAGTTTCCAACGTAATATCTCTCCTCTTGTGTTACGAGTAATCAATACATTATAAAATTGGAACAATTCTTCATTAGCACACTAAAGATTCTTTTCGTATAGTCGTGGCTTACGATCCTTTTTACTTCATAAGTGTACAGGATATTTTATAACAAAAATCCATATTATTATTTCATTTTGAAATTTTGTTAAAGAGTTCGGTAGATAACCACTTAAGGAGGCTTTGCAGTTTCCAATGCAATGTTTTGCTTTCGTATTACGAGTAATCAATACGTTATAAAATTGAAAATATTTTTCATTAGCATGGTGAAGATTCTTTTCGTATGGTTGAGGCTTACGATCCCTTTTATCCACTTTCCAGCTTGTCCCAACTAATTAAAACGGTGGTAAATATGCCTACCAAATAAAGCCAAAAAAAGGGGGAGGGCAATACCGCAAATAATGTATTGGGCCGGGGATCGATTGATGCATGCGCAGCGTAACTCGGTGGGCTCGGTCTTGTGGGCGTTGTTAAGTGTGAAACGGATTCCTCCGACACGACCGCTCCTGTCTGCACGCACTTATAAATACGATCCCTCTTCCTCTCTCTCCAAGAAGAAGCAGATCATCACCGTCTTCCATCGCTGTTCTCTGCAAATCTAGAGCTCCAGACACGACTTCCTCCTCCTCCTCCTCCTCCTGATTTACCTTCCAATAAAGATGTCCGACCCCAAGTACGGTTACCCTTACCCTGCTCAAGGTACTCTCTCTCTCTCTCTCTCTAGTGTTATGCACTTTTTCATGCATGCTCTTCCTTCATTTCCTGTAACGTTTCTTCTTTAAGGCCATTAACGAGGTACCCTTTTCGGTATTCCATGCGATCGTGCCTGTTTTTTCACTCGATCTGTTGATTAGCCCGCATTGACATATGTGTATCATCGACTTAAGCTGCGGACTTGGTTGTTCTGATTATGGTTCTATGTTGGTTTGTGGGGTGTGGTTCAAGGGTACTACCAAGGTCCTCCCGTCATGGCTCCTCCGCAATACGCAGCTGCTCCGCCGCCGCCCAAGCGACAACCGGGGTTTCTTGAAGGATGGTACTTCTCGTTTCCATCTATTCACTTCTTTGTCAATTAAGGTTACAATGCAATCTCATCGTTTCCTCTGATCAAGGATATTCTTTTCCTCAATTTGATTTGCAGTCTCGCGGCTCTCTGTTGCTGTTGCCTGCTCGACGAGTGCTGCTGCGACCCCTCGATCATATTCGTTAGCTAAATCTAATTGGACATTGATCAGCATTTGCTTACACGGTTCGACTTGAATAAATTCGTAAAGTGTCGTGTTTTTCTTGTGAGTGAATATATTAAATATCTTCTGCTTACGATTCTATCTCTGTAATTACCTTTTCTTTGCGATTGTCTTGCTAAATCTCGGTAAAGATATCTGAAGTTGTATAAACTACTCCGAATCATTCTCTTGGTAGATAAGCTACTAATACATTTTTACCCAAAGCGAGTTCGCCACCAACTATAGTGGCACCATCCGCTAAAATTTGTCCTTTTTTAATGCATTTACCTGATAAACTTTGATTTTTGGCTAGCCCAGCACCAACTAGTCTTGGACAGTTTATTTGTGAAAATGGATGTATATCCAAAAACGGACCCCATCTCAAATCGGGTCAAGTTTTGATTGTTCAAGTTGACTTTGTAGTCGAGAACAAATATTGCATGTAGAATATGCAAAATTTTCCTTGCAAGTTGACATAATTACGTGAGAAAGGAAACTTATATTTAGAATGTGTAATCATCGCTTGTAATTGAAAAAATTAGTATGATCTGCGTTGGTATAGGAATTAAATTTCAAATTTTCATTTAATAACTGTGTCATAAGCAAAAAAAACCTTTGGCTATGATAGCAAATAAAAATAATGGGGCCGATATCAAAATTTCTCTTAAGCTTTAAACATTTGGTTTATACATTGTTCATTAGTCAAGTTTTCTGACGAGAGCAACTCTTTGGGAGGGATGTAATCGAGCCGTGTTAAGTCGATACATTGTCAAACTTGAGCTCCACTTGACTCGCATATTCGGTGCTCGGAATTTGATTTTGATCTTGAATGAGCATTAACTTAATAGCTTGAGGCTGGCTCGACTAAAAGGTTGAGATAATCAAACTTGACTTGACTCAATTACAATTAATTTGTGAATAGCTCGAGTTCGATAAGCTCCAATAATTTCTCAACTTAAGGATTTTCTTATCTATTTTCACAACCATTTAATAGTCTTGCAAAAATAAAAGAAGCTTGATTAGATTTGCAAATTCGTCGAGCTGAGTATTACCTAGAGCTGGATTTGACAAGATATTTGAGTAGCTCGAGCTTAATCGGGAACTATTCGAGAGTAGCTTGAATCGATTTGTCTCTATCCTCGAGCATGAAAAGTCCAAGGAATTCCTCTAATACTAAGCTACCTTTTTAAGAGATAACACGAGGTTAAGAATTCTTCGGCCCGGCTGGATCTCACGGACACCTACCATATTAATCTGTGTTATCCATATGCATTGGATGATGCTTCACTCATTATGGCAGATGTAACTTTCAATGTTATTTTGAGCGGGAGAGATTGTAATTCAGAACTAGCATTTGATGCGTCCAAACTATTGATACAGATAGATGTCTTGCCCTATCATGCGAATATCTTGATAAAATTCTAGAGGTTCAATTCACGACCAAAAATTATTAAAATGTTACTATAAGTAAAACAAGCATAACTAAGACTTCGAATCTGAGATTTCTATTTTGCAAAAGTAAGGCTGACTCCCATGCCTTACTTGGCTCCTAACCGATCTAGAATAGCCCTAAAAAAAGAGATAAAGAGAAGGTTCCTATTTTTCACTTTTATTACTTTCATCCTCACACGTTCACAGGCACGAAGGTGGACTTTTGTGCTGTGTGCAGACAGTCGTATTGGTGCCCAAAGAATCCGATCTCTGGGGCCGAAAGAATGTGGCTTAGCTTAACGCGAAGTATATTTAAACATCAAAAAGTGGATCCCTCATCTTTTATACTTTTCGCGAATTCCTACTATTCAAGTAAAGAATATTTTGACGGGCCCATGTGATGCATTGAACAAGTGAACAAGTGTGGTGGCACATAAATATACAATCAGGGTCCATTTGTTTGGCAAAACATGAATGTTCAATGATTATTTGTATCGTTTGAAATAATTAATCAATGAAAAATATTTTTATTATCGATGACAATTTATGTCTAAACACTACTTGTGGATGATGAAGATATTTTTTGTTTATTCGTTTTTGCAAGTGACATAAGAAATTATTTTTATAAAAATGTCTTTCAAATAATTCATTTTCTACGGAACAAATGCACTTTTAATGGTATCTTGATATTTTGGTTATGTGTAGGAGTATTATTAAGGGTTAATATCATGAAAATCCTCAAACTGGTGCACTTACGACAAATTTAGTTTAAACAAAATTTTTGACCATAAAAAACATTAAATTGGTACACTCGTGACAAATTTATCATATGTTAGTTTTCGTTAAATTGTAATGTCAAATTGCTGAATTGGATGACACGTGACAGTTGACAAATGTACTAGTTTGAGGTTTTACCCCATGTTTGTCACATGTATACTAGTTTGGGGTTTTTGATAGCATTAATCAAATTTAATGGAAACTAATGAAACTGGAATTTGTTACAAATACCAGTTTAGAGTCTTTAGTGGTCAAAAAATTAATTTACGGTAAATTTATCACATGTATAATAGTTTGGGATTTTGATGGTCAAATAATTAGTTTAGGTTAAATTTGTCACATATCTACTAGTTTAGGATTTTTCGTCATATTAACTTTATTATTAACTAGAAAATAATTTCTCATTTTCCAAGATGAAAGAAGTTCAAACTGAGAGAACAAATATTCATTGCCAAAATTCTAAAATGACTAAACATTAGGCTCTGAAAAAGTTTGGAGCTTGTTTGTTTAGCAGTAAACACAAGTGAACAAAAGTACCTTTTGCTTTCCCGTGGTTAATCCAAATTTTATAAGTACGTGGATTTACACGTCGGTATTTATACGTTATGATAGTTTCAAATATTTATAGTTAAAAAAGTCACAGTAAGTGAGCTGTAAGATATAAATCAAATAAAAGATAAAGGGTAAAAGTCAATCTAGATATGGAGATAAAAAGGATTGAGTTAGGTGGCATCAGCATTTAATCCCCCCACTGAGAGCACAGTTGGTTGGGAATAAGGGGAAGGCCACCGGTTCAAATTTAAAAAATTACGTGCAAACTGCTTCGAGCCTTATAGGCTAAAGGGCTGCAATTATCCGGTTTATAGACATTGCAGGATATTTCATGAGCTTCCAAATAGTCAGGCTTTGGGTTTGTGTCCTTAAATTATTAAAAAGATATCTCTGATTAGCATATAGTAACAAAGAAACTTAATCTACCATATCTCTCTCTCTCTCTCACCTTAAGAAGAGGAAGCTCCTGCTAGGCTGCTATAGATGGAGTAGAAGATATGTCTTGCGCTTCTGCAATCCTGGATAGGAGGACCCATTACTCTTTCCAATTCGATTTGAATTCAAACTGGTGTCTACGGACTACTTTTAAGGTCTGAAATCCGCAAACGGTAGCCTGGAGAATATCAGAACAATTTTTATACTTCTATTCAATTAGTTTAGAGAATCAGATAGCTTGCAAGAGCATAAACCTCTAATTTTGAGAAACTTCTGCTTTGACCGCAGACAATAGCCGCAGTTAGCAAAAATGGTTGGTCTGATGCTAGAGAAGCTAGTCTAACGACTCCTTTGACTAAGAAATGGCTTCCACTGGTTAGTTTGAAGATTAGAAGGCTATTACTGGAGGTGATCATTGGGTAGGTCCATGCATACTGACCTTTTAAGGTCGGATGTAAATTTCTGCCAAAGCCACTCATCATTAAAGTCTTGTTTTTCGACCAAAAAAAAAAAAAAAAGTCTCATCGCCAAAGTTTCAAGCCGAGCGGGCTGAGCTTTCTCATAAACACCCTTGCCTGAGCCTCCCAAAAATCTTTAGGCCCTCTTGGCACGATCGGGCCTGGGCAGGCCCTCTGAAATCCATAATCTAGTCTAATTTCTACCTGTGGGGTCGAATTAGAGCATAGCATTGATATTGTGTTAGATGTATCCTGAGCAAAGCTAGCATATCGATGTCAAGTATGATGTTATACGTAACATTGTTCCATAGGGTAGATAGGCCAGCAGACATGTTGACGTAGGCCACAACATTGGCCAAGTTCCAATATCGCTTGGACTTGGTCAGTGATGGGGCATGTGATGAGCCTAGCAGGTTGGGGAGAAAATGTCATCTACGAGCTTGAAGTTGGACTTGGGAGTAAAGTGGAGATTTCTCATTTGTGGCTCAAAGTGAACCTATCCAATTTGGAATCGACTTGAGATTGGAGCCCGGAGGAAGTTCAACGCATGTGAATAAGTTGAGATTGCGTGAAAATGGAATCCATTGATAATGTTTGATCGTCATAAGAGGATCAGTTAAGGTGCTTGACTTAATGTTGGTCTGAAATGATTGGATCGTGGGTTCGAATTAGATTCAGACATTCTGCCATGGAAGACGGGATGGCTGGCCACACTGAGCCAGACGCTCGGAGGATCGAACTTAGGCAGGATTGGACATTGGAGCAAGCATAGTTCCATCGTTCGACAGCTCCCTGACTTTTTAGCTTGAGATTATTCATACGTCTTCACCAACAGTGGGCGGTGCCAAAACACGTCTGGAACAATATATTTAGTCCGGCGATCAACCTATGTTGCACATTACTTCGAGTCTAACTGGAAAGAAACTTTTGGAGAGCCGTGAGAGAGAACTTGTAATGGTTTACTTTTGTTTTCGTTGATTTTGTTCTTGTGAGGCTATTCGGTTGCAGTTAGGGTTAGGCAAATGCTTGAGAGTATGTGATCGAGCGATTCCAATCTGTCCCGTTTTGGTTATTAGCGAAAGTATCTCGTTGATCGCTTCATGTGAATATAGGCATGTTGCCGTATCATGTAAATTCTTGGTGTCAAGCTCACTGTCTGAACTATCAAGCTTCTGGGTCTAGCCCTTTGAATCTGTCCATATCTGCATGATGATAATGTAATGCGTCTTGTCAATTATGCATGTGTTTCCTTCTGTAACGTAAGACTCACTTCGGAATCCTCGGCTGGTATTTTCAAAGTGCTCTTTGCTGCCGAGGGAGGGAATAAGCGAAACAAAGCAGCTCCGCGCCAAACACATCCTTCCGGATCGATCAGGTAGAAACGTCTTCATTGTCTAAAAGAGAATGCCTGTGCACACTTGTGATCCAAGACCTCTAACCAGCCAGTCATGGCCAATGACCGACTACTCTCAGCCTTCAGACGCCCATTTCTCTAAAAGAGATGGAGAGGCAATCAGAATTCTCCAAGCTTGCCTTACAGGAAGAGCTCCATTTGTAAGTTCAAAGTCACTTTGGAATTCTCATCATGCTTTACGAATCTGGTCGGCACGTAATCTCTGGAAGTCGTTCGTCGAAAGCTATACTGATGATGACATCTTGCTTTAGCATTGACAAGTTTTCCATGTGTGACAATTGATGACAGCAATATCATTCTTTTTTTATCTACCCATATAGGAGTTTACGCCATAAACAAGCACAAGGATTTCCGCATTATAAACTCAAACCGGAAACTCTACGGATTGGTTTGGCAAGCATCTCTGTTGTGAGAGGAGAGGAACTGTTAAATAATGATCTATCTCATGCCGGCAACGCATGAATTTCTCACACGAGGAGCGAGCGGTCAAGCATGTAGAAACATCCAACAGAGCTAGGCCCAGGGATAGCCAATTCAAGAGCTAGAATCCAACCGAAGGCCTTGAAGATAACAAGAAGGCATGCCCTGCCTTTTGAAGAAATTGACCAATGCCGGATTCTTCCATGTAGACATTAGCACCATGCTTTGAAACTATCTCCTTGAAATGCCCCTGCTGTGGAATCTCTCTCCCTCCTCGATATTCCCTGTACAGAACAACTACAATTTCAGGAGAACAAAAGGAGAAACACCAAAAGGCACTCCTAAGTCTCTCTTCCCCCTATGCAACAAGTTCAGCAACGGGAAAATTCTAAAGCCCCATCCAAGCGATACGAAGGAGCGCTGAGCAATGGCTCATAGGAATGGCCAACGTCATGACAAGGTGATCGACATTCCGAACCCGATGAACTTCACTGGTGGGCTCGAGTTCTCCTCCCTCACATACACCGTGACCAAGAATAAGCTGATCGATGGATACTGGGTCAAGCAGGACGTGGTCCTGCTCCATGAGATCACCGGCTATGCCCCGAAAGGGTCCATCACGGCAATATTGGCCCCGAGCGGCACCGGGAAGTTCACGTTCTTGGATGCCTTGGCAGGAAGGATCACGAGCGGGAGCCTCAAGGGCCGGGTCTCCTTGGATGGCAGGGAGATGAGTCCTAGCTCGATCAAGAGGACCTCAGCTTACATAACGAAAGACGATAGGTTGTTCCCGAGGCTCACCGTCTATGAGACGCTAATGTTCGCCGCCGACTTCTGGATGGGGCGGATCTCGACGGTGGATAAGATCCGAAGGGTGGAGAAGTTGATCGAGCAGCTCGGACTCTCGGTGAGTTTTGAGTCCTAACCTTGACTTTTTTCTAAGAGCATTAGCGGGTGAGTGATTTATAAATTTTAATTTGTAAACCGATGCAACGGACTCCGGTTGAGTGCTTAAATACGACTTACCCCTTATATATATAAAAATTGAAATTCCTAAAACTTGTAAATATAATGCAATTAAATTCTAAAACTTATTATAAAAGTGCAATTAAATAAATGTGTAATCAACTTCTTGAACTTTCAAAAATTGTAGTTCATATCCTAAAACTCGTAAGATTGGTCATTGTTTTCTCTGAGTAATTTGTGCAATCTTTACATTGATCAGTCATCCCGAAACACCTACATAGGTGATGAGGTGACCCGAGGGGTTTCTAGAGGAGACCGCCGGAGGGTGTCGATCGGCGTTGGCATCATCCATGGGCCATCCCTACTCTTTCTCGACGAGCCAACATCGGGCCTCGATTCGAGCAGTGCCCACGATGTGATGGAGAAGGTGCACGACATAGCACGGTCCGGCAGTACCGTGATCCTCACCATCCACCAGCCCTCGCCTCGAATCCAACTCCTCCTCGACCATCTCATCATCCTGGGCTGGGGCCATCTCATGTTCCAAGGATCACCGGAGGACGTGACTCTCCACCTCATGCGCATGGGGCGGAAAGTCCCGAAGGGCGAGAGCTCGATCGAGTACCTCGTCGACGTCATCCAAGAGTACGATCGATCTGAGTCCGGGGTCGAATCTCTCGCCGAGTTCGTCCGTATGGGCGTGAAACCCTTGCTGCCGTTGGACGAAGCGACGCCAATCTCGACAGTCGCTCGCACCCTGCCTTCTCGTTGCTGTGATGACAGGCATCGAGGGCGAAATCAGAGCCACGATCTCAGGAATGGCCGGCGATCGCACTTGCAAGCAAGCGCGCACTCGGCGAACCATGATTTCGACCACAGCTTGAGAGGTCATTACGATAAGTCATTTAAACCACGGACTCCAATTCACAAAGCGAGCGCGCGCTTGGCAAACGATGATTTCGACCACAGCTTGAGAGGTCGTTACAAGAATTCATCTAGATCACGGACTCCAATCCATGAAGCGAGTACGCACTTGGCGAAGGATGATTTCGACCACAGCTTGAGAGGTCGTCACAAGAATTCATCTAGATCACGGACTCCAAACAACGAAGAGAGCGTGCGCTTGGCGATGGAGGGACTTAGGTTCATACTGTAGTTCTTCAATTATCGTTCACAAGATAAGAGAGAAGAAAATGAATTGAGAAGAGAGCGGAAAAAGAGCCATGACACGAACAAGCAATGCCCTTAAGAGCAAAGGAAAAATCAAAGCAAAATCCCCCAGAGGGAGGTATCTTTCAATGTAATATCTCAGTCTCTTTCAAATCCAATTCGGTAACGAGCTTCAATTATTTCTCGAATGTAACAGACGCAACAGTCACACGGCCAAAAGAAACTTCGAATCTCGGAAATCCAAGAATGTATGACAAACATATTTCAAAAAACATTCAATCTCAAAACGTGGCTCCACATAAATTTCAAAAACTGCATCGCGAATTCGATGTTGACTTCAATGTCATTTAAGTATTACTTAATCAGTGTCTCTTCCCACGTCAAATGTCTTGCATAAAATGTTTTCCAAATTCACATTCGCACACAATGAAGTCACCCGATACGCAAAATGGTTTCCGTTTGATTGCTTATTTACTAAATTTTGACATGTAATTCTTTGAAGGAAAATGGAAGATAAATTCGCTATGGGAATAAATATTAGTGAGTCAGAAAAATAACAAAGAATTGGAATGGTAATTAATCTTCAAATTTTCGTGTTTGCTAACTCCTGAAGTATGAACATAATCTTTCTAGGGTTTAGATATTGTGGTTGTTAACACAAATATATACCATAAAATGTACCTATCAAGTCAAGTTTTCTTCTTATATTGTGACATCTTGAAACTTTCCGAACTATTTTGGACTTTAATTATAAATATTTCATCAATTTGTGGTTAATTGAGTCTCACTCTGAACTGATCATTCATGAGATACTAATAAAAGGGGAAAGGCTATTAATGACTCGTGTGCATGCGTGGAGTCCTAAAAGCCGCCCGTTAGTTGGAGACCCACTAAAGTTCCGATTAATCGACTCAACCGTGATTTTTAATCTAAATTCGGATATCAGACTTTTCAAACGTCATGATTAAATTATTGGACTTTGACCTCATTATTTTTCCAAAATTTTCGGATACTTGGAAATGTCGGACATAGGATTGCCAAGCCAAAAAATTGGACTCAAGATCTCGCTTTTTTCTCTCCCCTTTCTTCTTTTTCTTTCCGCCAACGTGCGCCTCTCTCTCTCTCTCTCTCCTTTTTCCCTCCCCTTTGCCGTGCCTGCACCTCTTGAGAAAATATTGGCTGCAGCTCGTTTGCCAGTGTGGCAAATGGGAGGCTGCTCCGGAGTGCGACACGTGTCTTTCTGTGGGTCCAGGTGTCAGAGTTGTCAGCGCGGAAATTTTTTTTTTGAAATCGCGCTTCTCTTCTCTCCCCTCCTCTGCGCACTCTCTCTCCCCTCTCCCTGACAACTTCACTTCACTTCTTTTCTTTTCTTCAGCCCTGCCCAAAACTTTTCTTCTGCAGACTCATACTCTCTCCCCGCAAATTTTTCTCACCCATCGGCGACCGTCGCGACGACCGCCGGCATGATCGAGGACCCTTGGGCCACCCCTCCGACCACCGCGTGCTGACCGACGACTCTTGCGCGCGACCGATGACCACCACGTGCGATAGTCTCTTCTCCGTGCAAGCCGCGCGCAAGCTGCTAGAGTCCCTCCATCGCGCCTCGATCGACGACCACCAGAGCAACGCGGCGGCTGTCTTCTGTTTTGACCGGCGGAGAGAGAAGCTGATAGAGTTCGACAATGGCTGCCGTGAGCGGAATCGGGGTCGTGGGGCTCACCGTCACGGCCGGGCCATCGTCCTCCAAGCTTCCCAGGTCCTCCCCCTCTCGTGCTTGCGTGAGAATGGCCATCTCTCTCGATGAGAAGAAGCGGGCGTTCACCCTCCGGAAATCCGAAAAGCTTTTAGCGCCGCCAAGGTAATCGAAAACATTAAAAAAGAAAGAAAAAAGACTGACATTTTTCAGAGAATCCGATACTTTTCTAGTCGACCATTTTCGTTAGAAATGCCTCTGGAAGAAGATTTGGGCTCCCACTTCACGTCTG
Source organism: Angophora floribunda (assembly GCA_014182895.1). Taxonomy (NCBI): domain Eukaryota; kingdom Viridiplantae; phylum Streptophyta; class Magnoliopsida; order Myrtales; family Myrtaceae; genus Angophora; species Angophora floribunda. The sequence continues at coordinate 21,080,816 of CM024712.1, forward strand.
CTGATACCCATTTGATTACATTAAGGTTGACGACTTTTTATTAGTCCTGCAAGCGTTGCCCAGTGCATCTTAAGTTGATGTGGGTGAGGTTTGGAGTCAATTCGATCACTTTATCCAATGCTAGTTTTGCTCCATTTGAGATGTGGAGGGTTACTCTTCTTAGGTGCTTCGTGTGTGCCATTACAAGCATTCTTTGTATTTCATTTTAGTGGTGGTGGTGGTGATGATGAAAATGCATATGTCCCTGTTGTTGATAGGAATTGATGCCCGGAGGTGTGAACTCCCCGGTCCGCGCATTCAAATCCGTGGGTGACCAGCCTATTGTGATGGCTTCTGTCAAGGGGTCTCGAGTGTGCGTTTGTGCATGTATTGTTGGCAGATTGGCGTGTCGCGGCTAGCTTTGAATTTAGTGGCTTGATTCGGGTGTTTAGGTTGCTGTGCTTGTTGAGGGATTGCTTAGATGCTCCGTGTTTGTTCTAGAAATGTAACGATATGGTTTGCTGGTGTGTGCACAAGTAGAGTACAGCTTGAACAAAACAGAGGGCATCGGCACCTATCAATCCTATATTACAGATTTTCTCATGCTGCAAGGGGAACGACTTCATGCATCATATCATCTCGTTTGTTTCTGTTTTTCCCTTGTCATGTGTTTATATGTAGCTTCTTAATGTTCTTGAGGACAGTGGTATTCAATGCAGGAAAGATCCGAGGCAAGGTTTTCAAGTAACTGAAGCTTTTCATTTGATGATATGTAGGAAGCACAGCAGATCTATTGCCGTTTAGAAACTTGAGAGTATCCAACCACCCAAGGTCAGTGAATGAGGGCATATCAGCCTGTTTGGAAAGCAGTTTCTAAGTTGCTTGTTTGTTGACTAACTTCATGAACTGATTAATTGAGTACTCTCCACAGGATATTAGACAAGCTGTATCCAAGTTGCAATCCAAGGTGTCGGCTAAAGTAGTTACCCTTACTGAAGGTTTCAAATCGGCATACTCTTAACTTCATATATTATTGTTTTGTAGAATGTAGCTTGATGAAAGGAAAGAATAGACTTGTATGTGTAGCTATCTTCATAATTGAATTGCATCTCACAACAAATGTCCTCTTGAGAGCACTGTAGCATATACCCCAGCAAAGGACATGTAATTTGCAATTTCTCTAGATGGTTGTAAGTATTTCTAGTTTCAACACACATGATAAATCCGGCTTTTTTTGATCCAATCATGGCTCATGATTTGCGCACATACATCAGACTCAAAAGTCGGAACAATGAATGATTTTCCCCATGTATTGGACGCTAGCTTGCATTGGGTCGAAGAAGCAGGCCAATCATAAGGTTTAAACTTTTGAAGTGAAGGAACTTATTGTTGCCGGGTAGATCTATCACATCATGGGCAAAAAATGGATGACATTCATGGTTCTATTCCAGTTGTAGCTGATGTTTTATAGATCAATAAATAAGTCCTTGTACTTATGTGAAAATTACAAATTACGAACATATGGGAAATTACTTTAGATTAGATGGGTGTAAGCACAATGTGTTAATTATATTGATTGATGAAGAACGGATGTAGCACCATTCAAAAGACTAGATTCGAATCCCAATTTCTTCTTATGAATACTGTTGCTTGCCGCCTTTTTTTGGATCAAAGAATCTCTTGCGATTGCCATGTTCTTTGAATGGACGCTGGACCATTGTTGGACTTTGTAAGTAAGAAAGAACGTGGATACAATACAACAATTCAAAAACCATACTGCTATTTCGCAAGAGCACAGACAGGGGTATGCATGCTGTACACATCAGAAAAGTCAGCAAGCGTTAAGCTCACCTCAAAATTGTCAAGAACCGAAATCTTGATATCTCACAAAAAAATGGGCTGCTCTTGGGTTTGTCCCTCGATTCACCGACTCAGTAAGAAAATCGGCCGATGCTCCCTACATTCATTGCCCCAAGAAAGTTGCCTAAACAACAAGGCAGCAAAATTCTAAGCACATCATCAAGAAAACGAGAAAAGACAAACCTGCTAAAGCTACGTTCACGATGCACTCACAGTTCTTCGTCTCTTCCTCCAAGCACTACGCTGAAAATCCAAATTTATGCGAATTGCAGTGGCTGAATTTATCCTAAAAGCCCTAGCTGAAAACGATCAAAGATAGCCTCCTGCAGCGTGAAAACCTTGCAACCCAAGAGTCCAAAGGAAATGTGAATGAGGAAGTTGAGGATGACCTCGAATCAGGTTCAAACACTCCTCGATCGGATGCATATATTATCAACGGCCAACCAGGAGACTTCTGTGAATGTTCTAAAGGTAATCCAGTGCAGCTAAAGAAACTACTGATGACAACTTTTATCTGTAGGAGACTTTAGTGGAACAAAAAACAATTGCACAATTCGTTTGCAGAACTAATTGACGGTCGCAAAGTCAGAGTGCATTCACTTGCTTTGATGTGCATTTGACCAATATGTTTTGGTATTCAAAATGTTCAACATTGACCCAGAGAGAACCTTTGTATCCAGACAAAATCCAAGACAAAATCCAAGAGAGCGAGAAATTTTTACCGAAGGAGAGAAGTAGCAGATTAGGCACGCGGTGGTCGGAGGGGCGGCCCGAGGGTCGTGCGTGGCGGTCGCCGGTGGGTGCGTAACTTACACAAAGAAGAGACGGTCGCACGCGGTGGTTGTCGGTCGCGTGCTAGAGCTGTCGGTTAGCACGCGGTGGTCGGAGGGGCGGCTCGAGGGTCCTCGAACTTGCGCGGCGGTTGTCGCGGTGGTCGCGCAGCTTGCACAGAGATGGTCGCACGCGATGATCATCGGTCGCGCGCGAGAGCCATCGGTCAGCACATGGTGGTTGGAAGGGTGGCCTGAGGGTCCTCGATCGTGCCGACGGTCGTCGCGGCGGTGGCCAGTGGGTGAGAAAAATTTGTGAGGATAGAGTCTGAGTCTGCAGAAGAAAAGTTTTGGGCAGGGCTGAAGAAAATAAAAGAAGTGACGTGAAGTTGTCAGGGAGAGGGGAGAGAGAGCGTAGAGGGGGGAGAGAAGAGAAGCGCCCGGTTTTAAAATTTTTTTTTTCCACGTTGACAACTCTGACGCCTAACCCATAGAAAGACATGTGTCGTGCTCCGGAGTAGCTTCCCGTTTGCCATGCTGCCAATATTTTCTCGCACCTCTCCCGTCCCCTCCACCTTTCTCTTTCTCCCTCTGCCCCACTTGCCTTTTGCCTGTCCTTTTCTTCCCCCCCGTTTGACTTTTCAAACGGCTCTCTCTCCCTCTGCTGCTGCAGACACGAGCAACTGCTGCCTTCTTCTTCTGGTTTTTCTTGGTTGCTGGCCCGCTTGCAGCTACTACTGCGTTTTCTTGCTGCTGCCGCCTCATCGACTGCCACCACAGCAGCTCCGTAACCCAGCTAGCTCACCGCTGGTCTTGCCGCCCGGTCGACCCCCACCCCGAACTGTCGGTGTTCTGCTCCCCTCCCTGGTTCTCTTGGCCGAGCGCCGCCGGACCACTTGGTTGCCGCCCAACCACCATAGCTTAGTCCGGTCGTCGGTCACTCCATCTCCAGTCACCAGTCACCAGCCGCCACTTGCCGCTGCCGGACCTCGAACCGCCGTTCCCTCCTCCCTCTTCCTATTCTGGTTTTGGGTCGAGCAACCGCCACCACCGGCTAGCTGTCCTTGCTGCCGACCAACCCACCTCCGTCCAGCTGCCGGTTGCTTGGCCGTCACTCGCCGTTCGTCCAGATGTCGCTAGCTGCCCTTAAGCCGCTTGAACCAGCCGTCCTCCTCTTTTCTCAGCCCTGTTTCGGCCAAACCAGTCCGTCGCCGGAGCCTCGCCTGGTCGCTTGAGTTGCTGGCCGTCGTTTGGCGTTGCCGGACCACCCACCAGCCGACCCCGTGCCGCCTCAGCTGTTGGTCCCTTCGTTTCTTGGCTTCTTGCCGTGCAGACAGCCCTCCCTCGGTTGAGATCCGGTCCCGTGCCGCCTTGCCTTGACACGTCGGAGGTTTCCGGGCGCTCCCTCGTCGCACTTGTGTCATCAGAAATGCAAACCGGTGAGTTGTTTTCCTAATCCCTTAATTAGGGAATAATCTCGTATTAGGGGTAGTTTAATTAGTGTTAAGTGTGATTAGTGATTAATGTTAATTAGTTGTGCTTGATTGTGTATTATATGTCTTAAGTGAGATTGTTATAAGCTAATGGTGGCTTGAGCATGCTTGTTGCTAATTAAATTGGATTATGGTTAATTAGTATTATTTATTATATTAATCCTATTTTTGGTTAATTAATTTGGTTAAGGAAGTATTCGTTGGAATTATTTACAATTAATTATTATGGAGAAATAATTAATTATAAATTTTATGGAAATTAGTTATTTATTGAAATATTATATTTTGTGTTAATTAATTTCGAATTATGGGATATTGTTGGATAATTAATTATTTATGAGAAAATATTGATTATGGTCACTTGGGGAGAATCGATTATATTGAGCAATATTTATTTGGTTATTGCTTATTGAGGAAATGTTGGTAGTTGTTTATAGTGGTATCATTTGGACTTTAATATTCATGGGATATTTTATGGAAGTCAATTACTTTTGTTAAATAAGTATTTATGGAAATGATAAATAGTTATGACTATTGTGTGTGAAAGCCAGTTAACTGTCGGGACAATTAACAAAAGTATTTTCTTGGTTATTAAGATGGATTATGAGAATTATGGGAGCTTATAATTATTTCGTTGTAGTCAATTATTTATGGGAATAATTGTTTATGATTAAATAATGGAGGTATGCAATCGTTTATTGAAGTACGTATATCTTGAGGATTATGTTGACTTGTGTGATTGCGTGCTAAAGTAATTACGGGTGATTACTTAACTGTATTTTCTCTACGTGTGAAAGTTGTAGTCTTTTGATATGTGAGCACAACCACGTTGATATCGACTAAATGGGGGAAAGTGAAATTTATTTGAGTGGTTGAGGTACTTACGTAATCACCTAAGAAGTGGCTGTGATAATACCTTCGTTTGAGGACGTGAGTACCATTTGTGGCCGTGATGAAAACCCTTGTATGCTTACGGGTGTGCCCAGTGTAGCCATAACCAAACCCTTGTATGATTACGGGTGTGCCCAGTGTAGCCATGACCAAACCCTTGTATGATTACGGGTGTGCCTTGAGTGGCCATGATAATACTCCCGTTTGAGGATGGGTGTACCATTCGTGGCCGTGATGAAAACCCCCATATGCTTACGGGCGTACCTTGTGTGGCCGTGACCCAAACCCCCATATGATTATGGGCGTGCCCTGTGTGGCAATGACCAAACATCTGTATGATTATGGGCGTGTCCCGGGTGGCCGTGACCAAACCTCCGTATGATTACGGCTGTGCCCTGAGTGGCCATGATGATACCCCCGTTTGAGGATGGGTGTGCCATTTGTGGCCATGATGAAAACCCTTGTATGATTACGGGCGTGCCCTGAGTGGCCGTGATGATACCACCATCTAAGATAGGTGTGCCTTGAAATGTCGTGATAAATGCTGGATTATACCGAAAGACTGTTAGCATGAGTGTGGGCAATGGCTGATGGGTCTTAATAATCGGAACGCATATAAGTGTAGGAGTGCATAAGTAATAATTACTGTGCGATCTAGATGATTGAATACATTTACTGCATAATGATTGCCTGACTATTATATACTTGGGATGCTATACGTGCGGTATTCTAATTATGTGAGTATTGGCTTGTTTTTGTATGGCCTTTGTGACTAATATCATGCAGGGTATATGTAGCCGCGAGGTAAGGTTGCATGTGATTAGATTTGATTTAGGTTTTATTACACGATATAGATAGAGCAAAGTGGTGGTCGCGCTTGGCTTTGATTGGCCATTGTTGATTGGTTGCATGATTAGTCTGTACTCGAGGCGAGCGAGTTTCCTAACTGAGACTTATGATAACAACTTATTGAGATTTTATTTTACTGGTTATTATATAACCATTTTCAGATCTCTGAGGAATACGCTTGTCTGTTGGCTATTGGAACTGACCGGATCTCGAACCCTAAGGATAAGGGAGGAAGTAGATTGACCCATTTGCCCTTATATATATATTTTGATGGCCATTGGATTAGCGCCTAATGATAGGACTTGGATGAAACGAGGTCGTTGTGAATTGTCTATTTTCTGACTATCCCTACTGTTGATGTTTGATCGGGGTTTTATATTTGTTTTCGCATGCGCATTTCTAAGATAAAAAGAATGGTTGGCGACGCATCTTGGGATGTCATATTCAAATGACCGCAAGTGAAAAGGGGATCGTTGCGTTGACAAATATAATGTAATTAAGTTCTAAAAGTTATTATGAAAGTGTAATCAAACCTTAAAACTTTCAATAAAGTACAATTACGTAAAACTTGTTATGGAATTATAATCAACTCCTCGAACTTCCAAAAATTATAGTCCATATCCTAAAACTTGTAATATTGGTCATTGTTTTCTCCGAGTAATTTGTGCAATCTCTACATTGATCAGTCATCCCGAAACACCTATATAGGCGATGAGGTGACCCAAGGGGTTTCCAAAGGAGACCGCCGGAGGGTGTCAATCGATGTTGGCATCATCCATGGGCGATCCCTACTCTTTCTCGACGAGCCAACCTCGAGCCTCGATTCAAGCAGTGCCCACGATGTGATGGAGAAGGTGCATGACATAGCATAGTTTGGCAGTACCGTGATCCTCACCATCCACCAACCCTCGCCTCAAATCCAACTCCTCCTTGACCATCTTGTCATCCTGGGCCAGGGCCATCTCATGTTCCAAGGATCATGTCACTTTTTTTGATATGTTTTATTCTAATTTTTATCTTTTTCAAATATTTGTTTTATCTTTTTACAGGACATGAGAGTCGAACTCTACCTCACCCCATTCCATCCCACCCAACCCAATCTCTTATTACTAGGCTGCGCAACTAGGGCCAATACACTTACAATAACTTGTAAGTTATTTTGATCATAGTGCAAGTTTTTGGTCATACCAAATTCTAGACAAAGAACAAATTACTATATAATTGTTGACGGGACCCATAATGAGAAAAATCTTTCGGTGATGGACCATTAATAATATGAATTCGTTAACGAGGTGTTTTTAAAAATATTTTTAAGTGACTTATCAAGAAAATATATAGTTTTCAATGTATCTATTGTTCTTATGAAGTATGTAACAATTATTTTGAAAATTGAAAATTTTTATTAATGATTGTTCCATAGATACTTGCTAACATGACCCATCTTTATATTTGTCCGTATTATTAAGCTAGAAGTGTCATTGCCTCATTTTTAACTTTTGAAAATTAACCATACTATATATGATACTCACATTGAATAACCACTTTCTTTTTATGTATAATCATTAGAGGTGAGCGGTTTTAAGTTCCGTATAGGTTCAACTTGGAACCTATAACCTACTCGTTGGAGTGGGTTCCTTATTTTTTTGGAATCTGTAACTTACCTTACATACTTTGGGACTTAAAATCTATTTTGTCATAGGTTCCAAGGTCGGTTCTACCTAGGTTCCACCTATGACATTTTGGATTAATTCATAGAAGTATTGTCCGCTTTGGCTTATCCTATATCGAATCTCATGATTTTTTCCTTTGGCATACAAATAGACACTTTCCTAGAAAGTCACCCATCCTAATGGTGCTTTAGCTCGGGCTTGCTTAACTTTGGAGTCTCAAAGCAAAACTTGCAATTACGTCAAAAGATGCATCCATGAGTTAATTCTAGTTTTCACACACACACACACACACACACACACATCCCAGAATCGTTCAGTGTATAGTTCGGTTCATTTCTACTCCATTCGCCATCCTAGAAGCTTGCTAGGAGTTGTTCCTTGTTTAGGCCCTTTAGCCCTAGTGACCACTCTTTACTCTCGTTGGGCCAAATTGTTACAAGCCCACTAGCTTCTACCTAGTTCGTCCTCGAACCACACACCTATTGGAGGGGGTCCTGCTTTGATACCATATTGTGACATTCTAGATTAATTCATAGATGTATTGTTCACTTTAATTCGTCCTATACCGAGCATCATGGTTTTATCCTTTGGCATACAGACATGCACTTTTCTAGGAGGTCATCCATCTTAGTAGTGCTCTAGCCTATGCTTGCTTAACTTTGGAGTTCTATTGCCATTATGTCAAAATGCGCCTTTATGAGTTAATAATAGTTATATATATTCTCTCTATATGGTGCATAGTTTGGTCCATATTTGCCCCATTCGCCATCTTAGAAGTCTGCTAGGAGCCACTCTTTATCTAGGCCCTTTAGCCCTGACGACACTCCTCGCCTTGGTCGGATCGGGTTGTTACACCACCGGTATTATTAATTGAATGGTTGCAATAAAGCATCACCTTTATGATTACCACTTGTTTCTACAATCCATTGACCTTATCTTATGATTAGACACACGAAGAATATCAAACATTAATAAAGTAAAAGTCTCAATGATAAAATGTAAGTTTAAACTAGTGTATCCAAATTATATACTAATTATCGGACACCATAAAATACTATAAGATCGTGCAAAGACATAGACAAAAAAAAAGAGCACAAAACTTATTTCAGGTTCTAGGTTTCACCCATTTAAAATTTAGAACCTATTTGTTGAAATAGGTTCCTTAATTTTTATAACCTGGAACCAACCCTACATACTTTGGAATTGGAACTGGACAAATTTCTACAAGTCCTGTTCTTTGGTTTTACGGTTCTACCTTGGAACCATACTCATCTTTCATAAACGCTTCGAGAACAATCTCTAATTTGCATAACCAACCCATTACACACCTAGCACGTGCCTTATCCCCATTATATATATATCTTTTATATTAACAAGTAGCTTGGGACCATTGTCACGCACACTTAATTTTGAAACAATTCAATTTTTGAAGTAAGTGATTAAACATGACAATATAAGTTTTGGACCCGCAAAGTTCTCTCAATCAATTACTTCATAAGTGTACGTGATATTTTGTAACAAAATCCATATTATTATTCATTTTTGGGTTTTGTTGAAGAGTTCGGTAGATAACCACTTAAAGAGATTCTGCAGTTTCCAACGTAATATCTCTCATCTTGTGTTACGAGTAATCAATACATTATAAAATTGGAACTATTCTTCATTAGCACACTAAAGATTCTTTTCGTATAGTCGTGGCTTACGATCCTTTTTACTTCATAAGTGTACAGGATATTTTATAACAAAAATCCATATTATTATTTCATTTTGAAATTTTGTTAAAGAGTTCGGTAGATAACCACTTAAGGAGGCTTTGCAGTTTCCAATGCAATGTTTTGCTTTCGTGTTACGGGTAATCAATATGTTATAGAATTGAAAAAATATTTCATTAGCATGGTGAAGATTCTTTTCGTATGGTCGAGGCATACGATCCCTTTTATCCACTTTCCAACTTGTCCCAACTAATTAAAACGGTGGCAAATATGCCTACCAAATAAAGCGAAAAAAGGGGGAGGGCAATACCGCAAATAATGTGTTGGGCCGGGGATTGATTGATGCATGCGCAGCGTAACTCGGTGGGCTCGGTCTTGTGGGCGTTGTTAAGTGTGAAACCGATTCCTCCGACACGACCGCTCCTGTCTGCACGCACTTATAAATGCGATCCCTCTCCCTCTCTCTCCAAGGAGAAGCAGATCATCACCGTCTTCCATCGTTGTTCTCTGCAAATCTAGAGCTCCAGACACGACTTCCTCCTCCTCCTCCTCCTCCTGATTTACCTTCCAATAAAGATGTCCGACCCCAAGTACGGTTACCCTTACCCTGCTCAAGGTACTCTCTCTCTCTCTCTCTCTCTCTCTCTCTCTCTAGTGTTATGCACTTTTTCATGCATGCTCTTGCTTTATTTCCTGTAAAGTTTCCTCTTTGAGGCCATTAACGAGGTACCCTTTTCGGTATTCCATGAGATCGTGCGTGTTTTTGCACGATCTGTTGATTAGGTTGATTAGCCCGCATTGAGATATGTATATCATCGACTTAAGCTGCAGACTTGGTTATTCTGATTATGGTTCTATGCTGGTTTGTGGGGTGTTGTTTAAGGGTACTACCAAGGTCCTCAGGTCATGGCTCCTCCGCCGTACGCAGCCGCTCCGCCGCCCAAGCGACAACCGGGGTTTTTTGAAGGATGGTACTTCTCGTTTCCATCTATTCGCTTCTTTGTCAATTAAGGTTACAATGCAATCTCTCATCCTTTCCTCTGATCAAGGATATTCTTTTCCTCAATTTGATTTGCAGTCTCGCGGCTCTCTGTTGCTGTTGCCTGATCGACGAGTGCTGCTGCGACCCCTCGATCATATTCGTTAGCTAAATCTGATTGGACATTGATCAGCATTTACTTGCATAGTTTGACTTGAATAAATTCGGAAAGTATCGTGTTTTTCTCGTAAGTGAATATGTCAATTATCTTTTGCTTTCGATTCTATCTATTGTGATTGCCTCGTCTTTGTGATCTGGTTACTATATCTTGGTAACGATATCTGAATTAGTATATATTCTGGAATCAAGAACAAATATTGCGTGTAGAATATGCAAATCTGCCTTCCACGCTCACATAATTACGTGAGAAAGGAAACTTAATCTTAGAACATGTAATTGTCACTCGTAATTAAAAAAGTTAGTATGATCTGTGTATGTACGAGATCACATGATATGGAAATTGAATTTCAATTTTTCATGTAATAATTGTGTTGTAAATAAATAATTGTTGGGGCCGATATAAAAATTTGTCTTAGAAGCTTTAAACATTTGGTTTAGACATTGGTCAAGTTTTTTGACGAGCAACTCTTTAGGAGGGGTGTAATCGGGCCGATACACCATCAAACTTGAGCTCCACTCGACTAGCATATTTAGTGCTCGAAAAATATGATTTTGATCTTTATCAAGTATTAGCTTTATTGCTTGAGCCTGGCTTGACTAGAAAGTTGAAATACTCGAACTCGACTCAATTACAGTTACCTTGTGAATAGCTTGAGTTCAGAAATCTCAATTTAAGGATTTTTGTATCTATTTTGACAACCATTTAATAATTCTGAAAAAATAAATGAAGCTCGACTAGACTTGCAAAGTCGTTGAGCTGAGTATTACCCAGAGCTGGGTTTGACAAGATGCCCGAGTAACTCGAGCTTGATTGGAAATTAGATGAGTCAATCTCAAGTAATCATTCAGCTGTACTCTGGAGTAGCTTGACTCGATTCGTCTCTCCCCTCAAGCATGAAAAGCCCAAGGAATTGCTCTAATGGTAGGCTACTTTTTTAACAGACAACACAAGGCTTCGAATTCTTCGACTTGACTAGGTCCCACGGACACCTACGATATTAACTTGCGCCATCTATATGCATTGGACGACGTTTCAATCATGATGGCAGATGTAACTTTCAAGGTTATTTTGAGTGGGAGATACTATAATTCAAATTGCAATTTAATGCATCTAAAGTATTGATATTGAAGATGTCTTGCCCTATCATTCAAATATCGTGATTAAAATTCTCAAGATTCGATTTGCGACCAAAATTATTATAATGTTACTATAACTAAACAAGCGTAACTAAGTTGCCAAATCTGAAATATCTAATTTGCAGAAGTAGGGCAAACTCCCATGCCATACTTGGCTCTAACCGGCCAAGAATAGCCCTCTTTTTTTCTTTTATTACTCTCATTCTTATAAGTTCAGAGGCACGAAAGTAGACTTTTGACCTGTACGCAGACAGGCGTACCGGTGCCCAAAGAATCCGCCTTTCTGCGGCCGAAAGAAGGAAAGAACGTGGCTTAGCTTAACGCGGAATATATTTTAGCATCAAGAGGTGAATCTTTCATCTTTATCCTTTTCTCGTATTCCTACTTTTCAAGTAAGAAATCTTAGACGGGGCCATGTGAAGCATTGAACAAGTCAACGCATTTTGCGACGTGTAAATATATAATCACGTTCCATTTGTTTAGCAAAAAATGAATAATTTAAAAAATATTTGTATAAAAATTATCACTTATCTCACTTAGAATATTATTCAATGAGAAATATTTTCATTATTGATAATTATATCTAAATATTTTTATGGATAATAAAATTATTTTTCATTCATTTGTTTTTGTAAATAATACAAGACATCATTTTTATAAAAATATCTTCAAATCATTCATTTATTGTAAAAGAAATGCACCTTTAAAGGCATCTGGATATTTTGGCCATGTGTAAGCATAGCATTAACTATAAAATCTTTTCTCATTTTCCAGGACGAAAGAAGTTCAAATTGAGAGAGCAAATATTCATTGCCGAAATTCTAAAATGACTAAACGTTATGCCCTGAAAAAGTTTGAAGCTTGTTTATTTAGCATTAAACATCAGCGAGTAGAAGTACCTTTTGCTTTCTCGTAATTATATCCAAATTTCAAAGTTCGTGAATATATGCATCGGTATTTATATGTTATGACAATTTCAAATATTTCTAGTTAAAAAGTCGAAGTATGCGGGCTGCAAGATCTAAATCAAGTAAAGAGTAAATTGCAAAAGGAGGAAAAAAGATTGAGTTAGGTTGGCATTAGTAGGGGTGAACATGATCATGGGGGTTCCCACCCTAGAACCGAGAATTGTTCACTAAGGATTGGTTCTGAAAAATTGAAATTGGGAATTGTCCCTTGATTTCATGTATCCACCTAGAAATTGGATTGCTGGTCCGATTTGGTTTCCAAGTTGGTCCATAGAACTGGTCCTACCAAGTGTCATGCATTTAGTGTAACATTTTTCAGCAAGACAAAGTAAAACAAAATACAAAGAACTTCCTTATTTTTAGTTGCAAGATCAGTAAAAAGATGGACTCATATTAAATGTTGAGAATTGACGTTGTGGGTTGATGGGTGTTGAGCTTGAGAAACAAGGCCGTGAGTGAGATATAGAGAGACGACTCAAACAAAGTGGGTGAAATGAGATGAGTATTCTGTCAATGGGTGTTGAGTTTTATATTAGGGATTTTATGGTTTTTATTTTTCTTAAATCTTCTTTTTAATCGGAATTTTTTTCTTAAAAATCAAATATATATAGTTATATATATATTATGTATATATTTATATATCACTAGTTCGGTCCAAATAGGCGAGTGGGCAGTTCCACACCTTGAACCAAAAATCAAATCAGTACCCATCGATTTTAACTTATTGGAATTGAGAATCGGATCAGTTACTTTGGGAATTGTCGGTTTTGGTTTGGTTTGGTTCCAGGTGGCCCGAACGGTTCCTAGTTTTTTTGTACACCCCTAAGCATTAGCATGTAATCCCCCATTGCTAGCATAGTTGGTTGGGAATAAGAAAAGGCCATTGGTTCAAATTTCATAAATTACGAGCAAATTGCGTTGTATTAGGGCCATATAGGGTAAAGAGATGCACTCACCCGATTCATAGACATTGTAGGATATTTCATGAATCTCTAAGTAGTTAGCCTATGCGTTTGTGTCCTTAAATTATAAAAAAGGTGACTTTGATTATGCATATAGTAACAAAGAATTTTAATCAATGGCAATTTCTCTCTCTCCCCCGCACATCTGCAATCCTGGATAGGAGGACCCATACCTCTTTCCAATTCGATTTGAATTCAAATTAGTGTCTAGAGATCACTTTTAAGGTCTGAAATCCGCAAACAGTAGACTAGAGAATATCCGAACAATTTTTCCTCTTCTATTCAAAAGCATAAACGTCTAATTTCGAAAAAAATTCTGGATCGACCGCAGACGATAGACTCAGTTAGCAAAAAAGTGGGTCTGACCTGCTAGAGAAGTTGTTCTAACAACTCCTCTGACTAGGAAATGGCTTCCAATGGTTAGTTTGAAAATTAGAAGGCTATTACTAGAGGTGACCATGGGGTAGGTCCATGCCAACTTGGCCTTAAGGCCGGGTGTAAATTTCTGCCAAAGCCGCTCATCTCATCATTAAAGTTTCGTTTTTCGACCAGTAAAAAAAAGTCTCATCGACAAAATTTCAAGCCGAGCGGGCCTAGCTTTCTCATAAACACCCTTGCCCGAAACTCCCAAAAAGTCTTTAGGCCCTCTTGGCATGACTGGGCCTGGACAGGCCCTTTGAAACCCGTAATCAGGTTTAATTTTTACCTACGGGTCGAATTAGAGCATAGCAATGCTATTGCGTTAGAAGCATATCGATAACGAGTATGAAGTTATACGTAATATTGTTTCATAGGGAAGATAGTCCAGCAGACATATTGACGTAGGCTACAACATTGGCCAAGTTCCTATGTCGCTTGGACTTGGTCAGTGTCTATGGCAGGTGATAAGCCTAGCAGGCTGGGGAGAAACTATCAGTCTATCGTCTACGAGTTTGAAGTTGGGACTTGGTAGTAAAGTGGAGATTCCTCATTTGTGGCTCCAATTTGGAATCGACTTGAGACAGGAGCCCGGAGGAAGTTCTACGTATGTGAATAGGTTAAGATTGCGTGAGGACGGAATCTAGGTGCTTGACTTACCGTGGGTCTGCAATGGTTGGATCATGGGTTCAACCCAGATTCGGAGATTCTGCCAAGGAAGTATGGATTTCTAGCCATACTAAGTCAGATGCCTGGAGGAACTTAGGAAGGATTGGACATCGGACCGAGCATAGTTTCATCGTTCTACGGCTCCTTAACTTTTTAGCTCGAGATTACTCATTTATCTTGTCGACAGTGGTCAGTGTTGAAATGCATGTAGAAGAATATTTTAAATCTGGCGGTCGACCTATTTCGTACATCGCTTTGAGTCTAATCGGAGAAGGTCAACTTGCTCCCTGACTCGTTGACATTATTCAAATGCCTGGCCAACTATGGGCGGATGTCTTAACACACATAGAATAACGTTTTAAGCTTGGAGATTCGACCTATTTTGTACGTTACATTAAGTCTAACTTTAGAGGGAGTTCGGAAGAGAGCTATCAAAGCGAACTTGCAATGGTTTACTTTCGTTTTTTCGCTACGCGGCTACAATTGTGTTAGGCAAATGCTCTAGAGTGTGATTGACTAATTGTAATCCATACATTTTCGATTATTAGTGAAGTATCTCATCGATCTCTTCAATTAGATTTAGACACGAATCACGCAAATCCTTTGAGGGCTTAATTTTTGCACTATTTCTTTTCCTCGCCCTTAAATATGGGAGCATGATGTGACTTACAAAATTTTGGGGCATCTGTCCAGATTATGCATGATGATAAAGTTATGCTATCTTGTCAGATATTTCCATTAGCTTTCTGATATTTCTCTTATATTTGCGTTAGCTGTGTCTCCTACTTTACTGATAAAACTCTTCTGTCCATATGAGACAGCCAAGGCCGATCCACATCTTGGGAGAAGCAACCAACAAATTCATCCTTATTTCTTTCAAACAAACGGGTTCTCGACAGCCTAAATGTGGCAGTTATGCATGTAGTTCCTTCTGTGATCGTATAATTCACCTTGGAGTCCTCGAAACGTTTTCATAATCCAGTTAAGACGTAACCTCTGAAAGCTATACCGATTATGACATCTTATTTAGCATTAACAAGTTTTCCACGTGACAACTGATGACGGCAATATCATTTGAAACTCTTTGTCTCTACCAGGGAACTTCAATTGGCATCTTATGAAGGATGACATTCAGCTACATTACCATTTCTCTACCCATGAACTTTAATACTCTTTCACTCAATCGAGGTTCAATGTGTAGTCCTGCAATGTATTCTCGACGGTTTACTCTTTTGAATCAATGGTTATATGAATTAGGGGTGAGCGGTTTCAAGTTTAATATGGAATCTGAAACTTATTTGTCGAAGTAGATTCCCTAATTTTTGGAACTTGGAATTCACATGACATACTTAGGAACTTAGAACTTACTCTGTCATAGGTTTTAGGGTTAGTTTACCTAGGTTCCACTTATACTATTATTTAAACGATTGCAGTAAATTTCTAGTGCTTACCATTTGTTACAATTCACTGATCATAACTTATATTTAAATACACAGAGATTATAAAATTTAACAAAATAAAAGTCTCAATTACGTATATCGCTAGAAATAGAAGCTTAGAGTGATGGTTATAATTTACATACTCATTGAATGTCATGAAATGTTGTAGGATCGCACAAAGACATATAATAAGAAAAACACAAAGACTTATTTCAGGTTCCACTTGGAATCTACCCGATGGAATATGTTTCCTAATTTTTTGAATCTAGAGCTTACCATACATATCTTAGAACTTGGAACCGGAGTGATTCCCACAGATTCAAGTTTTTAGGTTCTCGGTTCTATCTTGAAATCATGCTCACCTTTAATATAAATGTTATTAAGGGGTTCACAAGTTCATAAAGTAGTCAGTAACAACAATTCTGGAGTTGCTTAGTGATCATACATAAATCTTATGGTATCTCTACAAATTCATATTAGGTACATTGATGGTAAAGAAATCTGTTAAGAAAGAATGTCGATCTCATGATCCGTCTCGTGCGAGCTTATTAGGGACACTATCTATGTAAGACTTTATGTTGTGGGGGAACATGATAAATTGACGATCAATCTCATGAGCACAATGCACAGGTTTTTGGCATGAAGAAGAGCAAGCAATCGGGCACGTAGGAACTTCCAATGGAGCTAGGCCAAGGGGTAGCCAATTCTAGAACTAGACTCCAACCAAAGGCCTTGGAGTTTCCAAGAAGGCATGCCATGATTTTCGAACAATACACCCAAAACCGGATTCTTCAATGAAGACATCTTCACGACATTGCTTTGAAATTATCTCCTTGAAGTGCCCCTCCAGCTGTGGAAACTCTCTCTCTCTCTCCAATATTTATTAATGTCCCCTGTCCACAACAACTGCAATTTGGAGACCAAAAGGAGGAACACCACAAGGCAGTTCTACATCTCCCTCCCTCTCTATGCAATAAGTTCACCAAAGGGGAAGGGTTCGAACCACCACCCGGGCGATCGGAAGGAGCACTGACCAATGGCTCATAAGAATAGCCATCCTCGCGAAACTGTGATTGAGATTCCAAAGCCGATGAGCTTCACCGGTGGGCTCGAGTTCTCCACCCTCACCTACACCGTGACCAAGAAGAAGAAGATCGACGGGAACTCGGTCAAGCAGGATGCGGACCTGCTCCACAGGATCACCGGCTATGCCCCGAAAGGGTGTGTCACGGCGGTGATGGGCCCGAGCGGGGCGGGGAAGTCCACGTTCTTGGATGCCCTGGCGGGGAGGATAGCGAGTGGGAGCCTCAAGGGCCGGGTCTCCTTGGACGGCATGGAGATGAGTCCTAGCTTGATCAAGAGGACGTCCGCTTACATTATGCAAGACGATCGGTTGTTCCCCATGCTCACCGTCTATGAGACGCTCATGTTCGCCGCCAACTTCCGGCTGGGGCGGATCTCGACGGCGGAAAAGATCCAGAGAGTGGAGAAGTTGATCGAGCAGCTCGGACTCTCGGTGAGTCTTGAGTACTAATTTTAACCTTTTCTAGTAGCATTAGACGGTGAGATTGACTGTAAAATCTATTTATAAATTGATGCATCGGATTTCTATTAAAAGCTTAACGATTACTTACATAAACATTAAGTTTTAATAATTCATCGAACTACTTTGATCAGTACATAGTCTGAGGAGAAGTTCATTGTTTTCCCTGAGTAATTTGTGCGATCGCTACTTTGATCAGTCATCCCAGAACACCTACATAGGCGACGAGGGGACACGCGGGGTGTCGGAGGAGAGCGCCGGAGGGTATCGATCGGTGTCGACATCATCCACGGGCCATCCCTGCTCTTTCTCGATGAGCCGACCTCAGGTCTCGACTCGACCAGCGCCCACAGCGTGATCGAGAAGGTGCATGACATAGCTCGGTCCGGCAGCACCGTGATCCTCACCATCCACCAGCCCTCGTCGAGAATCCAGCTCCTCCTCGACCATCTCATCATCCTGGCCCGTGGCCAGCTCATGTTCCAAGGATCGCCGAAGGACGTGACCCTCCACCTTGGCCGCATGGGCCGGAAAGTCCCCAAGGGAGAGAACTCGATAGAGCACCTCATCGACGTCATCCAAGAGTACGATCAGTCCGAGTTTGGGGTCGAAGCTCTGGCTGAGTTCGTCCGGACGGGCATGAAACCCCCGCTGCTGTCTGATGAGCAGATGTCGATGTCGACGGTCGAACCCACCCCGCCTTCCCGTCCCCGCGATCACCAGCATCAAAGGCATGACAATCAGAGCGACGACCACAGAAATGGCCGGCGACTGCACTTGCAAGCGAGCGTGCACTCAGCGAACGACGAGTTCGACCACAGCCTGAGAAGTCCTTACAGCAATTCATCTAGATCGTGGACTCCAAGCCGCAGTGGAGTTATGCAGGCACTAGGGTTCACTCCTTCAAGACAGAAGGATGACCCAAAGATGCAAGCTGCAATGAGGTATTTCTGCAATTCAAAGATGTTCTTTGGCGCTGATTTCTGCTCCTAGTGTTTGGCAACACTCATTTACCTCCGTTGTTCATTGGTCATACAGTGCATCGCCGGGAAGTTACTACGCGTACTCGAGCGAAATTCTCCAGGAGACGCCGACGCCTCACAGCAGCGACTACACGGTGAATGAGAACGATTACTTGACCCCAAACATTGGCCTGAATGCCATCGGATCTCACCAGGATCTTGGCCCCAAGTTCGCAAACTCGTTCTTCCCCGAGACCTGGATGCTCATGCGCCGGAATTTCAAGAACATCCAGCGGACCCCCGAGCTCTTCCTGTCGAGGCTGATGGTGCTCACCATCATGGGGGTCATGATGGCGACGATGTTCATGAGGCCGAAGGCAGACAACCAAGGGATCACGAACCGGCTCAGCTTCTTCATCTTCACGGTCTGCCTCTTCTTCTTCTCTTCCAATGACGCCGTCCCGGCCTTCATTCAGGAGCGCTTCATCTTCATCCGCGAGACCTCCCACAATGCCTACCGTGCCTCTTCCTACACAATCGCTGGCCTAGTAACTTACCTGCCTTTCCTGTTAGTTCAGGCCGGGGTCTATGCTCTCATCGTTTGGAAAGCCCTAAAGCTCCGTGGGCCGTTCTTGTACTTCTTGCTGGTCCTCTATGTGTCGCTCCTCTCGACGAATTCGTTCGTGGTGTTTGTCAGCTCAGTCGTGCCCAACTACATACTTGGTTATGCAGCTGTCATCGCTTTCACCGCATTGTTCTTCCTGTTTTGCGGGTACTTCTTGAATAGCCACGACATTCCGGTGTACTGGAAGTGGATGAACAAGGTCTCGACAATGACTTATCCGTATGAGGGGCTACTGATGAACGAATACCAGACGAATGCGATCTTCGGGGAGAGCGAGGCCCACGGAGTACCCCACATAACATCACCGGGAATGAAATTTTATTGGGACTCCATATTTCAACACATGAATTCGCCAAGTGGAAGAATGTGCTGATAATGTTGGGTTGGGCGGTTCTATATAGGATCTTGTTCTACCTAGTACTTCGCTTCGCTTCCAAAAACCAGAGGAAATGATGACGGTGATGAGCGAGTCTCAGGAGTGGACAAACTGGAACTTGAATCATTTTCCAATCTACACATTTGCTTCAGTCTTATATTTCGAGCCGATGCCTTCATTATTTTTCGTGATATCAGTGGTTCGATATGTGGTGAATCGAAATTTAGCTATCATACACCAGTGACTACAGAAACGAAGGGGAATTTTCTGACATGTAATGCCTTTTTTCAGTTGCAACCAAGAAATATACAGTGAAAGATTCGGCACCATCTGATTACAGATTTCATATGTTCCAGATGAAAAAGATTGTGGTTGAAGTTGAAAGTTTTTGCACAGAAATTCATTTAACAAGCAGTATTTCAATTTTTTTTCCAAGTTCTTATTCATATTATTTACTTCGTTCTTCAACTTCACATGGTGTCTGAGAGGGTCTATCAAGAGTCGCCCGACATTGCTTGTTTACTGGTTTTATCGTCGTTCCTTGCCTTTTACGTACAAGTTGCTGTCCTCCACCGATCGAAGTTCAGAAACTTCTTATTCTGATAGTGTTTGATGACTGATGTCCGAAATTATAAGAACTGGAGGCCTTTTAATTGCTTTGTTGATATCTCTCGTTCCCAAGCTAGACCGTGCTGCAATGCTTTGCTTTTGACGACGACAGACAAAGCGGACGATGGACGTCATGGAATCATATGTGAGAAAATCAACATCCTGAACGTGCCAAATTAGGGATTACAGTCCATTACGGCATTTGCTTGGTTTGTGTCCTCCATAACCAAAGCTAAATATCCTTTGGCAAACGACAAAGGACATAACTTTCACCTCCTGATTATCTTGTGTCTATCGTCCGTTCTAGTATGATAGCATTAGTATTAACGTTAATTCCTCTCTCGCCTTGACGCGGTGTACCCCGACCAATAAATGGGGTTGGAGTATAGAGTAAGTTTTTTTTTTTTTTTTTTTTTTTTTGGAGGAAAAGGAAAATGTTCAAATGCCTCTTAGGATTGGAGTGTAGGATTGCAATGAGATCAATGAGAATAATTCATAGCCTTTTCTATTCAATATCGAGGCCCTTGTATGATGGAGATATTTTTCTCTAACATTCTCTCCGGTTTTGCCTTTGTAAATTTCCCCTCTGTTCTCCGACAAGCACATTGCCCCCATGCCGGCCGGAAGTGGATCGAAGGCGATTCGGCTAAATTGGCTGGCTTCCATTTCAAACTATGACAAAATAGGCACCCTTGAAGACAAAAACATGCGCAATACAATTGACTAAGAAGTACCCATGATTATAATCGAGATGCGATTTTTGGAGAGAATGTCATAATGAGATTGGGAAAAATTAGATTTTCCTTTATTGAACTCCAACAGAGCAACCGTAAATTAATCAAACTTACTTTACTATGCAATCGTCCGTAGATAAGACCTACATGTTACAACAAGAACAACGACCTAAATATGACGAAAAACAAGCATACAAACTAATTACCCAATAACTGATGTCAACACAAATTTGACCTTTTCTACCCAAGGTTTCTCATAGTTGTTAGTACAATTGAGTTTCAACAAGACTTCAACGAATTCCCAATGTCAACAACGAATCGGTATCTGACATCCCCTTTCGCGAGACGCTCCATGGCGATGTTCACGTGGTCCATCGGAATGACCTCAATATCTGCGGTTATGCCGTGCTCCGCTGCAAAATCGATCATCTCTTGCGTCTCCTTAATCCCTCCGACGACACTTCCTCCCACTATCTTCCTACCTGTCGTCAGTAAAAACGAAGAAGTTCAATGTTGCGAATCCTAATCGTGATGTGCACACATTTCAGATATGAACTAATATGTATGTGGGAGGCACGGCATATCAATTTTAATTCTAAGTAAACTATAGATGATAATCTCTTCAAGAAGTATATTTTAGTTATTTACCCATGAGGAGCGGCATAGCAAGTAGCTCAATGGGCTTGTTTGTTAAACCAACCAGGACAAGCTTTCCATGAGTTTTCAAGAGACCAATCAACGGCAAGAGAGAATGCGCAGCTGAGACGGTGTCTATAATGCCATTCATTGTGCCCATAGCTGACTGCATCAAGAAAATAATCGTGACGTTAAACTGCCTTAGCGGGTCTTTATCCTAAGTGCAATTTAAGAAATTAGCTTGCGAGGAACATGACATACTTGCATCTGCTCTGCATCTTGACTGACCAAAAACGCATCAGCACCAAGACGGTTCATGGCTTCTTCCTTTTTACTTGGGGAGGTACTGATGACAGTCACCCTAAGGCCCATTGCCTTGGCAAATTTGACAGCCATATGGCCAAGCCCGCCGAGCCCAACCACTCCTAGGTGCATTCCGGGCTTGTCGAGTCCGTAGTACCTTAATGGGCTGTAGACAGTGATACCGGCACAAAGGAGAGGTGCCCCACCATCGAGAGGCATGTTATTTGGAAATCTAAACACAAAGTGCTCATCTGTGACCATGATGTCCGAGAAGCCACCAAATTAATCGTCCCATCAGAATTCCTCATTGTCATTATCAGGGCTAAACTTACCACCATAGACTGGAACCATTTCGGGGCAGTAATTTTCAAGATTATCACCACAATTTGTACAGTTGTGACATGATCCAATCATACACCCGACACCCACTTTATCTCCGACTTTGAACTTTGTCACTTTGGTCCCCACTTCTGTTACGATACCCACAATCTCATGGCTGCAATACAACAATCAAATGTAATTCTTTTCCAAAAAATATGGGGGAGAAAAATGAAAAAAAAAGGTGATTCTTTTTAACTCATACCCGGGCACCACAGGGTAGGACGTGATTCCCCAATCATTCTTCAAATTATGGAGGTCAGAGTGACATATCCCACAGTACAATACTTTCAAAGTCACATCTTTCTCTCCCGTAACCCTACAAAAGATATTATGGAAAAAAAAAGTGAATTCAATGCATTTCAACATAAAATTTTATAGCCCTTTAAGATTGTCACAATTGGTTAGCGAGTTGATGAATTTCGGCTCAGAAAGTAATGATCATTCATTTGATTCTCGCCACATGCAGACCTTCCCATGTCAAAGTCACTTATACAAATCAAAGATTTGGACTTAACCGGCTTATGAGCTTGCATGTCGTTTCATGAGTCTCCACACTTGTGTCCTTATATTTTCAAAATAGGAAAAGAATAACAAATTACACTAACCGAATGCAAATTGCTTTGAATTAGAACCTATTAAACAGGCCAAATGTCTGGATTTAACAAGCCCATAGTTCTCGCAGAATGCCCACGAGTCTCTTTTAATAGCCGGGTCTTCAGTTCGTGCTTTCAGATTATAACAAAAAGCAGAAGAAGAAGATCTACAACTCTCTATCTCCATAAGCACGCCATTGCAGCTGAATGATTCACCTTAAACAGAATCGCACCGTGCACATCAATTTTTCCCGAACTTAACGGTTCTAACTAGTCTTTCGTCTATGTATTACCTGTGACACGAAAGAAAGCTAGCATAATCCAAGAGATGATATGTCCAGAGATGAAAAACGATATGCAGGTTTACCTTCTGGAGAACTTGAAGGGAGAGAGAACTCCCGAGGAATCTCTCGCTGCCCATCCCGAAACCATCGCCGGACGCTCGTTTTCTGCTGATGCCGCCATGTTATCTCGCTGCAAACTCGGCAGGGACTGCTTAGATTTGAAGTTAGGCGAGCAAGCGAACAGATCAGGAGCAGCAGCAGCAGCAGCAGCTCAGGATCGAGTATTGGAGAGAACGATGATGCCAACAGGTGAGGGAGAAGCTGGCTCATTATAGAGCGATGATGACGCACCTGCTGACCACATTTGGTGCCCGGACCTCGATCCACTCGCCCAAATGAATCAATTAGTATTTTACTTCGTGTGCAATTCCATTAAAATGTACAAGACCTAAGTCCTGGGACAAGTGCATTAATTTTTTTAAATTTATCATAAAAGTACAATTGAATTCTAAAATTTTCAAAAAATATTATCAATGAAAAATCTTAATTTGATCAATTTGACAAGTTTTATGACTTGATTGTACTTTTTGGAAATTTTATGATTCGATTGTATTTTCGTGATAATTTTTAAAATTTAATTATACTTTTTGAAAGTTTTAGGATTAAATTGCACTTTATTGACAAATTTTAGGATTTCTAATGCACTTATCCCTTAAATCTTTCAACTCAATCGTGCATCACGTCTATTTTTTGCAATTATAATGTTGAATGTAATTTTCCTAGTGCCTATTATCATCATCATCATCTAATTTACTAATATATAAAAGCTTAGAAGCTAATTTATATCATGGAATCATTTATGCAAAATCAAAGCTTTGAAGTCAAAATTCCCTAATCTACTTTTAGTTAGCACACATAACCCAGTGAGACGACAAATTCCGATCATCTAAGAAGCCAACACTAATTAGATTTCCCGTAATTAGATTTCATATTCATATAGGTTATGTTTAATGCACCATCATTTCAAGTATTTTTTTTATTAACTGAGGGCTCTCTCATTTTTTGGAAAACAATTTCAAGGAAAGTGTTTTTAGATTTTTTGGTGTTTGTTTCGTGGAAAATGAACTGATCAGAAAAAACATTTTCCATCAGTGAAAAAAGTCTTCTAAAATAGGAGAAAATATTTTCTGCTTTTCAAGTTAGTAAAAATATTTTTCTTTTATTCACTTTCTTTGATCTCACACCCAAGTTAACCTTTTCATTCTGATTAAGAAAAAACCATTTCATCCTTCTTTTTCTCAACATTTTTATAAATATACGAATCTTTTTCTACGTTTTTACAAAAATTTGAATTTTCAATTATTTTTCCTCCCTCTCTCCCTCCATCCCTCCCTCCCTTCCCCTGGCGATCAACCATAGGTGAGCTTGAAGCTCGCTAGCTTCCTGACCTCTAGCAATCTTGTCGCTTGCTAGATTGGTGAGCTCGAGGCTTGCCTGATTGGTAGTGAGCTAGGTGAGCGACTAGCTAAGTCTTGAGTTTGTTGCTCATCAATCTAGCGAGGGGCAAGCCTTAGGTTATGAGCTTCAAGTTCACCGGAATTTGGCTAGCCTCGAGTTCACCAATGTTGGGTGAGCTTGAGCATGCCTTTGGCTAGTTGTTGGCCAGTGGCCGGCGATCGACCCAAGAAGAAGAATAAGGAAAAGGAAATTGAAAAAAGAAAAAAAAAGAGCAAAAAGCAAAAAGCAAAAAGCAAAAAGCAAAATTTGATTTTTTTTAAATAAAAAAAAAAAAAAATAAAAAGGAGTGCATAGGGGAAAATCAAATAAAATTTTCCATATTGAACGATGGAAAATATTTTCTAGTATATTTTTAATTCTAGTCCAACATCAGAAAATATCGTTATTTTCCTTAAAAATGGTTTCTTAGAAAATGTTTTGCAGAAATGCCACATTTTTCATGAAAACAAATAAAGCCTATGTCTCACGCAAAAATGTTATTAGTGGAAAATTGCATTTTTCATTTGTTCTTGCTATTATTGTAATTGAGGGTCAAAAGGGCATTTCATGTAAAATTCAAAGGGCAACATGAACTTTTCGCATACCTAGAGAACTTGAGCGGATTATAAATTGCGATGTCAATCTTGACCGATAAAGATTCATTAAATTCGTATTGCCATATTTCCTATATAAGACAAGTTCATTATAAGGAAGTTTAGAATGTTAAATAGCAATTTAAATTCACGTATTTTCCACAATGGCATCGTATTAATTATTTCGACCTTTATATTGCTATCCAATATAAAAAAATTATATCCTAATTAAAATTTCTACTGTAACGTTAACAAAAATCCACCAGAAGCCGTACCTGCTGACCAAATTTGGGCGATGATGACGTATCTGCTGACCAAATTTGGTGGCTAGACCACGATCCACGGGACCGAACGAGCCGCAAGTATATTTTATTTTGTGGATTCTCCCTGAACTCCGAAAGTCAATCCCATAAAAAATTTAACAAGTGCGATTGTATGGAAAACTTCAATTCTAAATTTATTACCCTTTATTTAATTTTTTTCATATTTTACTAATTGAGACTGTTTGACCAATATTGTTGTAGATAATTTTAATGATATTTTAATATTTTTCAATTTATTATTATTTTTTCCTTTTTTCCGTTTTTGCTTCCTTTTGGCTGGTGGCTTGGCGGGCTGGAGAGAGAGAGAGAGAATTTCACTTGCAAAAGGGATAGTTTTATATCAATTCAAATATGAAGTATCAAATGCAACAAACAATTGCTTTCTGTATAATCGAACCCCAACCTTCTGACCAAAATGACCACTTACATCTGACCTAATCTTGAGAGGTTTTATGAATTTTGATAAATATGGCTATGTGCGTGAATTCTATACAATTGAAGAATTTCACTGAGTCCTCGGAGGGCCTTCGAAACGGATGTAGTCGTACATGACGCCTTCGAAGGGCGTCCTGGCCGACGACGACTGAGCCAGGTAGACGGAGTTGGTCCCCCGGCGCAGGCGGGAGCCCGGCACGTCGAAGCTGAACATCCAGTACAGGCCGTGGATCCCGTGCCTCGCGATGGCATTGTCGTAGCCGAACCGGCCCATTGACGAGACAGGTTGCTCGTTGACCCGGATCTTCAATGAGGTTCCAGAAAAGGACAACATCATTCGAAATCGATTAGGTCTAACTTCATTGATTTAGATAATTTGATGATGATAGATTGCTTCGTACCGATATGTGAGAGTGGGTCGCCGATGCCACTGCCATTTGAAGTCTGTAGGTGCCTCTGAAGTTGACAGCTTGAAGATGAAAGTCAATCCTCCATGTTGTTGGCACGTATGTTGAATTTCCAATGTTCCTATATATAACGAAAATCAGATATATGTATCTGTACGTGTATATGTACGTGTATATGTGCATGTATATTGTATATATAGAGAGAAAGTACCGGGTGACGTGAGCGAAAAACCAATCTCTGCGATAGTTGTCGACGCCAACAGTGTAGACGAGATCATTTTTAGGGTATAGTTCTGAATACCGATCCCATAATCCGTATTGCCGGAACCTGTCAAGAAAAAGAAAAGAAAAGAAAAAGAAAGAAAAGAAAGAAAAGCATTCGATGAGTAGCTATGAAAATCTGATAAATAAAAGAAGAAATTCTAAGTTCAACATGATGCATTTGTGCTAACAGTGGCATAATAACAAGATCATATCCTAAGATCGACCTAGTGGCAAGGGCGTTCTCAATGCTTTCAGTTCGGGAGTCGACGGTTGCGGGTTCTATTCCTGTCTTGGGTAACTCAGATTCAGGTGAGGACCGGGATGGCGGGATGCTGTGCTAGTTTCCTTCGGGCATTCGACTAATTACAGCTATATAAAAAAAGATAGAAAGGCATAGAAATAAGGGTCACCTCTCTCCGGTATCGTTTCTGAACACTTTATTCATCAACCACGGATTCGGTAGGGGCACGTAGAATTCGGCCGCCGTCCGATCGGGGATGCCAATTTCCCACAACGTGGGACCAAATCTCGGAGGGCTGAAAACCAGACCGGCCAATTCGATTTTCGATCCTGTGGCATGAATAATTTTGACGTCAGCATCTAAAGAAACCACACAAATTTCAAACACCTTTTGCCACATCAGTTAGTATACTATTCAGATGTCGGGGCGATAGTTACCGGGCTTGACCGTGACGTTCCAGTGGTACCGGTAGTCCCCCATGAAACCGGGAACCCATGCGTACAAACTGTAAACGCCTGGCCGGACATTCGTAATCTCGAAAGATCCGTTCTCGTCCGCTCGGGTCCAGAACTGATAACCCTGAATCGAGAGGAACGATATATAGAATTACCGGATGCTCATCGACCCCAAAATTAACTGCGCGCTTGTGGGTAAATTTGCGGCTTATGATAGAAGATAAACAGAAGTTACCTTCGTGTTGGTTTGCCATGAACCGACCTCTCCCGGCGCTGCCAGCCCTACGTATGCAGAGTCCGCCGCCATGTCACTATTCTTTATGTATCTGGATTGAGAAATTTCAAACTGTTCTTAGCTGCTCGAATTTAGAACGTGATCTTTCATGCAAATGCATTTAGTTCTGATTCGAAACATAGGTACAAAAGGGAATCGAACCTGTCCTGGACCGACAGTTGACCGCCGACGGTTCCCCGTCCAGCGGCGGAAGGGTAATCGTCTGAGCCGATGAAGTCGTAGGGCCAACTTGCGGTCTCCAACAACATCTAATCACATAATGAAAAAGTAATTAATACATTTAAAGAAGATGATAGAAAAAAAGTTGGTCATTTATCAGAAATTATCAAGATTTCAACCAAGCAAAAGAGTAATTACCTGCCCCTTTGCGTCCGCCCAAAGCTTTGATTCGTCATCTTCCGGCGATGCCGAGTTGACGTAGATCATGAAGGGCCCGTAAACCTTCTTCCACGCCTCTCCATTCCGGAAACTCATGTACACATCTTTCCCCGCATAGTGGTTGCTGTAGAACACCTGTGGAAAGATTGACTCGACTTATCCAATATGTCACTCAATACATAATTCTACGTACCAATTTTGGTATAACTTGGACTGCTCTTTCATTAAACTAGTCTTCGGCATGGACGACCGTCGACGCGCTCGGGCTGGATCCATACCGGTTCTCGGCTCGACGAGTCGGATAAGCCTGACCCGTAACAAAAGACCCGATGGGCTGGGCCGGAAGCCCATGTCCATGTGGGTTTGGACCTTATTTTGTGCAAGGGAAAGAAGAGGACGGTGGGTCACTTACGTTGAGTGTGGTCGGCCCAACATGGGAAGTGAGGTCTTGCTTGACGGGCCCGGCGCAGTGAGACTCGTGGCTCGGCGTGATCATCCAGAATCCCACCGGCGGATCGCTGCTGATCCAGCCGTGCACCTTGTTGTCCTGGTTCTCGCACGAGTATTGGTACTTGTCATCCACCTGCAACCCGCCCGCCGGCGTCGGATTCATCACCCGCTCAAACGATGTTCCGAAATAGCATAGTACTATTGCAAAACATACGCATTGGGACCGCGAGAGAAATTTATCTTATGTATTGAATAGATCACATGTCATTGTGGCATTTTTATCTATAGATGCAAGTTGGAGAGGGTTTTTTCTTTTTTCTTTTGCAATTTTTCGAATAATTAACATCAAACGCGTAAACGAAGCCGATGTAATTTGAGTTTACCTCGCCTTCGATGTTGGAATTGGATGAATTAGTCAAAAGTACAGCTTCCTGGTAGTCTAGCTCGTGACCACTCGCCCGATCTGCTGCCGTCGGCATAACCCTTTGCCTCGTATCCGATATAGCCATGTAGTGAAACCTAATAGAGAGTGATTCGCAGCAATCGCCGATCAATAACCATGTGAAATGCTCCGATCCCAATTAAAGAAAATTGGGAGATTGAAATTGAAAGGAACATTCAAACCTTTTTCTAATGAAAAATGTCTTTTATTATACGAATACTTCGTGACATATCGATGTGATCCGGGTACTTACTTTTGTCCATTGAGTTTGAAAGCGATCCGAGCTTCACCAACGTCCAAGTCAGGCCATCCCTTTGGGTGCTCGAACACGGCATACCCGTAGAACCCGGAACTCCCCCGTCTCATAACAAATCTGTCCCCAAAGTACAATCGCAATCGACTATTAATCACCCATCAAAATCGGATTGATTGACTCCTTTTCCCAAATTAAATGAACAAAACCATGCTTTGGCTAACCTCTTGTCAATGATGAGCGGGGCCAAGTATGACTTCGAAGAACGGCTCCATCTGCTGACGAATGATACCTCGACCACGTCGTCGGTGTTCGCTACCACCTTGAACGTTGTTCCCTCAATCCTGTCAAAACAATTCCATCTTTTAAAACTGTAATTGGTTTTGGCTACCATGCTATCTATCAAACTAGTTGACCTAACATGTTTTTTGCCCTAATTTTAGCATTTCGTCCACATCGGTCCCCCTACAAAATAGAAGCATCCACATGATTATCGGACCACGATTGGCGCTAGCATGAATAGACCGAATACGTACTTTTGCGCCCTAATTTTAAATTTGAGTATATTGAGTTATAAGATTCTACTAGCAGTAAAGCCCTGCGTTGAAAGCAACTGATCCTTACATAGTAAATATGCTGGCTTCCTCTGGCCGGTTCCACACGATGTCCCAGTACCTGAAAGAAACGTCGGCTAGGACTCGTCATGCGTCAACAAAGAAACTTTTCATTTGACAAGTAATATCAATATGTTGACAAAAAGCTCGTTCCTTCTTCGGTCAAACAACATAGAAACTGAACTATGGTCCGAAAACGAGCATAAGAATTAGAGAAATTTCGCAACACAGAAGGGAAATTTGACGGCAAAAAAATTCTACAAAATTTCGGCAAAAAATTGACCCGAAGGGAGAAATATAAGTAACCTAATCACATCCTTGGTCAATGCTGACGTTCTCAAAGACTATGGGATAAAACGTTCTAGTTATCTATGTTCTTGTGCACTGTTTTGGTCCATTTCTGCCGTCGAGCTTAACGGGTTCAAAAGGGCATTATTAGCGACGAGTTTCGAAGAACAAGCATTCGGTCCAAGACGGAAATAGACCCGTGCAGCTTTTGAGGACCGAAGTTGCTTTGCGTACACATACGCTTCCACTGTATTTGACGACGACTGGGGATTGAGGGTTCTCTCGGAGTGATTGGCTCAATGTGCAATCTCTTAAAATTCGTGATGCATCGTTGTCGTGGGAAATGGACGTGCGGGGGAAGAATAGAATATAGCTTCCAGCTGATGTGACTTTTGATCTATAACGAGTAAGTCGGAATCAATTTAATTTTCCATGAAATACCAAAGTCGTGATCATATCTTTTTCCAATTGGAATATGCTTTTTGATAAAGACATGACTTTTGCACATTAGCTGCATTAAGTCCTAAGGAAGGGGGTTGTTTTCTTTTCCAAATGAAGATCTAAGGGGTTTTCCAAGATGACAATGTTTAGCGAAATTGACCAATAAGAATAAGAAAATACTCCTAAAATATTAAGAGAGTTTTTAATATAGTCATAGATATTATGCCTATTATGTAATATCTAAAGTAATAACAAGTGAAATTAACTCTACGAGAATGAGAAATTAATTTTATCTATAATCTACCGTGAAATTGACTCTATTAGAGCTTTGGGTATTGATCAAATAAAAAGCAGCTTTTCAAAAATATGTTGGGCAAAAAAAGACCTCTAAAACACCGCGACCACAAGAATAAAGTTTGGTAATCAATAACAGCAA
Organism: Angophora floribunda; assembly: GCA_014182895.1. NCBI lineage: Eukaryota > Viridiplantae > Streptophyta > Magnoliopsida > Myrtales > Myrtaceae > Angophora > Angophora floribunda. Next base: position 21,111,649 of record CM024712.1, read on the forward strand.
CGACAAAGACAATGACCATAAGGACCAAAGACTCCGAATGTTGCTATCACGATTCCTTGGTCAGTTGATATTGACATAATAAATAGTATTTCGTTGTGATTTTTATTTTTATTTTTGGTTTGGTAGGAGTGAACTTCTTATTTCTTTTTATTTAGCTAGTACGCCTTGCTAGGACTTCTTAATTGAAGAAGACGTTTGCATGGCATTTAAATTTTGTAAAAAATGCAAATTGTTGATGTTTTCTTATAAAAAAAAAGGAGAACGACTTAATTTTATGGGAATGAAAGTGCATATCGATAGTTGATACATACCCTCTACTGGATTCACTATTGCGAGCCTCAAGGAGGTTATCGATCCCGCTGAACTTGATGCCCGTGACCGCCCCCTCTGGATTTGAGAACGTGACCTCGACGATCCCATTGTCCATCACCACCTGAAAAATGACTCCCAAATTTATTATTCGATGAATAATTTGTTAGTAGAGGCTTAATAATTTCGATTTTAATATTTCCATCGTCAACAAAACATCTCGCTTCTTAAAACTTTCAATTAACGTCGAGAATCGAGATCAAGGATCACATGCCTATAACTCTAGGGTATCGAACATGATATCGTTAAATCTTCACTATCTATTTTCTTGTAGATTGAGAATAATTTTCATTTCTTGGGAAGTATATATATTGTAATTAATATATTATATATTACATATGGACCTATATAACAAAATCGATGAGGAGAGGGGGCGTTGAATCACCTGATTATTTTGCACTGTCAGCTGGACCCCAGGATATGCGTTCGCTCGAAGTTCTCTGCAACAATAAGGAAATAAAAAAATAATCGTTTTTCAACCAACACATTCCGTCTTTCGTTTATTATTATTTATCACAATTCGTTTTCCTCTTTGGCCAAAATATAATAGAGTCGTCAACCAAACACCATCTCCCCCTTTGACTAACGATAACGAGAATCAATAAACAAAACCCTAAAATGAAGTTCTTCTCTCCTCTTCGATGACGTCTTCAGGACAAGAGAAGCAGTTGGCCCGATGATAAGAACCTACGAGGGAGCAGTTGAAGCAGATGATGCTTTCGATTCCGACGTGTGTTTCAATGTCAAAGTTTGGTGCTCTTAATCAGCACTTTCGAATGATGATTATAGGCCCTTACCGAACGAATATGAGAAATAATCAGAATGTTAGGACTGAGATTTCCCCTAATATCTAATTTTTTCTCTCATGAACAGGAGTAGGTTTTCATGGTCGTCGTGCATGGAAAAGATGGTGAACTCGACTGAAACGTTTCCTTCGCAATCTGAGATTCTGAGCAGCCTTGGGGGTTCAATGGCTGACCAAACTGAACTGACCATACCATTTAATGGGGTTTAAGATGGTTTTAATCTTTGCTATTAAACATCGCAATTAAATGCGGTAATTTGGATTAACATTGAAGGACGGTCAAATGTCTTCCACTAAAACAATAACTCGAAACATTCAATGGAGAATACAGGATTAACTCATTGCCCCAGCTTGATACCGACAAGAATTCCTAACTATCCGGATGCGAACTCGTTAATCTTCAAAGTATTTCCCTTGTTCTGCTGCTTAACAGTATTTTTAACATCAATGCTCATAAATTTGGCGCAAATGAAATCATCGCAAAGTCAGAAACCGTAGATCACTCGTTAATTCGTTCGCTCTCTCTCTCTCTCTCTCTCTCTCTCTCTCTCTCTCATGCATGTAAAACGAAAACGTACGCCACAAGGAAAATACCTTGCTGTCGCCACCATGGAATAAGCCGAGAGCAAGAAAAGCAGGCGAACAGCCGTGGTCAACCACCCCCGGAGTGAACCCAGCCGCTGCTGGAAACCCATCGCCTCCATAGTCCCTGCCAACGAGAAAACCACCTGCGAATCCAAATTTAATGTAGACTCGCAATCAAGAGCTGGCCTTTCTGCAGAATTTGGGAATAAAGAGAGAACTGATGACGGTTTCTGTAGAAGGGGTAACCTTCATAGAGGAGAAAAAAGAAATGAAAAGACAAGGCTGTTCTTTCAATATGAAAAACATGGACGTACTTTTATATAGGTGCCGTCGTTAAAAGATCTTTAACGAACGACCGCTTGAATGCAGAGGCAAAACAATGTGATGGTAATCTTAACCCCCACAAATACGTCGCTTATATATAGTGCATGGTGAAGCAGATATGCGTAGTTCAACGCGGACTTCTCTTAACTACGATTGTCGTTGTTTTTGGTAGGGTTAGGACTACAACTATCTTTTCCATTCTTGATATCCAAGCCAGGCACGTCATCGTCACGGCCATGAACTTCCCAAATTGCCCCTCGGTTATTCGGGGAGTCGAGTCCTTTAGGGGCTAAAGACTAAGGATAGTATCGTCCTCAAGAATTATAGTTAGGCTACAGGGTGAAAAAAGTCCACGGAAGGTTCACTTAGTCCGAATTGAATATTGGATATAGATGAATCGTGGGTTTTTGCCAATTTCTTGGACGAGTTCGTATTCGCCTTTTCCTCCGCGTAGTAATATGGAAATTATCGCCAAGAAAGTCGGACATTCCAAGTATTTGACGCATATTTTGGTTCTCTCTGGGTTCTGGGTCTATTTCCCGTTTTTCTCACGGTTGATATGTCCACGTTTCCATGTTCTAATTTGAGAACCAAGCGAAGATGTCCATCTCAAATCAACGTGGGTGTTCATTCATGGACCATGTTATTTAATATCTTGCGAGATATTTCAAATTTCAAGGACGATAATACAAACTTATTTTCTTTAATAAGAAAGTGGCTGAGGGGAAACCTTGCCGGGGCTTGCCATCAACAAGGTGAGGCCCAACGAGGGTCGGCCTTGCCGAATTTGGCTAGGGTAGGCCTCACCCAGGCCAGATTTGGCAAGGTTGATCCTCGTCGGGGCTTGTCCTCACCATGGCCGAGTGGGCCATGGCTGGTGGTCAGTCACCGGCAAAAGGAAGAAGAAAAGAGAGGAGAAAAAAAAATTGATTTTTTTAAAATATTATTAAAAATTGTCCACTTTAGCGTTGGTAGGGCCACATAAGTTGGTCATTGTTCACGTTAGTAATATTCAGTTAAAATTAGTCAAAATGATTGAATTGACACAAAATTAAAAGGTTTATGATTAAATTGATACTAATAAAAGATTTATGATAAAATTGTTACCAATATAACATGTTTAGATTTTTTCTAATACTTTTCTCCTTTTTGCTCAATATTTAAATTCTTATTTCCTTTAGTACTTTTTTGGGATTTTAATTTGTCAGTATCTAATTTTTGTTTATGATTCAGTCTCAAAATTAGTTTGCTGGAGGAATAAATTCACTTGTTAAAAATAGGGAATGTGTATAAACCTCGTTCATATAAGTGTTAGTTTCACGGAAAATAACTTCCAGGAAAACGTTTTCCGGATTTTCCGACGTTCGTTTCACGGAAAATAAATTCATCGGGGAAAACATTTTCCATGAAGGAAAAAAAATCTTCTAAAGTGAGGGAAAATGTTTTCCATTTTTGAAAAGTGGAAAACATTTTCCACATTCACTCTCTCTTATCTTACACTCTCCATTAGTCCTCACTTCTTTCTTTTATTTTTAGATTTTTTTATTTTTTTCATAAAATCGATTTTTTATTTTTTATTTTTCTTTATTTTTCTGTCTTTATTTTTGCTGTTTTTCTTTTTCGGCTGGTTGCCGGCCACGGCAACAGTCGGTGACCAGACAAGCAAGTCGAGCTCACTAGATCGGCGATGCCTAAGCGTCACAAGACGGAAATTTATTTCCAAATTTACCCATTTTCAAAATAAAAAACTATAATCCTCTCTTCTCTCGCTTCACGAACCCAGCGCCCTCGTGCTTGCCTCTCTTTGCTCCCTTCAAAACAATCGAATCCCTCCTTTTTAAAGTAGAACAAAGTCAATCGCTTGCCCTAATTGGTCGATCTCCCTCACTCAGCTTTTGCATGGCATTGTGCTTCTTCTTCCTCCTAGTAGTTCAATTACTTTCAAATTGAAGCTGCATAACTCGTGATGCCGATCTGCGAGGCTCGAGCCTCATTGCCTTGAGCTCACCTTGTCGGTGAGTTGATCATGTGAGCTTGCCAGAGATTGGCAAACCTTGAGCCTTGCTAGCAAGGCGAGCTTGAGGCATGGCCAGCAACTGGCCAAGAAAGGAGAGAACACAAAATAAAGAAAAATAATAATTTAATAATCTATTTTAAAAAATAATAAATAACGATTTTAAAAAATAAAATAATAAAAAAATTATTGAAAAAGAGTTTATAAAGGAAAATATTTTCCCAAGCGAACATCGGAAAATATTTTCCACTTCAAAATCAAGTTTTACCCGAACATTGGAAAATAATTATGTTTTCCTGAAAAATAACTTATTGGAAAATATTTTCCAGAAAAGTAATATTTTCCATGAAACGAACGGAGCCTTAGAATCGCTAGTGTGAAAAGTTCTTTTTTACTTTATGAGCGACCCTTGTTTGTGTCAAGGACTATGTGTCCATGGACGAACTTATGTCGTGGGTGCTTTGTATGCTAATTACATTTGTATTTAGCAACTACCTTACATGAGCAAGTCGTACATCCTCCCAATGCATGTGAACTCAACTCACACCCGCCGTCTTATCAAGTCGATAGCACATGATGGCCAGCGTCAATTGGCGCATGTTAGTGGCTTTGTCAATGCATTTCGACCGACTACTCTTCAGGAGCAAGTCCTACAAACTCTCGTTACGTATGCATGTGAGCGCAACTTAGATCAATTAGATCCTACATTGAGACCAAAATCTAATGGGGCATCTTGTTGGCTCCGTGCAAACATCCGGAAAATCCAAGAAATTCTCAATTCTTGAACTAGCTTAGTTTATCATCATTGAAAAATTCATTTTATAGGGTGTGTTGATCTCCATAAAAATAATTCGAGTTTCTAGACCTGTTCCTGGTTGTATTCAGCAACATTTAACTAGAGGCATGGGGATCCTTCTTGACAGATAGAGACGAGATATAGGAGAAGACCTGCTATCTCTAATTCTAGTCTAATCTACCGATAAAACTAAAACTGAAAACGAAAAATAACTAATTTATTAAGAAAACCAAAGTTATTAGCAATGTTTTCTCTTTTTGCACAAGCGAACATGGATTCAAATGTGCACATGGGTATGTACTAAGTAACAAGAATTCAAATGATTAGGTGGTTCTTATAACTTCATCATTGCCTTCATGAGGATATCCCCCAAACAAGTTTTGCTAGTTTAGGACCATTATCATATCGTCACCTTGGCAAAGGTTTGCTATATCCTCATTCTTGTCTTGGTCCATGGTCTAGTGGAACCGTTAGATGTCAATGTTCTTCACCCGGCAACTGAGTTGAATCTTTGTATACTGTTGAATCCTTCTGGGAAAAGATTTGGTAAAGTTCCATTGCAATACTAATACGAGACCAAACGATAATTAACCGATCAAAAAGTACCCACTGGTTCAAAATTTATGTATGATCCGCTTCCATAATTCACTAGTAACGTCTTATTCAGGACTCCATGAGCTAGTCTCAACATAATTTCATTAACATAAGCAAGATCACATCCCTCAGCTCGGAAGAACTATGTGCGAATATGGTTGAGGGACTAGGTTCTTTGTATATGGGCAATGACACATCAACGGGTTGCAGAGGCTAAGGAAATGTGTAATTGCTATTTGAAGACGGAAAGCTAGAAGGGGTATCAAATGTCGATTTTCATTTTGTATTACGAGTTTGTACACATGCTTCCAGAGCTACTCAATTAACTGCAGAACTTTGTACATTTTCCCAAGAGTGTCCCAAAGTTTCGCCATTGAATTATAATACATCACAAGATTCCTTCTTTAAGATCGTTAAGAGAGAGCCCTTGTCTGAGCATATTTACATATTTAGCTAAACCCACTTTCACTTCAAATGATTAAGTCAATAAGTTTTGAGTCAACTAAAATACTAATTGTTCCAAATCATATCAATTTTTTGATGAGACTTTGTCTGGCAACTCTCACATGTCCGCCCCATTAGTATATGCAAGTGTTTGACGAACAAGAAGAAGCTATTAAAATTAGATATCAGGAAAATGAGAATGGAGACTGGAATCCCAATTCTAGAATCCATAATAAAAGTCCTCCCAATTCTAGAACCTAAAATAAAATTCCTTCTTTTCAACTTGCATGGTTTGCGTGATTAGTGCATGGGCAATTTTTTAACTCATGAACCGGATATGACCTATTCAAATATCTGAAACAATATGAAATTACTTTTGACCAGAGTCATTTGTATAAGTAAAATTCTAGGATAAGTAGTTTATATACTTGCAGAGTATTTCATGACCTTTATACAACGGAGTCTTGCGCTAGTGCCATTGGATTGTAAAAAAAAAAAGAAAAAAATGTTTCAAAAATGTTATCCTTTTTCTTACAAATACTTAAAGTCGTTCATCTCCATCTCACTTAAAAAAAAATATTAGATAAAATAATCTTAAGGTTGGGATGGAAGGCATAGTCAAATCACATAATAAAATATTCTCTCTCCGAAGCCCATGGTCTCCAAATGGTTTGGTGGAACACTTTAGGCCAGAGTCACCTCTATAAATTAAATTATAGGATAATCAGTTTATCTACTTATAGAGTATTTCATGACTTTTATGTAACGGACTCTTGTGCTAGTGCCATTGGATTGTAAAAGAAGAAAGTTTCGAAAATGTTGTCCTTTTTCTTACAAATATTTAAGGTGGTTCATCTGGATCATACTTTAAAAAAGCATTAGATAAAATAATCTTTATGTTGGGATGGAAGGCATAATAAAAAACTCATTCTCTCTCTCGCGAGCCCATTGCCTCCTAGTGGTTTGGTCGAAAGCTTTTCTGCGTTGCTGTCGAATTGTCCTTCTTTGAAGTCCACATTTCAATCTGAGGATAGACAGGACTCTGACCAAATGCAGTTGAGTTTCATAGACGGCGGTCCGACCTGCGAAATCCCCAACGGCGGCACCTTTGTGAATTCGGCCAACGTGAAAATCGTTTTTAAAACTTGCCAAACTTTCAATCCATTAGAAAAATTACAGGCCGAAGGAAAACGTGATCCACATCAAGACTCTTATTAAAAGTTGAATTGTCGATGCTATTCTTCAACTCCCTCTTGGCCAAAAAGAAAAAAAAAAAATCAAACCAACTTCCGCATTCTGGTCTTCTACTTGTTAAACGTTTTTCTCAGCTAGCCGAGCAGCGAACTTGCTTAGAAATGGATGGTGTAGACCAGAGACCGTTTGCGATGGCAGACCGAGAGAAGAGGGAGGGGGATTCCAATTGGTGCTTGATGTAATTTTTACATAGCGAAATTTCAATGTTTCACACCTCCGGATGAGCTAAGCATGACAATTTTTTACCTTGTCATTAAATTTGGTTTTTGCATGATTGCGCTCATGATTGAGATGTGGCTCTCATTGTACTGTAGATATACCTTTCGAGATTGGATTAATTATCAGGAAAAATTTTAAGTCACCATATAGTTTTTTTTTTTTATTTGTGGGGGGGGGTCTGCTTTTTTGTTCTGGTGTCACTCAAGTTCACAAAAGAATAAATTCATAATTAAGGAATTTATGGTAATAGCTATTATGACTAAAGAGAGGGAAAAAAAAAAGTATGTAAGAGTGATTCAGAAATTCTTTGATATTGTAATTGTTGTGATGCGCAACAAAATCCCAATCATTGGGGAAGATCATTAAGAAGCCTATCAAGATATATAGTTGAAATCATGGATTAAACCGAAATTCGAAGCGTTTGTAATTGAAAAACTCAATGACAAATAAAGTTCCCAGCGCAAATCACAAGGTGTTCAAGCCCAAATTGAGAGGCACGCGCCTGGCTGAACAAGAACGGCTGCTGCCTTCTGTCTTCTTTGTGCGGCTGCTCCCTTCTGAAGGAAACCGCGAAGTCCTTCCACAAGAAAAGAAAAGTCAAATCTTGACTTTTCTTTTCTCTGACTTCTCCTGGATTTATATAAAAGGAATATGTGGTCACTTCTTTTAGTACATATCCAAAAGAAATGCCCCCACCTGTACGCAACATAAAGAAAGTCCAAGAAGTCAAAAAGTCAAAGATAATCATTTTCAACAGAAAAGATGATCAACTTCCTCGCCCAAAGACTCCGGATTTGCAAGGATTAAAAGACCACGCCAGATTCTTTTTTCTTTTAAATCTAATCATCCAAATGGGTCAAGTTATGTGAATACTCAAACTTGAGAAATAATTTAACAATTAACGACAATATGTCCATCACGAAATATAGAGATTACAACCTTAATCTTATATCTTGATGCCAAAACCTTAATTACACCCAATCCTTACTCATTATCTTGCCCATCTCTCCTGGTGATTTTTCTCCTAGAAAAAGATTAATAGAAAGAAGCCTAGAGACTCTCAAAATGTTACGAAGTGTAATATGAAAGAACAGGGCAATTGGAATGTTTACATGTAAACATTGAACATATTTTGTCATATTTGATACTCTGGCACATATGCGAATTGAATCTATATTCTCTATTCTTAGGTAATATGTTTCTTTAGAGCCTCAAAGTTAAGATGCGGTATTTTCAGATTCCATATTGGCTTAAGTATTTATTTTGTTAGTTGTGGGTCTGTTGACACTTGATTTTTACTGGACGCCTTAATAAAGGTAAAAAAATTGAAATTAGGGTTTTTGACCGCGAGGGGCCATTTTTCAAACAAAAAGTGTCATTTTTTTTATTTCTTTTTGTTTAGGATGCCACTTTAAGCAATTTTCAATTCATTTCCAACAAAAAACCAAAAAGTCAAATGGTCGACTAGTCAACCCTTTAACCAAAAGTCAACCCCGGGTCAAAAGTTGATTTTTTGCACAAAAAAGTTCTAAATGGTCATAATTTCACTTTGGCCAACTTAATTTTTAAAAATTTCAAAGATTTGATCATAAAATCGAGCATTTAGTTAAAAGTCAATTAAGAGTTGACTTTTGGTCAAACCTTTAACCAAAAAAATTAAAATTTTTTATCTTCAATTTGACTTTAGCATAAAATTTTTTTTTCGCAAAAATTACTTTCATTTTGGTCATAATTAGGCTTAGTTCTTGTTGCGACATTTGATATAGAGACAATTACCCATTCACTCATTCTACCAATTTTGAGATCGGACACGTTGAGGTGCAAATTGTCATTTTTGCCTCTAATTAGGGGTCTAGACTAGTTCAATATGATTTTCGAGCGAATGCTTACATTCTATTCAATTTTGTAAGATAAGTCCAAATCTGGGGTTGATTTTGGGAAATTCACTTGGGAATTTCTCAATTTGAGGAATGTACCTTACTTGGGTTTAAGTTAAGCTAATGAGCTTCAATTCATGAAATTCAAGTTGACCCATTCAATATTAAAGTTGAATTAAAGAAATGGAGGTTCAATTTCATCATTAAACCTCAATTAAATTTTGACATAAAGTTTGCGTAATCAATTCAAGGTCAATTTGAGTGCAATAGGTCATTCTAGGTAGAGGTAATTAATTCAATAGGTGTCTTGCAATTTTAGACAAGAAATTGCGAGAAACTACCCAATTTAGCCTTAAAAAGTCTAATTAGGTGCACCCATGGCATGTATCCAATATTCTTCATGATAATTAGATAATTAGGCCAATAAAAATCATTGGATTGCATTTATATGGTTTAATTGGCTTAATTGGCTTAATTAGATCAAATTAGACCGTTTCTCTTCAAATTAGACTATTTTCCCTCAAAATTATACAAGATTTCCTTTCAATTTAGTCCCCCAAGGAATAAATTGCATAAATTTTAGAACATGGAAGACTAAGCCATTGAAGATGTGGTCGAACCTGTTGAACAACTTTTGGACTGGTCCGATCGACCACCAGTGGAGGGGGTCGGTTCAGCCCTCCTCTAGTTGGTTCTTGGTAGCCGACGACCACCACGAGGTGGCCCGTTGCATATATGTTTCCCCATGCCCTTCAATTTTTTCAAATTTTACAAAATTTCCCTCGGATTTTGTGAAATTATGAAAATGCCCCTAATTAAAGACCAATCAATTTTGTGACAACGATGTAGCACTTAAATTTGCAGCAAATCACATAATTCACGAGAGAGCAAAGCATATTGAAGTGGACTATCACTTTACTAGAGATAAGATTTAAGGAGTTATTAAGTCAAATGGGATTAGAACTATGGAACAACTTGCTTACATCTTTACCAAACCACTATGTAAAGGGCAACATGCATATCTATTGAGCAAACTAGGCGTCTTGGATATATATTAACCGCTAGCTTGAGGGGGAGTGTTGGAGAAATGCGAATATCAATTTAGGATTATAATAGATTCTTATATAAATTTAGGATTATAATTGATTCATTGTATCGATCCTAGAATCAATTTAGGATTAGATTTGATTCAGATTATGATTAGATTATATTAGTCTATACCCTTTCTTTAGCAATATATCCATTGTACTATAAATAGGGCCACATATTTATAAAGAACTCATTCACTTCAATACATAATACAATATTCTCTCAAATCTCTTCATTCTCTCTCATTTTTGAGATGGTACATTAATCATGTGCTTTTAGAGTCATCATATGGTCAAAATGGCTACTAACCTGCCATGGTCAAAATGGCTCAAGTAGAATAGTCGCACAAAGTAATTAACTTATGGAAGATGAGAGGGAAGGCTCAAAAATGGCATTTGAAAAATATCCATGAGATTTTTACATTTTTCACTTTTAATTAAATTACGCTACTAAAACATCAAATAGAAACAAAGTAATTAAGTAAAAGGGCTAAACACTGTTGACATTCATGGAAGAATGATCTCACAAACTCTCACCAATTAAGTAAAAGGGCTAAACACTGTTGACATTCATGGAAGAATGATCTCACAAACTCTCACCTTTCTCTTTTTTTTTTGAATTTTTTTCAGTGTTCTTAGCTTTGTTTAGACTCTTATATGGCTATTAGAGGATTTGACCTGAATATATCCCTAATGTTGGGGAAATGATCAATGAAGTTCCAATTCGAGAACCCAAACCTGAACTTAAGCACCAAATCGTCACTTAGATTAGTGAACAAATAGCCATAATCACAATCATCCTTCAAAACTCCATCTCCAAACCTAGAGGACTCATTGAAAAAGCCAAAGTCGGAGCTTTGGAAATCAAAGATCTCATCCAGCAATGGCCAATCGAATGGCGAGCAATTTGAGGAGAAGTTGTTGAACGTTGTCTAGTCTACACAAGTGTATAGCCATGTTGTCCTAAACCATGTGATCTCCTTGGCCACGTCGTACATGCCCAACCATACCCTATGTTTGTCTCAATTATTCTTGGCCATGTCGAATTTGTTATTTCAGATTTTCACAATTTGTTGTCAATCAATTGCAGTGAGTTGCAGAGCCTCTATAGCCAAATCCATGAAGTCATTGAGGTAGACATGATGGCCGAACAGCTCGATAAGGTTTCCATAAACAAGGTTAGCACGTCTAAACTTGGGAAAATAGTTAGCGGAATCATGTTTGGGATTAGATCCATAGTTAATTATTCCAGATTTTTGTTGTTGTCTGTATTGAGCATTTATAGCTTCATGCCAATGAGAAAAGCAAAAAACCCAAAGGCAGCAAGACTTCTCAAGGTTGCACCAAAAGGATGAAGGATATATTAAAGACATATAAAGGTCAATGAATCATTGTTTGTGTTAGAAGAATAGTCGGTGGAAGAAACGACTAACTTATATGATGCACAACAAACAAATTACCCAAGAATGCATGTTGAATCATGAGTGACCGATAGACGATATAGCTTTACATTGGTCCAAATACAATCATGAGGAAAGTATCCATATTCCACAACGTTAATGCAAATTGTATTCAAAGTAATGAAGATAGCTTTTAATGTGTTATTCTCTTCGATGGAGAGAGGAGATTAGAAAAACAATTCTCAAAACATTCTTTATGCAATTGCTAATGGTGGATTATCTCAAGAAAGTTATTTTCATATGTGAGAAGTTAGATAACTTCCTCTTAATAGATAACCCTTCACTAGACAACTTCTCACACCTTTTCAAAAGGTGTCTCTCCATCACATTATATCAAGACGAACCGGTGTATCTTAATTACATCCTATTATGGATGTACCAATGAAATATAATAATTTGCAAACATCATCATGTAGAAATGTTCAAATATTTTTATAATAAAGTATTTGTGTATGTTGGAAAACCAACAGATGATCATCAAATGATTTTTTTAGACTTCTAATTCTCCCAAGTTGGTCAAGAACTTTATTCTTTACTCAATTTTTCATCAACCAACATGACTTCTTACAAATGGGTCAATATAGTGTGATTCGTCATTCATATTGGTTAGAATATTAATGCAAATTTTAAAATTGAGGTACCTTAGAAGCATATATGTATGTGAAATGTAAAAGACGACAAAAATATGAATTCTATAATGAACCCAATGTTATGATGCACTTGTGAATGAGTTATGTTAGTGAAGTCCCACATCGGAGAATTGATGTGGTGTGGAATAGTTAATTTATCCTAGTTGGCCTATAATTTATTAATTTAAGCTTTTGAGTGAATGTGGATTTAACTGAATATATTGATTGGCTCGGGCTTGGCCTTCCCCTTGATATCTCCTTAGGTAAAGGTATTGGACTTTTGTTGCACACTTCCAATACCCAGTACATATACTCTACCTATATTTTTTACACCCAGTGCATCTCTTATGCACTCCCAACACCCATTGCATCTAACCTACCTATTTTCTCCACCTAGTGCATCTCCTCTACCTATTTTCTAGTATTAGTATCTCAGTAGACTTTAGCCTTTTTGATATCATGCCATTAACCAATTCCTACTGATATTGTTAATGTACTATGCACTCCTAACACCCATTGCATCTCCTCTACCTATTTTCTCCACCTAGTGCATCTCCTCTACCTATTTTCTAGTGTTAGTATCTCAGTAGCCTCCGGCCTTTTTGATATCATGTCTTTAACCGATTCTTGCTAATATTGTTAATTTACCATATGAAGAGTATTTAATGTGAATGGCAAGAGTTGAATCAAGTCAGTGGTCATAGATACAAGCAATGTTCATTTATCAATGATAGGGGTGGTGGATAAGAAAGAACTCATATCTTACATAAAAAAGAAAGATCATGAGAAATGTTGAAGTGGCTCCCACAAGAAAAGGAGGTGATGAAGAGATTGATGACGACATGGTTCAAGTATTAGGGACAACAATTCGACCTATCATATGCCCTTGAAAATTATGAGAATCCTAATGCTTGTTTTATCACATAATAGATCAATATGCTTAAGAACATGGACCAAGAGAAATTGTGTTTGAGAATATTGTAGATAACCAAGGATGCATTGTATATAGGTTTATAGAGAATGCCATAGATAACCAAGTATGCATCATACATAGGTCTATAAGGTCAAAGGAGTATCACCAAAGTCATTTTTGTTGACAAAAGGAAAATACTTTTAATTTAGAGTGTAGATACGGTTATTAGGACAATTGAGCCCTACTAACACATTTTGCCAATTCAAAGAGATTGTACTGGTTGTTTGTTGTCATTTGCTCCCATTAGGTGGGGCTGAACTCTGTCATATGGGCGGATGGGGATGTAATGATGGCCTACTATTGTATTTATTTGGCTATCTTGTTTAATAGTCAATATACAAAAATCGTCATGCTTGTGAAAATTTGTATCCATCGCTAATTTTACTATCATACTACCTTAGCTCTTTCGTATCATAAGACTTCCCCCAACTATTTTCAATTTTGCATGCTTGTGAAAGATATGTATCCATCACTAACTCATCCTCATGTGACACCTCTCACAACCATTTTCCTATCCCCAAGCAAAACTCTAGTAAAATTTCCCTCCGTCTCCTCATTGGGTTTACGGTGCATCTCAAGTAAGTGATTCTACAAATAGATTAATTACCACAACTAAGAAACATTAACATTCCACTAGATTACCAAAAGTTGGGTCAGCTCCAAATATGATCTCAATATTTTCAGCTAGATGAAATGAGAGAAGGGACTAATGAAACATGTGAAGGGACTGATGCGTTTGCATACACAGGACCACACACGCATGCACGCCCAACCACCTGACCATTAGAGAGGAATCCGACGACATCGATCCGACAATGAGGAGTGTAATATTTTAGGAAGCCATTCCAGCTTGTTAACCCCAACTTTTAATTCCTTCAAATGTGTATCCTCTTCCATCTTTAGAATCTCCTTTATCAAAAACCCAATATCTTCTTTCGGGAAGATCACTAGAAAAAGACCAAGTCCAAGGCCGATAGTATATTCCATTGAAACTCACCTTTACTAAAAGCTTATTATGGGTCATCTATGATAGATATATTAATTGCTTGACACTACACTTATTCTATGATGTGGAATTTCTCCCTAACGCAATTAATATGTATATCATAATAATTTTCTTATGTGTGAGTTCTAGTGTTGGTCATCCTTTCCCTTAAGACCAACTAAGGCAGCTCACACATGTATCACAATAATCTCCTCAAATGTAAGTTCTAGTGTTGAGTATGTTTCCTCTTCCGTAAGTTTGACCTTTCAACATATCCAATTAGACTTATCTTCATTCAAAAGTTTAAGCTAATGAGTTATGGACCAACTAAGAATATTAACTGCTCAACATTACACAAATTCTTTGATGTGTGATTTCTCTTTAATACAACTTAAACGTGCATCTTGAGAATCTCCCATTCACATGTAAACTCTAATGTTGAGTATGTTCCCCCTTAAGACCATGGTCTCTTCTTACTAGGAGAATCATGATGGCAGTTTCCTCTTGAAATATTGGGGGCTCACTAATTAATCATCGGCCTTGATATCATTTGTTGGGAGTGAGCACTAGAAGTCCAAAACCTTCTTTTGGGAAGATTATCAAGATAAAGCATAAGTCCGAGCTCGTCAACATATGTAGTTAGACTCACATTCATTAAAATACTTAAACCAATGACCATTAGACAAAATATGATATATGAACTGTTGAACACTACATTAATTCTCCGATGTAGAACTTCTCTCTAATATAACTCGCACGTGCATCTTATCAATAAATGGCTACATGTTTTCTCACATTAAAAAAGGTTTGACTTCGACAATATTACCACCTATCAATCCATTTGTGTGTCCTTTCATAAAGCTTAATGTTTCCTTTTCCCTTTAAATTTTTTTTAACTAAATCACTAAACATTTGCTTGTAATCAAGTTATAGGATTATTAAATTATTGAGCCTTAGAAAAGAAATGTCACCATTCCAATGTTACTGTCCAATGCTGTGGTGCTAACTCTTTTTGCATCTTTTATCACGATTTAATAAAATCTTAAAATGACTTCACATAAACTATTTTTCTTATTTGTTAAATAAATGATAACTTTGCCAACATTGCTTTCTATTAAAAATGTCAAAACTACTGCAAAAATAAAAAAATAAATGTCATTTTCTGATGTCAAAAACTTCATGTTGACATCTAAATTGGATAACCAAGGTTAAATGCAACAATAATAATGTCTTTTGCAGTCAATTTTGTGTTGAAAAGGTCAGGAATCTTCAATTTTCACAAATTCAAAATTAACATCACAATCATATTATCTTGATATCAAAATTCATCATCTTGGATTTGATCACAAATGAACAATTAACCGATCAATGTCAATAAATTGACAAAGGAACGAAGAAATTGATAGACAAATTTTGCAATTAGTAAGCGATTTCGCCTATGTTCACAAGTGAAGGAGAATTCATTTTACCATATACCTCAAAATATGAACTAAAATAGAATAATTTAAAACTCTTTATTCATAAGACCAAGTATCAAAGGACATATCAGAAAAAAGGTAAAATGTTTTCCAAGGACTTATTATTTAGATATGTTTCTAGTTTAAAATGAAGTGTGCATGGGACCTAATTATGAATACTAAATGAAGGGTTACTCGGAAGTCCTATGTTAGTTGGCGATAAATGTTTAGTACAAAAGATTTCAATTTTAGCAGTGATATGTTTTTGGTCATAAGAGGTGTTTTCATCCATTCATAAAAGGAGGTCTACATAATGAAACTAGATTAGTATCCAATCATAAAATGTCCCAAAGGGACTGGGGGTTGAAGACACCCAATTTGGAGGAAGAGTTCTTATACGATGAGCTTTGGCTACCTAGTCTACTGCTTGGTTGGCCTCTCTTGGGCAATGTCTTAATTTCACCAAACCTTGTTAGGCTTAGAGTCCATTGTATTCATAATACAGATTCCACACAGCCCAAGGGGACTCTTCTTGGCCAAGCACCATCTCCACTAAGGATGTACTATGGCTTTCACACTCCCATTGTGTTTCTTGTTCTTGTCCTTCACCCTTGTACTTAGAATCACCATTATAGAATTTACTAGCGATACAATAGCTATTGCATGCTGGTGAAGTGTTCTATAATTGTTGCTGAAAAATTCAAAGTCATATCGATGATTGCAATTGACACTAAATATTTGATATATAAGGGATATTTTAAATGTCGTACCATGACATTTGCAATCACCGCTAAAATTATAAATGATCATCATCATCATCATTATCCTTGGGTGAGACTCTTTTTACTCCCATTTAGGCTAAAGCATAATATTTTAGAGGTGATTGACTAAATAACCTCATAAATATCAAATAAACCGAACATGTCAACCATGACTCTTATACTATTTGATGCCAAAGTGCAATAAAATCTTAAAATTTTCATATAGTGCAATGAAATATAGAAAGTTGTCTAGAAAATGCAATCAAATACTTCTATTACATCAACTTTGATTAATAGTAAAAAAAAACTAATGTATGTTAGCTAGGAAAAGGTGTATGAATGATCCTCCCATCATTACTACTACTACTATTGTTATTAGCAACAACAACATTAATAATTGCTACACATAATCAACAATATCTAGAAAATCATGTATTGATTTATGTATTCAATAACATTAAAGCAAAAGCGAAGGAACTGCCAAACATTAAAAAATCTAACAAAATTAGCAAAAACTATACTATCAAGTATTAAACTGGCAAGATAGTTTTTTCTGGATCTGCAATGTTTAAAGTTTACTCTTGCTTGAGAGAGAGAGAGAGAGAGAGAGAGAGAGAGAGAGGTGGTCATGTCTTACTATTCAATTCCATCTCCAATGAAACCACTTTATCTTCTATTAAAGAAAATCTCAATTCTCTCTTTTGTTCTTCAACTCTTTTATAATGTTCTTGTTTTAGCAACTCAAAAGTAAGAGGAATTTATTTTATTATGAATCAATATTAAAATAATCCCATTTTTCTATTAATGCACTAGGTGTCTAAATTCTCATCTATGGAATTCCTTCAAGAGGTTGTTGGATATTTTGTTTTTGGATAAATGCATTAGAAGTCCTAAAACTTGTTAACGAAGTGTAATGGGGTCCTAAAACTAAAAAGTGCAATTGAGTTATAAAACTTATCGGTAATTGCTCTGTAGTCCTAAAATTTTCAAAAAGTGTAATCAAGTCTTAAAATTTTGAAAAAGTGCTATTAAAGGAAAAACTTGATTTGGTCAATTTGACAAATTTTAGAATTTAATTGCATTTTTTAAAAGATTTATGGCTTGATTGCACTTCTGTGATAGTTTTAGGACTAAATTACACTATTTCAAAGTTTTAAGACTAAATGGCATTTTGTTAACAAATTCTGAGACTTCCAATATACTTATCCCCTTTTTTGTTTAAAATGGATTTTGTTAGTATGCGCTATAAGTGAGAACTCGTCCAAAAAAAGATTCAAATATCCTTTATCATTAAAAAATCATGCTCCCTTTCATTCCCCTTAGAACGATGTATTTAGTATCCCACAAATTGCTTTTGCTGAGTCATATGTAGAAAGCTTCGGGGTATCCTGCCAAATTATACTTCTTCCGTTGAAATCGTCAACCATTCTTCACACAGCTGATTGGTCTTTCACTACCGTTTAATCGTAGATGCACTTGTCAAACCTGAATTTATGTGGATTGTGAAAACATTTCCTATTGACGTGGAAACAATGGTGCCGGTAGGGGTGAGTATGGTTCCCGGGTAGAATAGAGAATTAGAGAACCGCATCGGAGGGTCCGGTTCGATTCCCGGTTTTAGGGATATCGGTTCTTGTTCCCAGTTCCTCATTTTCTAGAACCGGCGGTTCCGGTTCCAATTCCTGGTTCCTCATAAAATCGAAATCGGAACCGGCAACTGGAACTAGTCTACTTCAGCCACCTCCCTCCTTAGTCCTTCCCAAAAATCCCCAATTCTAACCTTAATTTTTCCCCCAATTTCTAATTCTCAAGTCTCTCTTCCCTCTCTCCCCACACTTGACTTCTTGTTGCCTTGAGCCCTCGACCGTCGCTAGCCACTCGCCACTTGTCGGTTGTCACCGTCGCCCACCGCTCGTCGCCCTTCGCTCGTCGCCTTTGAAATTGACGCTTATGGCTCCTCTTTGCGCCTCTGCCCGCCGGTTGTCTGTGGTCGCCGTCCTCTCTGTGACTTTGCCTGTCGCTTGTCTGTCGTCGCCGTCCTCTCTCCGGCTCCGCCCACCGCTCGTTTGTCATTGCTGCCCTCTCTTTGGCTTTGCCTTCCACTCGCCCGCCGCTCGTCCGTCGTCACCATCCATTATGTAAGTTATTGACAAATCCATTATGTAAAACGCCATGTGATGATTATTTCTTGAATCTCATTGTAACCCAAAAGCAAAACATATTAGATTGAGTTATTGATATGAACAATCACAGTTCCTCGAGCAGCAATTTCTATTTTACCTCTAAGAGGGATGATCCTCAATGTTGCAAAAGACTATTTCCATATCTAGTTTTTTGCACTTTGATAGGTCTGGCAACCTGTCAAGAGAATAGCATTCAGACAAAGAGAACTTTCTCAATTGTGATGCTTGTTCAAGGCCATTGAGGTTCTTAATGTTGCAATGAGATATCTTCAACACTTGTAGGAGCATTGGATTCCCAAGACCAAGAATTTCCTATGCATCGTAGTCACAGAGCTTCAATTCAGACAGAGTTTCCATATTAGAGAAATCTACCCTTTAGCTCTTGCAATTCTTGATAAGAAGTTTTGACAAGCTTGAGGGAAGCTGTGTAAGGTCTTGCAGGTTTATGCAGGACAAATCAAGTTTTTTAAGTTGCGTAAGGGCATTAAAATCTTCTAGAAGACAAGTAACATTCGGAAGGCACAACTTTAGGTTCCCTAAGTTGGATAAACTTGATATCCAGCCAAAGCTTTCTGTTTGGGATGGCTTAGAGGAAGGTATGTCCTCATCAGGATCATTAAGTAATTCCATAACTTTCAAATCTCTCAAATATGAGAAATCCTGAACTTTCCCCATTTTTTTGGTCTCTCGACGCAAACTCACTAAACTAGATGGTAATGTTGGTAGATTCTTAAGTTCGTCACAACCGAGCAAGTGGAGAGTTGGAGAAGAGAAAGCCAATAGATGCTCTCGGGCAAGCTACTAATAAGAGTAAACGGTAACTTCAAGATTCTCAAAGATGATAACCCTGAGATGTCACACATAATTTCCCCACTCATACTCGGCAGCGACAAAACGTTAGGACTTGTAACTTCCCTAGGTTTGCAATATCTTTAGGGAATGTTCTTATGGGAGTATCATTCATTCTCAATACCTCCAATCTATCCAAATTTCTTATGGATTCTAGCAATGCCTTGATGATGGTGTTTGACAAACCCATTTTCTGTAGTGACTTAAGCATCCCATCAGAGTCCGGAAGTGCAGTTATCTACCGACAGTCTCTTAAAGACAGCTGTGCAAGTCCCTCCAACAACTTAACAGAATTTGGGAGTCTTGGTATAATGGACTCGTCCAAACAACCAATAAACTCAGATATTTCAGCCAAATTTTCACAGCTGGAAGCACTAAGAGTTTTAAGTTTCTGCATAGAACCTCTTAAGAAATGAAGGTGACGTATGGAAGTTTTATCAAATCAAAAGCTCTTTCAAATTATCCAAGGCACCCATCTCTTCCGGTAGCTCAAAAATCAGAGTGGGCTTGATGTTCAAAGACTTCAATTTTTTTCAAATTACGAATGGATTTGTCAATAACTGACAAATAAGAGCATCATTCAAGAATCAATCTTTCTAATTTGCTTTCGTGTGGTATTTGGATAAATCTTCAATACTTGAAGATTGTAAATTGTTTCAACTGATCTTTAGTTGCCATTGTGTGGTATTTGGATAAATCTTCTTTCCCTGAAGTAAGCCCATATGAGTATCTTTGCTTCTAGAAAGAAAAGTTGTATAGGAGCATCTTTGATTGAAGTAACACCTGCAATTCTGTGGATGTAGATAGAGGTGGCAAGAATAGGTCCCTTAAAGCATGATTGGTTAAAATAAAAAAGAGTGCACACTCACACACACACACACACACACACACACACACACACACACACACACACACACACACACACACACACACACACACACACACACACACACACACACACACATATACACATTTGGGCTAACCAGTGCCCTTTTGCTCATGTTAACACTACCCTGTTAATCTTTTGTGATTAATTTCATTCCATGGTTCGTTTTGTATTGTATTTACTCTAATTTCTGATGAGGTGACTGTTATCTTTGCTGTTTAGAGAAATTGAAACTGAATTCTTCGCTAAGCGGAACAAAGGCCTCGCGAGGGGGTGGATTTGACTAGATTGCAGCATAGACTTTTAGCTTTAGTCAAGTTAATTGGAACCAATACTAAAGAAACTGTGATTTGATTGCATAAACTGTTGCTGTTGGTTGGATTTTGGTCTTGTAGAACCTGAAATTGATCCAGAAAGGGACTAGATAACGGTTTTTGCTTACTAAGTAATTTTTTTTTTAATATGTTTTGCTTTAGCCAGCTTAGATTATGTGAAATTGTCATCATGTGACATTATTTTTTATTATTGAGATGATTAAATGGTTGCTTGGCAGTATTGTTTGTTGGACTTATCAAGTTAATATGTCAATGGATGAGGAGGGATATGACTATGAGGAGATGACTCCTATTACAGAAATGGAAATGTCGGGCAATGAAAATGAACAAGAACAAGATTCATTCCCAAACATGAGTGGGACAAACAAGGTACTTGGTTCTTCTCTTCCTCCTCGTGATAAGAAATATATATCTGAGTGCTGGAATCATTATACAAAAATTAAAGATAAGGATGGGAACACATATAAGATGAAGTGCATTACCTAAATGAGATGCCTAAAGCATGTATGCTTATGCATAGACATGGAGCTCGGAGTTAATTATCGTTATGATGAAAGACTACTATATGCAACCTAATCTTTTTGCTTTTCCTGGTTTAAGTATCATCATAAATTCAGAATTGTTCCTAAAAAAGCTATACGAACATGAAAGATGCAAACATAATTTAATCACTAAGTGACTTTCATAGTCAATTCTATGATGCAACAATTAACTAGACATGACCTGAATGAGACATTAAGCTAATTTTGGGTTTTTCTTGATTAATTAAAAAGATAAGAAAAGGACACCGTAAGTGCCATGATTTTTGCATGTCATTCACTAAAGTGTCATAACTATTTTTTTTCGATTACCTAAGTGTCATAACTTATCTACATCATTCACTTGAGTGATATGTGACATAACTTATTTTTTCTAATTACTTAAGTGTCATATAGCTTTTAATTAGTCATTTAAGTGTCCTAACATTTTAAAATGTTCACCACATGGGGCACACCATATTATATTTCTGGTACTTAGGTGAATGCTTTTAAAAAATTATGGCACTTAAGTGATCAATTAAAAGTTATGGTATTCAAGTGAATATTTTTTTAAAATTTATGATGGTCATGTGATCGTAAAAAAAAATTATGATATTTAAGTTAGCGTTATATACAAATTACGGCAATTATGGTGTCCTTGTCCCAAACATGATGAATACAAGTGGAATTCCTTGAAAACCACACGGATGTAGCTACGCATACATTTGAGACAACATTCAAATTAAACTAATTCTATCAAAACATGAATTGATAGCTTAGTATAATTTTTCCAACCACTTTAGAGGAGGTTCGCATTTTTTGTGGCTCCCGTTGGATTTAAAATCCCGGTCAATTCTGCAGGTGGGTTTCTAGGCCTGTACAACAACACAAATAGTGAGTTGCCCCAGAATCAAATCATACACATCGAGTTTGACACTTCGGTGGACCCGGAATGGGACCCCGCTTTTGAGCATGTTGGAATCAACAAGAACTCAATTGCCTCAGCCGTTACCACTCCTTGGAATGTCACTTATCATAGCGGAGATAATATCAACGCACATATTGATTACAATGCCTCCACGATGAATTTGAGTGTGTCATGGAGCTTCCAGACTACGCCAAACCCCCAGGAGAACACAAGCCTCTGGTATCAGATCGATTTAAGGAAAGTCCTTCCTGAATGGGTTGTGATCGGATTTTCAGCCACGGGTGACCTTTTTGAAGGACGACAATCCCTTAATTCTTGGGATTTCAAATCGAGTTTAGCTATGGAGGAGCCGACTAGTGGGAATCCAAAAAGGGTTGGCCTAATATTTGAGTTGACGATTCCGCTGAGCGTTATGGTAGCTTCTGAGGTAGCTATAGCATTAGGAATCATATGGAGGAGGAGGAAGCGAAAGAGCACAGAGAAGTTACCAGAGACGGCGATGCTGACTTCCATTAACGATGACTTCGAGAAACGGGCTGGACCGAGGAGGTTTTCTTACCCAGACCTTGCTTCAGCAACCAACAGCTTCTCAGATGGCAGAAAGCTTGGTGAAGGAGGATTTGAGGCTGTGTACCGGGGATTTTTACTTGATCTAGACATGAGGATTGCGGTAAAGAGAATATCGAGAGGCTCCAAGCAAGGGAAAAGAGAGTTTGTCACCGAGGTGAAGGTCATTAGCAGTTTGAGGCACCAGAACCTCGTGCAACTCATAGGCTGGTGCCAGGAAAGGAATGAGTTCTTGCTTGTCTATGAGTATATGCCGAAAGGGAGCCTTGACTTTTATCTCTTTGGAAAGAAGGACCCTCTCAATTGGTCAATTAGGTACAAAATCTCAATAGGCTTAGCCTTGGCGATCTTCTATTTGCATGAAGAGTGGGAACAATGTGTACTACACAGGGACATCAAGTCTAGCAATGTCAGCTAGATTCTAATTTCAATGTGAAATTAGGAGACTTTGGCAAGGCTGATGGACCATGAACTTGGTCCGCAGACTACTAGTTTAGCCGGTACTCTTGGGTACCTTGCACCTGAGTACTTAAGCACTGGCCGAGTAAGCAAAGAATGAGATCTTTATAGCTTTGTAGTTGTTGCCCTAGAAATCGCCACTGGAAGGAAAGCGAGGGAATTGAAAAATCAGAAGTCGAATCTGAACTTAGTATAGTGGTTTGGAATCTTTTCGGAGATGGGAAGCTTCTAGAGGCTATTGATGAAAGGATGGGCTCAAATGTTGAGAAGAAGCAAGTTGAACGCTTGATGATGGTGGGGTTGTGGTGTTCTCATCTAGATTGGACTCTAAGGCCATAAATTCGACAGGCAATTCAGGTTTTAAAAATCGAGGCTGACCTTGATAATCTCCCAATGAAGATGCCCATTCCTTTCTATCATGTTCCCATACGGTCAATTACTTCTAGCGAACCATTATTAACTTCAATCATCAAAGAGGGTCGCTAATGAGCTTTGCCATGAGCTTTGTCGTATCTTCAAAACCCTAACATGTGAGTATCCATTGTACTAGGCATCGTTGTTAATATGCACTTTTTTGTGAGTTACAATGCTCCCTTAGTGGCTATATAACAAGCAAAGAATGCCCGTGGGATGTGCCTCTCCTGTGACCGCATAATCTCAAGGATGTGGGGGCATCTCTAATTTCTGTTGACGAATGAATTAATTTCAGGTTTGCTTTTTTGTCTCCAAATTTCGAAAAATCTACCTGTATCTATCTGGCATCTACAAATAACTAGGTAAGGACAGTAATTGAAGCATCTACATCTAAAGGGCGCGCAAGTGGCCTATTTGTTTTCTTTTTTTTATTTGTTAGAGCTTTCCCTTTTTTTCTGTCATCACTCCAATAATGCATGTTCGCTTTCAGAATGGGAATCAAACAAGAGCTCTAAAAGATCACGAGGTGCAAGCTAAATATCAAGATTAATTAAATAGCAGACATTCATAAAAATATTTATGCAGTTATGCTAATAATTAGCCTTTGTCTTCTTTGTAAAACTAATTGTCATTTTCACATGAAAATCTTGAAAATTTAAAATATTTTAATCTTGGATAATGGTGAATAATAATACAAATGATAAGTGTTAATGATTGTATTTTCTGAGAAGTTTTACGTTTTCAATAATTCATAAAAGTTAAAATTCGAATATCACATCAAAAAAAAAAAAAAGGTGAATTAGAGGAATATTTGGCTTGAAATTAAAATGCAACATTTGCATAAAAGGTCAAAGCCACTAGTACAACTTGTATAGAACAAGGGTCTGAATTTAACTAGTTCACAAGACTTGCAAGGTGTTCCTTAGGCTTCCAAATAGACAGGCTACTTGCCGTGCCATTAGATTATTTGAAGAAAAATCAACATTTGGACCAAATTTAATAATGTCTAATTATATTTTTTTATCATTTTGGATAAACTACGTAAAACATGATCTACTAAATAAATAAAATTCCACATAGTTCATACATTTAATGATGTGGAGACCCACTTGAATATGTCGCTGCTTACTTGCATCCAACAAAACTTGAATAGGACAGGCCTGATACATTTCTTTGTACCTTATCGTTTCATGTTAAAAACTCATCTAAGAACAAAAATATATTTTTTTCTTTTGTCGTGTCAAATAATGTAACGTGCATGTTTTTATATTGTTGTCCTCATCAACCGACTTTAGCAAGTTGTAAGACAACGTATGCAGTTAAGAAAAGATATGTCAATTTAATCTCTTTATTAACAATTTTGTTAAATTAGCACTATTAAATTTATTTAAAAATAGGCGGTGATTTACGTTAAAATACCATATGCTCTTTCTGAAAAGACTCACTTGCATGATTTGAAGGGAATTGTAGTAATATTTCTATTTTTTCACTTTCTCCACCCTTCCTCTGTCTTCATTACTCCTTTTTTTTTCTCCTTATCAACTATTAATGCTTTCATCAACTTTCTCTATTTTCTCTATTGAAACTAGAGATGACAAATAGATGTGTCAAGTCAGATCTGGGTGGGTCATAAATGATTTCATTCCAAATTCATCAATTTAATTTATATTGATCTGCTGACTAAAAAAAAATCATATTGACCCATTTATTTTCTAAACAATTTAGATGGCCTATACCCAATCCCACCCACATAACTCATTTTTTCTGAACTATACCGATTAAACATTTACCAAATTTAAAACTTATTAAAAGCAGAGAAAAAACGTCTCGCATTTCCATTTTGCGACTCCACCCCTTCCTTTCCAGAGGCACCACGCAGAATCGCCACAACACCCCGGTCATCACCCTCTTTACCTGCAGGAACACCATATCCTTCCCGAGACAAATCCTCGCCTCGACCCCACTTGGAAACACCCGGTACGCGAAGGCATCCCTTCCAACGAACTCCCACTTCTCTGTCATCGTCCATAGCAATTAGCCAACGCATCGTCCTTGTCCTCCACAAACCTCCCCCCTTCGCTTTGCTTTCAAACTACAAAAAGACCCTCGATTTCAAATCTTGAACAACCTCAGCAACACGTGTACATTGCTCGATTCAAAGACTATGAAACCTCGAAACACGAAGCGCTATCTAACAAATATCACCTCGATAGCACTCGTCCTCATTTTCTATTGGAATTAGAACAGGCTCTCATATAAGAGAAAAAAAGATGAGGAGCTTTGACGAGGTGATTCAGAGAAAAAACCCAACAGTGAGAGAGAGAGAGAGAGAGAGTAACGGAAATCACGCAAACGACGAAAATCTTTGTTTTTTTAAAAAAAAAGAAAAAGAGGGTCACCAATTTTGTTTCAAATTAGGAAACGAAAAATGGAAAAAAATGCAAGACATAGACTCAAATCAAGATTGAGCATCACATTTGGCCTAAATCTGTAATTGAAAATTTTTAAGTTCCAAAAGCATTATAAAATGGGACTCGCAAGGAATAATATGTTAATTTCAAAGTTGTAGGTAGGAGTGTTTGCAGCCATATTTGAGATGGAAACAGTGTGAGTCTATATATTATAATGGAGTAAGCATAGTGGAAGTCTTAAAACTTATTGCCAAATTGCAATTGAATCCTAAAATTTGGCAAATTAGTGCAATCTAGTCCATTTGTTTTTTTTTTATTTTATGAAAAGTCCCTTTATTAACTCCATCTAATTTAGTTAACAGAAAATGCTAAAGTGGGATTTTTGTTACTAACACACATAAGAACAAACTTGAAAATTTAAAAAGAAAAAAAAAATAAAGGATAAAAAAGAATAAGAATTTTAAAAAATTTAAAAAGTCAGTTTTTTTATTTAAAAAGAAGGTTGAGAGAGAAAGAGAAAGAAAGAGAAAAAAAAAAAGAAAAATCCATCACAAGCGTATGAGTTTCTAGAATTTGGAGGAATGAGGTGAAATGATAGAAGAAAATTTGTTGGGGAAATTTGATTACTCATGAAGATAGAGGAGTAGTTAAAAATCTTTAATACTTTGATGTGTAATAACGATAACTATTCCTAAGGTATTATTTGCCCCCATTATTGTTATTGTTGGATTTATAACATATATGCTTCTGAGATATGCAACAAAGCCATAAAGAAATGAGTTTAGTAATTATTTTTTTTGTCTCTCGGCATTTCACCTTAAATGTGTTGTCAAACTTTTGTTTAAAAAGAGAAAAATAAAGGTGAATACTGTGAAGAAGAGAGAGTTATGAAAAGAAAGTTATTTTGAACAATTATGGTGAACAATGTATAATTTGTTGCTATTTACATACAACTCTTAGGAATAGGTACCTTATTCCTACTATCACCATTTTTCATAATCAACCATTGTCACTTTTATGATCAACTATCACTTCTCTTCATGTTGACAATCACTTTATTTTATTTCATTTTCAACAATTACGTATAAGAAGGTATTTATTAAGAATTGAACCTTCAACTAGTGTAAACAATTCCATTAATGATATTAGTGGTAGATAAAAATTTGAACCATGATTTCATTTGTTAATTGAATTATTATATATATGAATATACACAAATTTCGCTAAAATTTTCTATCCCTTAGCACTTTTATGGCATTGTGCTTCCTCTTGCATTTAGAAGTGGCACCACTTCTTATGTTTATGTAGATGAAGTTCTTGACTGATTATCTTTGCTTTGCCCTACTAAAAACCTTGAACTTCATTAAGAGTGTTTCATTACACTCATCCTTCTAACTTTCAATTAGTACTAACTTTGTGTCCCAATGCTCAATCACTATCAAGATACAATAGTTTGTTGTTACTTATCGAACTTTGACAATTTCATTAGAAATTGTAAAGTTGGGTTTCCACTCGGCTTGACTACTATCACCAGTCTAAGATCCATTCCTATGGGGCAATACTATTTCTTGAGCCTCTCAAGAGCCCTTTAGTGAATGGATCATTCATGTTACTTCTAAACATAAATTACTGATTTAATTCCATCAGTAATTAATTGTTAAACATATTCATGTTGCAAGTCAATATCTAGATTTTTCATTGTATATTTTATTGTATACCTTAGATATTGTTGCCTCACTTTCATAATGTAAAGATATTGCTACCATGGGTTATGGCATCAACTCTTTATCTATAGCAAATTCTGCAATCAATCAACCTTTTTACCAACATTTAATACTGCTATAAATGCATATTCCATCATTAAATGAGTTCCGATCGCGGTAATTGGGTCGTGGATCAGCAATGTGTCAAGTTTGCTATTGCTCGTGGGCGAGAGGATAGAGATAGTTACAAGAGTACACTGGAAAAATGCCATAGGGAAAATATGAAGAAAAGAAAAGAAAAAAAAGAAAAGAAAATGGGGAATAAACCTGAACCATCCCTCCAATGGACACACTAATGAAATGTCCAGCTCTCGGGGGTAAGTGTAATTATGTAAATTTTCCACCACTAGTGTAATCTTTGCATCATTTAGCATCTCTCACTTCTAAGAACATAAAATTGTTTTATCCATCTCATAATTTATATTAAAGGGATAACATCACTGGAGAATTTTAAACGAGTCCTCATTGAAACAAGTGATATATGAATTGCCTAAATTTTAAATGATGGATTGAAATAAATTTAAAGCAAAATCTAGCAAAGGTATGCATTAAAGAGTCAAGAATGGATCGATCATTATCGTATTTTTCACCAAAGGGAATAACTTAAAAAAATTTTGGTCCGAAATTGGAGAAAATTCAGGATCTATAGATTTATATGGCGAAAGCAAGGCGGTGTGCCACCAAACAGTGATTGTTATCTGCTTAGAGATAGAGAACACTATAAGGAGGTGGTAGATCGGACTGCCCGGGGGGGAGAGAGAGAGAGAGAGAGAGAGAGCAGCATCGGGCTAAGCCACGAGGTTGTCCGGCAACTTCTATGAAGTGATCGGGTCATACCCTTTAATATTGTCTCCATTATTGTGGACACAGCCCGTTTCAATTATTTTATTTTATTTTTATTACCAAAATTAAGAAAAATCTGTAAATTGATAAGATTAAGTGGACAAACTTTCTACATCCAAGCCAATGAAAATCACTCTGATCTCCTTCTAAAAGAACTCACACTTATCCCTTTGGATCCATTTTTCAAAGTATCAGGTTTAAAAATTCTAAAACCTGGAATTCTTTCGACAGCTTGTTGAATATATATATATTTAGGTGGGTTTTCACCTATAACTAGGAACTAGTCTAAGCTAAGATTTGCATACCGTCTATTATTAAAAATATTTTCCCCTTGGAATATTCTGCAAAGTGCTTTTGCGATGACTAACGCAGGGATCTTCATGGTTACTATTCTCCGCCTTCTGGTTCAGAAGCCTGAACGAATTTGACCAGCCTCTACTATTTCCGTGAAAATGCCCACTATAAATTGCTGTGGGCAGTTCATTTGGATTTCTTCTGTTGAAATCGTCCACCATTTTCTGTCACCGAGCTGAATCCAAGGGGCCATTCGCAATTGTTAAACATTTCCTATTAACATCGAAACAATGGTGCCGCCGATTGATCAAAGTCAGATAGCAGCAGGCCTTTGTTTATGTTATCATGCTCTTGATTTTCTTCGGTTGATCTTAGCTCCGTTATAAAATATAAGATATGCCTGAGTTGTCAAAACCTAAGCATCAGGACAAATAACAAATAATGAACCCATCACGCTATTTGATCTGAGCAACAGTTTCATCTGCAGCAACGTCAATACACGATCTCAGGTCTCTCTCTGGTCGTTCTATGTCCAGTAATGCCTTCATTAATTTCAACAACTTTGTCCCTCCTCTTCCCTTTCCTTCTTGTATATTCTGCGATTTGCCTTGAATTCAGCATCTCTCGCTTCGACCCTGCCGCAAATGATATACTGTATGAGGGAGATGCGAAGCCTACAGTTGGAGCCGTCGACTTTACAAGTCAGAACTATTATTGCCACGTGGGTAGAGCCACATACAACGAGAAGGTCCGGCTTTGGGACTCCGGCTCGGGAAACTCTCCGACTTCACTACACACTTCCAATTCACCATCGACACGAGCGGTAAGCCCCACGGCCAATACGGTGCGGGGTTCGCGTTTTTCATGGCTCCTGTGGGATTTCAAATCCCTGTCAATTCGGTCGGTGGGTTTCTAGGCCTGTTTAACACCACAAACAGCGACTCATTCCAGAATCAAATCGTACATGTCGAGTTCGACACTTATGCAAACCCGGAATGGGACCCTGCTTATGAGCATGTTGGAATCAACAAGAACTCAATTGCTTCAAATGTTACCACTCCTTGGAATGTCACTTATCATAGTGGAGATACTATAGATGCAAAGATCGATTATAATGCTTCTACAATGAATTTAAGTGTGTCATGGAGCTTCCGAAACACGGCAAACCCACAAGAGAACACAAGCCTCTGGTATCAGATCGATTTGAGGACAGTCCTTCCTGAATGGGTCGTGATAGGATTTTCGGCCGCCACTGGCTATTACATGGAACGACACTTCCTTTGGTCGTGGGATTTCAAATCGAGTTTAGCAGTGGAGGGATCGGGTAGTGGGAATCCAAAAAGGGTTGGCCTAATACTTGGCTTGACAATCCCGCTAAGCTTTATGGTAGCATTTGGTGCAGCTATAGCATTGGGAATCGTATGGAGGAGGAGGAGGCGAATACCAGAGACAGCAATTCTTACGTCCATGAATGATGACTTCGAGAGACGTGCCGGACCGAGGAGGTTTTCCTACCAAGACCTTGCTTCTGCAACCAACAACTTCTCAGATGACAGAAAGCTTGGTGAAGGGGGATTCGGGGCCGTGTATCGAGGATATCTACTCAACCTAGACATGACCATCGCGGTAAAGAAAATATCGAGAGGCTCCAAGCAAGGGAAAAAAGAATTTGCCACTGAGGTGAAGGTCATTAGTAGTCTAAGGCATCGGAACCTCGTGCAGCTCTTAGGTTGGTGCCATGACGGGCACGAGTTCTTGCTCGTTTATGAGTACTTGCCGAATGGGAGCCTCGACTTGCATCTCTTTGGAAAGAAGGGTCATCTCAGTTGGTTAATTAGGTACAGAATCTCGATTGGCTTAGCCTCAGCAATCTTCTATTTGCATGAAGAGTGGGAGCAATGTGTAGTCCATAGGGACATCAAATCTAGCAATGTCATGCTGGACTCTAATTTCAATGTGAAATTAGGTGACTTTGGTTTGGCTAGATTGATGGACCACGAACTCGGTCCACAGACTACCGGTTTGGCTGGTACTTTTGGGTACCTTGCACCTGAGTATGTAAGCACTGGCCGAGCAAGCAAAGAATCAGATGTGTATAGTTTTGGAGTTGTTGCCCTAGAAATTGTCACAGGAAGGAGAGCTAGGGATTCGAAAAATTTAGAGTCCGAGATGAGTTTGGTGGAGTGGGTTTGGGATCTTTTTGGAAATAGAAAGCTTCTAGAGGCTATTGATGAAAGGATGGGCTCAGATTTTGAGGAGAAGCAAGTTGTGTGCTCAATGATGGTGGGGTTGTGGTGTGCTCATCCAGATTGGACCCTGAGGCCATCGATACGACAAGCAATTCAAGTTTTGAAATTTGAGGCTGATGTCCCAAATCTCCCAATGAAGATGCCTATTCCTATTTATCGTGTGCCTACACCACCGGTTAGTTCCGGCGAACCATTTTTAACTTCGATCATCGAGGAGGGTCGTTGACTTGGTTTCAACGTATCTTCGCTACCCTCACAAGTGTATATCGACTGCATTAGGCCTAATTGTCGATTTACACTTCATAATTTACCATGTTTTAGTGGCTAGATTACAAGCAAACAATGCTTGTGGGATGTACCTTTGCTGCGACTAGGTCATCTAAAAGGATGTGGGAACATCTCTAATACCTGTTAAGGACTAACGTAATTTCAGTTTTTTATTTCGTCCCTAAATTTTCAAAAATCTACCTGTATTCTTCTACATGTATCTGTCAGTCAATATAGCATAGTAATCGAAGTTTCCATCTACCTCTAAAAGGGTATGCAAGTGGCCTTTCTTTTTCTATTTTTTCTTTCTATATTTTTCTCTTAGTGATTTAATTTTCTTTCTTCATTTTCAATTTGCCTTATTCGCTGCTGTCTTTGGAGTGTGTTTATCTTATGTAGTCTTGAGTTTGTTACCTAAAGTCTAGTTATCTGATTGTATCCTCATCCTTCAAATTGTTATCCATGCTTCGGCCGATTTGTGTGTTGATATCGTAAGATAATTATTAATTAACCAATAAAAAACAAAATAATGAACTTATTACTAGTTCTCCTGTAACTGCATCCTTTGAGTCCACGAGATGAAAATAAGTGTAGATCTAGATATCCCCGATTAGGTCAACCTTTCGAATGTGTTAAGCATGCCACCAGCATTCATCCTAAGCTAGCAATGATCAGTAACTAGTCTGAGAGGATGATCAACCATCGACTAATTGGGTATATTTTTCACACTCATAGAAGTTCATATTGTAGGGAGACTCAAGTTATGTTTACCTCTATGTATTCCCCTGTTCATAGAGGACATTGAAGGTATAGAAATATCTAATAGAAATACCATCACGTTTGTTGCTCTGTCTCCATTGATTTAATTCCAAGAGTTTTAACAAGAAGATGTTATTTGTAAAGAGCAATCCATTGCTACCACTCCAATATCACAAATCCACTTTGTCGATCCAACGAGCTTTAAAAGATCATAAGGTCCAAGCTAATAAGCTATTAAGATCAATTACGTAGACATATGCCCTTTCTAATATTTATGTATTTATGCTAACAAGTATTTTGTCATAGGGAAAAAATTACAAAAATAAAATAAAATTCAAACTATGCTTATAGGGATGTGTTTATCTTAAACTTTTCTTTGTGACATGAGAACTCTCGAAATTGTACCTATGTAACTCATATATCCTTAATCACTAAGGTTTGCTCTAGTGGCCACTATTCTTACATGAGAAGGGGGTGAGAGATTTGAATCCCTACATTTTAAGGAAAGTTGAGATGGAGACGATTTAGTTTAAGGAGTAAGTTTCGATTCTTACACCCTACAATGAGACAGGGCAAAATCTGAACGTTAAATTAGAAGTAGAGTAAAATTGAAAAAAAAAAAAAACTCATATATCATCTATATCCAAAATTTCCTTAAAAATTCCACATGAATATGATGTTGCATTGTTAATATTTTTAAGGGCAAGTGGCGCTAACGTGTCGCCACATCAGTGAAAGATTAAAACGAAAGGAATAAAGCTGAAAATGTGAAAAAGGATTGAACCACAGGACACACAAGTATTGCAGATGGTCGGGGTGTTTACGGGATGCCACCACCGTTCGACTTTGCCGGAGAGGGCATCGACCCTCGTGGGCCATCAGTGAGGGATAGCACCGCCATCGCCCAGGCACCGCCAAGGGCTGCTGGGCCCTTACTGGGCTCTGGCAATCCCTGCGCGTCCTCCCTTTGTCTGCAGTTCGTCTTCTTCCTTGTCCTGAATCAAAGGCCGCACCTTCGAATTCCATATTTCTGTCAAGACTCGACCTTTATTGGCTTCTGAAACACCCAATTTCACTTCCTTCTGAATCACATCAAGTTGGAGGATTGCTCATGTTAGTTATGGAGTGAGAGAGAGAACGAGAGATGGGTGGCTTAAATTAGCTTATGAAGCTTCAAAGTTCTTGGTCAAAACTGTAAATAGTCATTATCTTTCGTCCAAGAACCGATCTGTAAAAGCAATTGGTGAAAGCCAGTTCTTCGTAAGAGATCTGCAACACGGGGTTTCAGCACGACCAGATCTGCAGTTCGTCGAGCTCGACCCCAAATCTGGGCTTGAGGTCTGAGCTCTGCCGTGGCGTCAAGCTCAACTGCGGATTTGGCCTTGAGCTCCGCCACGCAGATGAGCGCAAAGAGTGCGGAGAGGCCCACACTCTCGCGAGCATGGGCTGACCCTCGTCGATGACCTGCTTGATTTGACAGCTCTCTCCGGTGAGTTCAAAATGATGGTGGCGTGTTATAAACACCCATATCAATTTCTAATTATTTATTTATTTAAAAAAAAGAAAAGGACAAAAGAAAACATAAAAAAGAGAAATTGTTAATTTATTTTTTGTTTAACATCACAAAAAATTACAAATTGATATATTTATAACAAATCTACTCAAAAGTAATTTTTTAACCATTACAAATCTCAAATTAGTATCTCTATGACAAATTTACTTCAAGTGATCACAAAAAAAAAATCCAAACTAGTATACTTGTAACAAATTCACCTCTAAATTAATTTTTTAATCACCAAAAGCTATAAGCTAGTACATTTGTGGTAAATATATCATATGTTAAATTGGATTAATATCACAAAAAATTTTTTTAAAACCGATATGATTGTGATAAATGAAAAATAAAATTTCAAATTGGTACTAATCAACTATCTAATTTAGCAATTTGATAGTAAAATTTAACATAAGCTAATAAAATGTAAATTTGTCACGAGTATACAAGTATCAAGTAAATTTATCAAAGGTATATTAATTTAGAGTTTTTCATGATAAAAAAATTATTTTATGGTAAATTGGTCACTGGTGAACTAATTTGGGGTTTTCGCGGTATTAATATTTCTTTTTTAAAATGATTTGACGAATTTTGCCATGTCAAGCCACATTAGCTCCATTTATCGAAGAAAATATTAGGTAGAGCCAGGGTAGCCAACTCAGCAATGCATAAGTCCAATCTGCAAGCGATAGGTATCACTCGCAAGCCCATCTTTTAGAAAACCTATTGCAACTCTTTCTCTCTCTTCTTCATTATTTCTTTCTCTTCTTTTTTCCCTTTTTTTTTTTTCTATTCTTTCCTTTTAGCCTATGGCCGATGATGTAGGTTGTCACGCCTCGACCCTCGAGCATGCGACAATCCCTATTCTCTTGGGTCAAAAGGATGTGATGTCTCAAGACGTGACGTCTCAAAACACGTTCACCGACCATTCTTTTTATTCCCATTAGGCATAATCGGAAACAATTTAACACCGAGACAATCAATTAATTCAGCAAGGATAGAAGAATAAACAAACACCATAGCAGCAAACTAGTTCATTTAGTCATTTACTAGATTAACCTTTAAAGGAATGTTTCTAATTACAAACCAATAGTGGTGAGTTCCTTTTTCCAAGCCTACATAAAGATACTATGGCTACATATTTCTAATTCATACCCATGTCGACATATTTCTCATGCACTCTTGCATTCATGCGCGTTCCCAATTATTAATGCTCTTAAGTGCCACAATCGATCTCTTGCCAATGTGTACAACCGAACTCCCGCCGGTGTCTACTGGCTTTGCCAAGCATCGTCCTACCCCATTGAGCACAGCTACATTTGGATCTCCCGCCTAGACGGCATTCTCAAAGGAGCATATGTCCGACCTCTATCATAACCTGTATTTGGACTCCGCCGGGATAATAGTTTATTATGTGACCACACGAGCACACTACAAATAAATGATTCCATGCATTGACCAATGCAGACATGGTATATGCTCAGCATAAAAGTCTACTACACATATTTCATATAAAAATAGTAGGAAGGGATTTCACATGATCACATTTTATTTCAAAACCCATCACGCTTTCATGCCTTATTAATAAACATGCCATTCTCTTATTTCTCGCAACTCTTGACAGATATATGCTCGACACCTCAGGGTTTTGCCATTTTTATAGTCCATGCAACAATATGCATACATCACGGCACAATTGTTAGAATAGTCAAGCACTTGATAATTCCAATCAATCACACGACCAATATAATATTGATCTAAGCAGCAATTCAACATACTTTAATAATCACGGACGCATCAAATAAATCCCACAATTTAATTATAAATAAATGGCACTATTCATAATTAAATTCTAATTAACTATTATTAAAAGAATTAATAAAAATTACAAAGTTAATAAATAATAATTCAAATAAATTATTTCTTTTTAATAAAATAATACTAATCTAGATTATTTCAATAATCCTTGATTACCCTAATTAACCATTGTTAACACAATTTGGATTAGTGATCCCGCCCTCTCAGACCTCCTCTAACAAGCTAGAGTGCCGCAAGCTCGTTCACACTTTTGTTACACCATTTCAATAAAATTATTCATGCTCTTAACTGGTGCGTAGTTCAGTTCATTCTTGTCTTCTTTGACATCCTAGAAGCTTGCCGGGATTCGCTCCTTGTTCAGGCTCTCTAACCTGGCGATCATTCTCCGCCCTTCATCGAATCAGTCGATATAGGCATTTTCGAATTGCACCCCAATCCCAAAAGTCATTTCTAATATGGACTATCTTGCAGTGGTATCATCCGCTTTGGCCTGTCCTATACCGAGGCTCATGGTTTTAATCTCATCTAAGCATCTTGAAGTGCAAAAGTTTCTCAAGTTTGCCAATCCATGAGGTCACTTCTCGGGATCACTCATCAAAACTCGCACTATAATCCACCAAATTTCCATCAATTTATAGCCTGGATTGCCACAAATCCTCAATTCACCTTCGACATTTCATTCATTTTTATTACACACCTCCCCCAAAGGTGTCATTGAAACCCCTTGAAACTTTCGATACCTCTTTGAGTATACTAATACCTCAAGAATAAATCTTCGACAATGAGGTTTCACCTCTATTCCATCTAGTATTGCCGTGGGATAATTAACCCTTAATCCACCAAGACAAAAATCATTTTCCTCCAATCTCGATTGTTTCCCCGAAATAATCCACCATGAATAAATTCATCTCTTATAGCTATTCAAGCCTACAACTAAAAAAAATCAATTCCTATTTACACTAAATACCATCAAATAGTGCCTCCAAATCTTAAGAGTGAAAATGCTCACTACAAATTTCAAATTATACCTCACGTAGTTCAACTCATGAGACCTTAATTGTCTCCCAAAATAATTCATTGTAGTTCTCTACAACATCTATGGCTTTCAAGCGATGACTCATCCACCATAGATTTTATTAAAGATTGTCACCAACTAAGAAACCATCACTTATGATTAAAATGCCTAGAATTCCTCGAATCATCAAGATCAAAATTCGTCTAACATCCATTGACTCTAACAACCTCAATTATTGTTTGTGTTCCTCCAAGTTCCTCAAATTTTCCCATAATTGTTTATGAACATGCTCACGAATCGATCTAAGTATGCCTTTGACGCCCAACTCATCCAATCCATAAAGCAATTGGCGTATTGGTCAATCTAAGTGGCATTGCCATATCCTTGTAGTGACCATCTCACATATGGACCATCATCTTTGGTATATCCTCCTTCTTAATCCTCAACTAATGTATTAACTATGATTGCCAAATAATCCGGACAACCCTTGTTCGATAATCACGTTACCTCGAGTGGCGAGTTCAAGGGATTGAGGGTCCTCCTTGACTTCTAATGAATTCATAACTGGCTCCACTTAAAGATTAAATGAGACTTTCATTCATAGCAGTCCATCATAGCTCGTTACTCCGTGAGTTAACCCATTTTAATGATGACATCAAAGTCATGCATAGCTAAAACAATGGAGTCTATCATTTCCTCTCGACGAGTCAATGGTTACCTACCGTTAGATCGTCCTATTGCAGAAAATCTATCCTTACAGGGTCGAAATACTAAGAATTGTTTCCAATGGTCTTGGTTTTAACCCCACTAGCTTAACAACTGCATAGCTACAAACAAATGTGCAGCTCCTCAATCAACATACGCATAAGTAGTGGGGTTGCACAAAGAGACCGTACTTATAATCATTGCTTGCGGATCATCTGCTTCCTTTCTAGTGATAGTGGTCTCCTCTCTTTGAGCAAAAGGGCAATCGAGATTATTTTGTGGAGCGTTCCTAGTAGGTTGTGCTTCCCGTAGATACGACTCTTGTACACTCATGGACCTACGTGGGCAGTTCCTCACTCGGTGGCCATATTGACCACATCCAAAGCAAACTCCAATCTTAGGAAGACACAAGGAATTTCCAGACAATTGCCCAACTTGGGGTTGTTGAGGTTTTTTTTTGGCTATCGAC
This sequence comes from Angophora floribunda, assembly GCA_014182895.1. Lineage (NCBI taxonomy): Eukaryota > Viridiplantae > Streptophyta > Magnoliopsida > Myrtales > Myrtaceae > Angophora > Angophora floribunda. The sequence continues at coordinate 21,149,567 of CM024712.1, forward strand.
AGGGGTAATTCCTCATCATGTGACCCTATTCGCCGCATGTAAAACATGCCCTAATCTTAGTAAGGCATGGAGCCGCTTCATGTCACCTCCCACAAAGTCAGCATTTATCTCTTGAGTTATTTGTTGATTTCCCAAGCCCATGATTATCCTTTTGAAATGCAAACCGCGATCCAGATGCGACTGCTCCTTCTACCATATCCTTTTCAATTCGTTGGGCCCTCTCACACCATTCCTCATAATCCTTCAGTTTCAGGGGCATTAGCTAATCCTTAATTTTCAGCTTCAGGTCGTCCCTAAACTTCCTAACTCGATCTACTGGATTCTCGACCATTCTTGGTGCGTACCTTGAGAGCTTAGCGAATTTTGCCTCATATTGCCTGATTGACAATTGATTTTGTCAAAGTCATAGGAACTCGATGGTCTTTTGTCCAAGCACACATTCAGAAGAATATTCTTCATCAAACACTTCCATGAAGGCATCCTAAGTTAGAGTTGTACCTTCTGAAAAGATTCTCCCTTGGGTGGTCTCCCACCAGTCACTGGCGCTACTCTACAATTGGTACACTGCTAGGGCTATCTTTTCTTCATTTGAGCACTTTAGTAGTACAAACACTTTCTCCAGTTTCTAGATCCAGAGGAGTGCTGCCTCAGGATCACTCATCCCATTAAACTTGGGTGGCTCTAGCTTCAAGAATATTCCAACCAACTCAAGTAGTGACTATTCACCATTCTCATTCCTGGCAAATGGGACTCCATTAGGCATAATGGCAGCAAAAACGGCAGCAACAACAACAAATGTGATAGCAATAGTTTGAGTTTGCACTTGCTGACCTATTCTATCACTCAGAGCTTCCACCACTTGCAAGATCTCCTCCAATCTAGGATCCTCTGGTAGTCTTCCTATAGCACCCATCAACACTTCAGTTGCCTCTCCTCCGAGGGCTCTTGAATCAGGATTGTTCATCTTACAAGATCATTATAGAAACTTGTTTTCCCAATTCCATCAAGGAATAAAATTATGAACAATTCGCTTATAATACAAAAATCAAATAAATAAGCACAAGCATGTGGTGTTTTCTTAAACAACTATCCTAAACCCATCGTGCCTTATCACTCTAGGTATTGACCGAGCTCTAATACCAAGTTTGACGGGGATGTCACACCCCGACCATCAAGCACGTGACAATCCCTATTCTCTTTGGTAAAAAGGATGCGGCGTCCTAAGATGTGTTGCCGACCATTCTTTTTATTCCCATTAGGCGCAAGCGGAAATAGTTTAACACCCAAACAATCAATCAACTCAGTAGTGATAGAAGAATAAACAAACACTATGGCAGTAAACCAGTTCATTTAGTCATTTACTAAATTAACCCATAAAGGAACGTTTCTAATTACAAACCGACAGTGGCTAGTTCTTTTTTTCTAAGCCTACAAAAAGATGCTAGAGTTGGGTTAATCTACTTCTTCACAAGCTTGGGTTCTGCACGCCCGTTAGGGATTATTAAAATGCATGGACCCATCCTAGTCAAGCTCCATCCGGTTGTAGTCGGAGGGGTATGGGTCAATTGCGGGTGAGGTAGAGTGGGGATCCACCACTGCCCCATTTGGAGGGTCTAACTCCATGGGATCCCGATTCACATTTTCCAGGCATTTACCAGGTAAGTCATCAAAACCACGCAAAGGGTTGAATAGGGTGTCACTCTCCCTAATATATCACGCCAAAAACTGGTGGGGAACCTACAAACCCATTCCTACTTCTCATACAAAGGCGCCCGACTTGGAAATCGATGGCTCATAACAATGGTTTCCCAATCCTTGGGAACCCAAAACCGCACCGGGTGATGCATCATCTTAGGGACTTGAAATGGTTAAATAATAATCGATGAGATATAATCTCAGTGAATTCTCACCCTAAGCCTTAGTTAGGATATCAACTAGCTTTGGGGTACCTATCATACAACAACATCCTCAAGTAGATTAACGACAAGTGACAATAATTGCCAAATCAATAACATGATCCACTCAACAATCTTATGAATAACAATGACATGCAATCGACTCGCAAGCAATCTTGCCCGGTCATGCCACACCCTGCACAATAAGCACACATGCATATCATAATTTAATTAAAATAAATGACACTATTCATAATTAAATTATAATTAACTATTATTAAAATAATTAATTAAAATTACGAATTTAATAAATAATAATTAAAAAATTATTTCTTTTTAATAAAATAAGACTAATCTAGATTATTCCAATAATCTTTGATTACCCATAGTTAATTAGTACTAAACATGATTAATAATTTAATCAGAATTAACCATAGTTAACTAACCTAACCATGCTTCCACTTTTAGTTAATTAACCCACCCTTGGTTAATTAACCTAACCATAATCCGATTCCCTAACCAACCCTTATAATCATAATTAGCCTTAATTCATCCCCTAACTATGATTAACTCTAATATAAAATGTTCCTAAGCAAGTTTAACGAACTAATTGAAGGATTAGAGTGTAAACTCACATAGTGACGATTCCAACGACATCGGTGCGACGACGACAGCTAGGTGGATGTGTAGGCACCTTTGGTTCATGAAACTAAGTGGCTCGGAACTGGGTCTCGATTGAAATGGTTTGGACTAAGTCGACAGGCTCCGTGGCTAGGATAGGCATTGGTGATTAGACAGGGCTAGGTGGCGAGGGTGGTAGCTAGCTAATGAAAGGTGGCCATTTGGCCAAACTAGAACCGGGCAAAGAATAATGGAGAAAGGAGTAGTGGCAGTAGCTTAGGTGGACTCGGGTGGTGGTTGGCAAGGTTCGCGGCAATCTGGTTCTTCCAGACGAGTAGCCGAAGGCTCTAGCAATCGGGCGGGATGGTGGGACGCCGGTTCGAGCGTTCACTGAGAGAAACCAAGAGGAAGAGAGCGGGTGGCCGAGCTAGGTAGTTGAATGGCGATACAGGGCACAGGTGGCCGGCTCGGGCGGCGAGGCGGCACTGGCCAACAAGCAGCTGAACCAGGGTTTGCCAAGGAAGAGACCGGCATAGGAAAAAGGGGAAAACCTAGCTGGTTCGGGGTGGCGGAGGGTTGTGAGGCTTGTAGTGATTTCGAGTGGTTGTCAAGTGGTTGGGTCGAGCTACGGTTGAGGTGGTGGTGGTTGATCGAGGCAACAATGGATAAAAAGGGAGGGATGACAGCCACGAAACCAAAAGAATGAAGGAGGAGGTGGATTGGTTTGGGCATGGCTCGAGTGTTCGCCGAGGCTCCAGTAGCGAGTAGGCAAGGCGATGTGGTTATGGTGGATGAAGGGGGTGACAACAGCAAGATGTGTGGTAGCAGTTGACGTGCTGTAGAAAATGAAGAAGAAGAAGAAGAAAAAAATGGGGGTTGCAGTAGTTGCATGTACGTGCGTGGGGAAGGGAAAGCAAGAAAAAAGAGAGAGAAGGAGGTGTTAGACGGAGGGGCTAGGGCAATTGGGGCAATGGCATGTGGAAAGGGAGAAAAGGGAGAGAAAGAAAGAGAAGAAGAGAGGGTGAGGGGATAGGCGAGAGAAAGAGAGGACGATTGAGAGGGGGGGTGCGAATATCCCCCACCCATTATTTCTCTCATTTCTTTCTTTATTTCAAATACAAAATTGTCCCCTAGTCCAAAATGACTAGGGGCAATTTCGTCAATGTGCACTTTTTGGGACCAAAAATCCCAAAATATCTTTTATTCAAAAATACGCAATGGGAAGTGTCGGGTTTAATTCTTCGACCCGATAATCCCTTTTCCGGTGTTGCTAAATAGGCTAGAGTTTTCAGAAATTAATGAGGCTAAAATCCAATAATTTAATCCCAACATTCGAAATGCCCGACAACCAAATTTGGATAAAAATCATGGCCAAGTCAATCAATTACAACTCTAATGTGCCTTAGACTAACAGGTGGCTTTTAAGAATTGCGCGTACGCGGAAGTCTTTAGTAGCCTCTCCTCTTCAGTTAGTATATTATGAGTGATTAGTTCAGAGTGAGACCGACTAATAGTGCATTGATGAATTATGCATTCATAAAATCCAAAATAGGTCGGAAAAATTTAGGATGTCACACAGGTGATGGTTGGTGATCGACCACAAGTGAGGGCCAATAAGGGCGTAATGGCCCTAGCCTGTGGCCAACAAAGGTTGCTTTCATCGGATTTAGAGAGGGCTTGACCTTCATAGCCAGGGTGAGGGTCGCTCTCGTTGAATCTAGTGAGGATTTGGGAGGCGACGACATTGGTCAGGGTGTTATAGCCCTCGATAGCCACAGGTGAGGCTCTCTTTGTTAGAGTGGTTCATTTGGTGGTGGTAGAGAGGGTGAGAAAGAGCGAGTCAAGAGAGAGACGAGACGAATGCTGATGTGGAGGTATGGTTTGTCGAAGGTGGAGTGAGTTTTTGGGAGGTGGTAGAGAGTTTGAGACAACAAGTCAAGAGAGAAATGAGGTAGATGCAGGGGCGGCAGATAAGGCGGATATGAAGGTGGTGTGGTTTGTCGAACGGCGGGCTCTATCATGAGTTAGAGAAACGACAATGTAAAGCGACGGGAAAAGTGAATGGGAGAGAGAATCGAGAGACAAAACCTATCTTCAGTGAAATTGAAATCAAGAAAGAGGGAGAGGTGGGGCCTAGAGGTGACACAAAGCTTGTTGTTGCTGTTGCACGGAGAGAGAGAAAGAGTTGAAAAATGAAATCTGAAAAATGAAATCAATTAAGAGAGAAAGAAAGGTAAGGCCAAGTCTACAAAAGCCTCCTGGCAATCGGTGGGGCTCGGGTGACAAGTATAGCCTAGTGAGTGGATCTGGATTTTCACACATTAGCATCACACTCCTACCTAAAAATTTCTTTGTTTAGTTGTCAATGACAGGAAATTTTAGTTGAGTTTAACACTCCACATATGATGATGCAGCAAACCACTTAGCTATGGACATATGTCCATCTAGGTCCACACTCTCTCCCTCTCTCTCTAACAAATCTAGGCCCACATCAGCAACATAACCTCTCTCTCTCCTTTGCCGTTGGCCCTGTCTTTGTCGTTGCCTTCCCTAAATCCTATCTCTGCTAGCTTCACTTCGTCGGCCCTATCTGTCACGCCCCGACTCTCGAGCTCGCGGCAACCCCTTCTCCATGGTCAATTGAAAGCGACGTCCCAGGACCCATCGACGACCATTCATTTTATCTTTGATTATGCGCAAAGCGAAGACGAACCATCCCTGCACAAACATACAATCAAACAGGGATAGAGGGATGAATAGCAAGAACAACAGCAACTACTCAATTATTCAATTTACTGGATTAACCAACGGAGGATCGTTTTCTGAATTACAAGCCCGACAAAAAGGGCCGATCCATCCTCTAAGCCAAATCACAAAGAAACTAGGCTAATCCAATTAAACAAGAAGAACCCTTAGGTTCAGCACCACGGTCACTCGGACCCATCGGACTCAAGCTCCGTCGAGTCGATCACTGGAGAAGCGGGGGCAGGATTCTCCACTGCGGGTACGCCATTCTAGGGACCTGAAAATGTTTACCACGACGGGTTGAGATAAAATCTCAGCGAGTTCTTCCCCCTAAGCCCCGGTTAGTACGCCAACTCAACCCGGGGTATCTCTCCAGAACCACCCCTCACTCAACCCACAACAAACAACCAAAACCAAACAACAGCCAACAACAAACAGGGCAACCCACAATCAATATTCGGTTCGCATGCAACCTTACCCGGTATGCCATACCCTGCACGTCAAATCTCAGCACAATACACGCAATCAAGGCACATGGCCGTTAGATGAAACAGTTCATCAATCACATGCGAATCGCGTCACAAGCGATCTCTCTCACCTGGCCATTGCCACACCCTGCACGACTGTCAACTCATGCGTGCGTACCACAAATCATCACGACATTAAGAGCATGCGAATAATCAGAGCATCTCACACAACTTTCTCATGTCTCACACTCACACATGCTCCGATTATTAACGCCCCCTCCGGGCCAACGGCACAACCTTATGGTTGGCGGTTCTCGGCTAAACCAGCCTTCGTCCTCTTTACCTCGAGGCACGGCGACGTCGGGGTCATCCCTTCCTCGACGGCATTCCCGAAGGAGCACAGACCCGCCCACTACCGCAGTCCCCAAGAATCGGGAACATAGGACCCGCCCACTACCGCAGTCCCGTCACATGTCCCCCGTCGGGCATCCGACCAAGTCGCGACCAAACGGCCACGGCACAACCCCATAAGGATTGGCGGTCTTCCGGCAACGCCGGGTTCCCTCTCTTAATGTGATCATGCAACACATCATCAAACAATCCATTTATATCTTTGCTCTGTCGTGAATGCAACATCACCCATGCTCATGCGATATGCCATTTCAGATAACCCACGCAATATGTCATGCGATCTCACTCGACAATTCCAAAATTCAATTCAACCAACACTCGATCACGCATTTCATCAATATTCACGAGCATAATTAACAATCGGCACTCCAATTAATCACAACAATCAAGAGCACATCAAAATGAGACTAAATTTAGCTTCGCATGAAGTCTGCGTGAAGCGGTAATTGTGAGCGATGTCGTGAATGAATGTCGTGAAGAATGTCGTGAATGTGATTATGAAAAGTGATTTTTCCGAAATTCAATTAATTAAAACATTTAATCCAGAAATTAAACAAAACATTAATTAAAACAATTAATCAATTCAATTAAAGCAAATCATGCTTAATCAATCACATAAACACAATTAATCCCAAATTAAGCACAATTAAGCTTAATAAGCAAAATTAAGCTAATCTAATCTTAATCATCTATCTAACCACCTATCTTAGGGCTAATACAACTTAATTAAACCCCTTAAACCAAAATTAACACTAACTAACCAACCCTAAGCAAGTTTAGGCACTAAATAGGGATTAGGAGCTAAACTCACCCGTTAAGCGGGCCGACGACACGGACGCGGCGGCGGCGACGAACCCGACACCCGGGGACCTCTACCACGACGATCCAAGGCGGTCCCGGGCTCAACACAGCAGCAACAACTCGGAATCCCCACTGCAACTCTGAAAAACTGCACTGCTGGAGGAGGAAGAAGCTGATCGGAGTTGAACGGGCTGCCCGGAGCTCCGGCGAGCGACGGGCCAGCGACTGGCGGCACCTGGGGGTCAAGGGGGAACCACTTATGGCTGGGATGGGTGGTGGTTTGGCCGGAAATGGAGAGAAACGGAAGAAAAGGCGGAGCTGTGCAGAGGGCGACGCTACAGTGACGGACGGAGGACCGCCGACTTCAGGCGGCCGTACGGACCGACCGGAGGCTTCGTTCGGCGAACGGCCGACGCCATCTGAACGGTTTTTCTGTTCTGAACAGATTGATAGGTGGCACGGCCCGAGATTCCACCGGGAAGGCCATGAACAACTCGATTTTCGGTGGAAGGTCAGAACTGAAAACAGAAGGAAGGAAGGAAAACCATGGGAGAGAGGTGCTGCGATTTGGAGAAGATGAAGAGGAGAGAGAGAGTGAAGTGAAGGCTGAAGGATAAGGCTTATCAAAGCCTTCAATGCTTGCCCCACTTGCAAAACAATGACCTCATCTTATCTCTCTTCCTTTTTGACTTTTCTTCAAAATATCCAAGGGCATTTTGGTCATTTCCACCTTGCACATTTCCCAATCTGTCCTTGGGCTGAAAATGGAAGAGCGGGCTTAGGAAATGGGCTGGAAAATGAATAGGAATGGGTTCGGGAATTTATTGGGCTTGAATCGGCTCGGTTTTAAACAATGGGCTCAGAAGGGTAAAGGGTCGGTTTGGCCCAACGGGCTCACTTGCTTGCCTCGGGCCTTCCATGGTGGCTGTCCCACCTTGGGCATGAGGCCCACACTGATTTTGCCCGGCCCACGTCCTCGTAGGCTCGTTTTCTTGGTCCGAAAATCCCTTTTCCAAATACTCGGCTCAACCGGGCAAAGTGTCGATTGTCTAAGAAGCATCGTCCAAAAGTCCTTCTCGAACATCCCCGAAAATTCGAAGTCCAATATTGGATTCTCATGCCATGTTAATTTTGCCCGAATGCCATTTTGGTACTACTCGGTGATCGAGGGCGGCTTTGAGGATTCACGCGTAACCGACTCGTGCCAATTCACATTCAAGACTCCTCGACACATGGACGTCCTTGACTACATGAAATTGCGAAGGATCGATTCTTATTTCAAAGTACACGATTATCAAGGATCGACATAGGGCCGTTCGCGAGTTCGATAATAGTAGACGGAATCACCCGTCGTCCCATTATGTTCTGCCCACGAATCGACTTCTAGTCGTCCCCGGAATCGGCCCCGCATATCTACGGGATCGTCCTTACGCAATTCTCACGGTCGAGTCGTTTCCCAGGTCAAGTTCTTTAGTCGCACGAGTTCTGTCCTCATTAGCCTTTCCCCTCAAGGTCAAGTATCTCGGGAGTGATCAGTTCCGAGTGAGATCAGCCAACAATGCATTGGCGAAATTCACGTTCATTCCTCCCTCAAAGGGCTCGAATTTCAGGATGTTACACTATCTCCACCTCTGCTATCAGCCCTGTCTCCACCGTTGCCTTGCCCAGTACTGTCGTTGTGTTTTTCCCTCACTCTTCACAAGCTCCTCACTTTTCGCGACCTCCGTTTTGCTCTCTCTCTTTTCTCGCAAAGCACCCCTTGCTCGCCAACCCTCCGCCATTGCCTCCTCGAGCTCTCTCACGTTTTTCTCTCACTTTTCGTGACCTCCGCTCCGCTCTCTCTCTCTTTCTTCCATGAAGCATCCCTCTACTTGTGAATGCCAATTATGTCAACGCCATTGTTGCCTCCCAAGCAGATCGATTTTTAACCCTTCAAAGCCATTTTTTTTTCCTTCGTAAGGGAATGGAGCGTTGAAATGGGGGAGAGAGGAGGGAGGTGAGAGAGGGTTTGTGGCGCTGTTGTGGGCCTAGATCTAATGGAGAGAGAGGAGAGAGAGTGTGTGGACCCGGATGAACACATGCACATAGCTGAGTGGTTTGCTGCATCATCCTACGTGGAGTGTTTAACTCAGCTAATATTTTCTAATCAATGACCTGCTCAACTTGACAGCCCCTCGTTGGTGAAGTCAAAATAGTGGTGGCATGCCACAAACACCCATCTCACTTTCAAATTATTTTCCGACAAAAAAATCCCAAATTATATTTTATTTTTTCCTGTACTTTTGAAAATATTAACCAGTAAATTCCACTAACATATTATTTTGATGCTAGTCAACTCCTACCTCTAGAGCTCACCATTTTGCAGAAGTAGTCGCTCTATTAACAATGATCTTTTCTTGCTAATCCCTCTTATTAGAAATTATTTTTCAAGGAAAAAAAGTCCATGTTAAATTTTCACAAAATGATTGTAAGAGTACAATAAATTATCCTCAAAAATAAGAAATAGGAAATATAATTCTAAATGAGTTACATTAAAATAAATTTGATTTAAATATAGATAGTATGCAAACATATAATGGTTTAGCTTATACGAAGCCTACATCCACTTTCTCATATTAACAACTACCAATATCTTTAGAATCCAATAATAATGTCAAGAGGTGTTATAGTAAGTAACAGGTGCTGGTTCAACCTGAGTCTGTTAAATGATATTATCAATAAATAAACACCTTTACAATTCTACAATACAGTCTCTTTCCATATTATGGATAGAAGCAATTCTCATAGAGAATACAATAAAAAAAAACCACTTTTACCAACAAGAACATTGCTAAGATGATTACTTGAAGCATTAGACCAAATTTGTTCGTCTTCTCCCAACTCTACTACTTCCCTTGAATTAAATTTATAGCCACCAGACCTCAGATTACCATTTGAAACTCAAATCCCTCAATTAGTCATTGATTTTTTGTCAGTAGAAGTAGAACATCTTTCTATTTCTGTAATAGAATGAGTATCCCAAAACAGTTAGTTCCGCTCTACACTGAGTTTGCCATCTCTGTTGTTTGCCCAAATGTGGTAATAATGCTTTGAAATTCTGAAGTCCACTTTTTGTGATTTCCAAAGCTTGTTAGCCATTAGACACCAATTTGAATTCAAATTAAATTAAAAAGAGGTTTGCGTCCTCTTATCGATGTGGTGGAAGCACATCACACGTCTTCCATCTTGTCTAATAGAAGGAGCTATTTTTGCCCACAGTCCTTCTAGTCTATTCACATTTCCACACTAAAACTGATTATTCCCCTTATACTTTTTGGTCCTTCCTAGCGTACTAGCGTCTTGTTCTACTTAGTGGTTCATCTTCTACATAGGTTCATCCAAATCACCGCGAATTCTTCATTCTATCATACTCGTTCACCATCCATTTGATCCATCCAAGTTTTAACGAGCTTCTTCTTCTAGGCTTATTCACCTTTTATCAGGTTCATCTAAGCTTTACCAAATTTATTGTCCTGGGCTTGTTCACCTTCTATCAAGTCTATCTAGCTTATAGACACCTTTGCAGTTAATGCCTTGTTTGCCCTTGATTGAGGTAAATCACTCCTAGCCTTTAGATGATCTTATTGCTAACACCATCTACATATAAATATGTGTCTGCAGAGGCAATATCTTCTACATACTTTTTTTGGGGGTCTAATTCTACATAAAACACCGTAGGAATTTTTCTAACAATCTCCCCCTTTTTTTCTTTATGATAAAACAATCCATATCCTTTCATATGCTTATTTGTTCACACACATGAGATTGAAAGAACTAAGTTTGCAAAAAGTAAAAGGAATTTACTAATATGCCAAAGTAATATAAGTTGAAACAAGGCATATTCTGCAAATAATAATTCCCAAAATGAAGTTTATGTAATTAATACTATAGCAGATATCATTCACTGCAGAAGATATCTAAGCAAACGATTCAATATATTTCTTGTAAAAATAGCAGCTCTTTCTTCTACAATATAAAACCTCAGCCGAACAAATGTAAGTCGTGACGTACAATCTGTAGAAACAATATATTCTACATACTTATGCAAGCAAAAGAAATAGGCACTACCATTAGTGTTTTGTAGAGTCACATATCACCGATCATCAACAAATATATATATCAAGGAACACAAATACATATAATAATTCTAACTCTTCCCTTTTATGTCAAAATCAAAAAGCAATGACAATGTTAATGGAATACATCTGAAAAAACAAATCGAAGTAACATGAGCAATACATTGGAATTTAACATAGCTTCTACTTAGATTATTTAGCTATATGACATTTTAAATAAGAGTTATTTATCATCATGCAAACTAAATTTTGATAAGAGCCTAAGGCATAATTTATAATTTGATCAGGACTTTTGTAAAATACCTCTTAACATCTGAATAGGATATGAGTAGGTTCAGTTTTTAAGATTATGATTTGACGTCCAAACTGCTCTCCACAACCCAACTTAGCCTGTATTTAAAAAATATGTTTTTATGGTTCCATGCTATCCCCTTTTTCTACAATATTCTCTCCCCCCACTTTGATTCTATCTGACATTTCTCCTCCCGTCTGTCTCCATCCAACGCTGATGTATATAGATTCTTCAAAATCTTTTTTTTTTCCCCTCAAAGTCACTTGTTTGAGTAATAGGTCGTGTGACCAGCAAGCTTACATGTCTTTCTAGAGCTTGTATAATACGTCTGTTGGGATATATAGTTTGCTCAACTCTTGAAAGAACTCACTTTACACCTCTCATGCATTCAAAATTACGTTTGCATCTCATTTAAGAGACATATGTTGGATAATTTGAAAATCAATGTCAGAATGCCTAAGATAAATTTCATGATCACAAAAGCTTATCAAAGTATCTAATGGACTATTTGAGTGAATCTAGAAGTGTTACAGGTTAATGATCTTCTACAAGTTTAAATGGATTCTGTGAGGTGTCCAGCGATAAGTGAGAACAAATTTAAGCGAAAATGCCTATTAAAAATTGCTGTGGATAGGTCATTAGATTTCTTCTGTTGAAATCGTCCAACGGTTGAAATCGTCCAACGGTCTTTGTCCCATAACTGCCTCAAGTACGACCCAACAAGAATTGGTCCTGGCTGCGATCTAATCGTACACGAACTTTTCAAATCTGGATTTATATGTGAATTGTAGGAGTCATTCACAATCGTCAAGCATTTCCTATATACCTCGTCAGAATGGTGCTGACGATTGATCGATGTCAGATGGCTACATGTCTTTGTTTATATTTTCAAGCTATTGATTTTTCTTCGGTAGACCTATTCTCTATTATAAAATATGCCCGAGTAGTTGAAACCTAAGCATCATGACAACTAACAAATGATGAAGACATCAAGCTATTTAATCTGAGCAACATTTTCATCTATAGCAACGTCCATTGCACAATGTCAGGTTTCTCTCTGGTCACTCTAGGTACAATAATGTCTTCATCAATTTCAACACCTCTTTCCCTCCTCTTCTCTTTCTTTCTTGTGCACTCTGCGATTTGCCTTGAATTCAGCGTATCTCGGTTTGATCCTGCCGCAAATGATATACTGTACGAGGGAGATGCGAAGCCTATGGTTGGAGCTGTCGACATGACGAGTCAGCTCTATTTCTGCCACGTAGGGCGAGCCACATACAACGAGAAGGTCCGGTTATGGGACTCTGGTTCGGGGAAGCTCTCCGATTTCACCACCCACTTCCAGTTCACCATTGACACGAACGGTCAGCCTCATGGCCAATACGCTGCAGGATTTGCGTTTTTCATGGCTCCCGTGGGATTTCAAATCCCTGTCAATTCGATAGGCGGGTTTCTAGGCTTGTATAACACCACGAACAGCGACTCGTCTCAGAATCAAATCATACATGTTGAGTTTGACACTTTTGTGAACCCGGAATGGGACCCCAATTATGAGCATGTTGGAATCAACAAGAAGTCAATTGCTTCAGCTGTTTCCACTCCTTGGAATGTCACTTATCATAGCGGAGATACTATCGATGCATGGATCAATTATAATGCCTCCACGATGAATTTGAGTGTGTCTTGGAGCTTCCAGACTACACCAAACCCCCAGGAAAACACAAGCCTCTCGTATCAGATCGATCTGAGGACAGTCCTTCCCGAATGGGTTGTGATTGGTTTTTCAGCCGCAAGTAGCAATTACATGGAACGACATACACTTGGTTCGTGGGATTTCAAATCAAGTTTGGCTGCGGAGGGGCCAAATAGTGGTAATCCAAAAAGAATTGGCCTCATACTTGGGTTGACGATTCCGCTAAGCGTTATGGTGGTTTCTGGTGCAGCTATAGCATTAGGAATCATATGGATGAGGAGGAAGCGAAAAAGCACGGAGAAGATACCAGAGACGGCAATATTGACGTCCATCAACGATGACTTGGAGAGGCGTGCCGGACCGAGGAGGTTTTCTTACCAAGATCTTGCATCGGCAACCAACAACTTCTCGAGTGATAGAAAGCTTGGTGAAGGAGGATTTGGGGCCGTGTATCGGGGATATCTACTCAACCTAGACATGACGATCGCAGTAAAGAGAATATCGAGAAGCTCCAAGCAGGGGAAAAGAGAGTTTGTCACTGAGGTGAAGGTCATTAGTAGTTTAAGGCATCGGAACCTCGTGCAACTCATAGGTTGGTGCCACGAAGGGCATGAGTTCTTGCTCGTTTATGAGTATATGCCGAACGGGAGCCTCGACTCGCATCTCTTTGGAAAGAAGGGTCCTCTCAATTGGTCAATTAGGTACAAAATCTCGATTGGTTTAGCCTCAGCGATTTTCTATTTGCATGAAGAGTGGGAGCAGTGTGTAGTACACAGGGACATCAAGTCTAGCAATGTCATGCTAGACTCTAATTTCAATGTGAAATTGGGTGACTTTGGGTTGGCTAGGCTGATGGACCACGAACTTGGTCTACAAACTACTGGTTTGGCCGGTACTCTTGGGTACCTTGCACCCGAGTGCTTAAACACTGGTCAAGCAAGTAAAGAATCCGATGTCTACAGCTTCGGAGTTGTTGCCCTAGAAATTGTCACAGGAAGGAAAGTTAGGGATCCGAAAAATCGGAAGTCAGAGAAGAGTTTGGTAGAGTGGATTTGGGATCTTTTTGGTGACGGGAAACTTTTAGAGGCTGTTGATGAAAGGATGGGCTCGGATTTAGAGGAGAAGCAAGTCGAGTGCTTAATGATGGTGGGGTTATGGTGTGCCCATCCAGATCGGACCCTCAGGCCATCAATACAGCAAGCGATTCAAGTTTTGAAATTCGAGGCGGATGTCCCTAATCTCCCAATGAAGATGCCTGTTCCTGTCTATCGTGTTCCTACACCTTCGGTTAGTTCTGGGGAACCGTTTTTAACTTCGATCATTGAAGAGGGTCGTTGACTGGCTTTGCGATATCTTCACTATCCTAACAAATGTATATTGACTGCATTAGGCCTCGTTGTCAATTTACAATTCTTAATTTACTATGTTGCGTTAGTGGCTAGGTCACAAGCAAAGAATGCTTGTGGGATGTACCTCTCCTATGACCGCGTCATTTGAAAGATGTAGGAACATCTCTAACATCTGTTGAGGACCAAAGTAACTTCAGTCTTTCATTTTTGTCCCTAAATTTCCAAAAATATAACTATATCCATCTACATGTATCTGTCTGTCTATATAAGCATAGTAATTGAAGTTTCCATCTACATCTAAAAGGGTGTGCAAGCGGCTTTTCTTTTGTTCTTTTTCTATTTATTTCTGTTAGTGCTTTAATTTTTTTCCATTTTCAATTTACTTTATCCGCTGCTGTCTTTAGAGCTTGTTTATCTTATATAATCTTTAGCTTGTTATCTAAAGTTATGTAATGGTAGATTGATCCTTCATAAGCACACCATATATACTGTGATTTATGCTTCAGCCGATTAAGTTGGGTGATGAGATCGCAAGAAATTTCTAATTTTAAAATAAATAAATAATGAACTTATTCCCAGTTCTCCTATAGCTGGATCCTTCAAAATTGCAAAACAAAGGTTTTGTAGGGAGACTCGAGTTATATTCAATTCTATGTATTTCTCTATCTGTAGAATACATTGAAGGTACCGAAATGGGCATTAAGAGTACCCTCATAAATGCCTCCCGTCGTGACTAGTTTTGTTTATGGGAGCCAAAAATAGGATGATATTTGTAAACAGCAACCCATTACTACTACTGCAGTAATGAAAATTCGCCGTGTTAATCCAACTGAGCTCTAAAAGATAAAAAAGCCAAGCTAATAAGCTATTAAGATCAATTACATAGTCAAATATCCTTAAAAATATTTACGCACTTATGTTAATAAGTGCTTCCAAATAGGAAATATCACAAAAAATCTCAAATTATACTCACTATAACACATTTAACCTCATACATATATGATTCATATACCCTTTTAATATAGCTCCGTTTAAAATTTCCTTTAAAATCCTACATGGATATGATGTTGCATTGTTAAATTTTTCTTAGAACAAGTGGCGCTAATGTGGCACCACACTGGCGCCACATCACAAAAAGATTAAAACGAAAGGAACAGAGCTAAAAGAATTGCAGATGGTCGGGGTGTTTAGGGGACGCAACTACTGTTTGACTTGGCCGGTGAGGGACAGCACCGCCATCAACCAGGCACCGGCAAGTGCCGCTAGGCCCTTACCGGCATCCAGCAATCCTGGCGTGGCCTCTCTCTATATACAATTCATCTTCTTCCTTGCTCAGAATCAAAGGCCACACCTACGAATACCAAAGTTCTGTCAGGACACGACCTTTATTAGCTTCTGGAAACATCCAATTTCACGTCCTTTTGAATCACATCAAGTTGTAGGATTGCTCGTGTTAGTGATGGAGACGGAGAGAAGGAGAGATAGGTAGCCTAAATTAGCTTACGAGACCACAAAGTTATTGGACAAAACTGTACATAATCATTATCTTTCGTCCAAGACCAGATCTGAAAGGCAATTGGTCAAAGCCAGTTCTTCGTGAGGGATCTGCAACGCAGGGTTTGAGCACGACCAGACCTGCAGCTCGTCAAGCTCGACCCCAAATCCGGGCTTGAGCTCCGAGCTCTGCCGCGGTGTCAAGCTCGACTGCAGATTTGGGATTGAGCTCCACCACGGAGATGTGCTCGAAGAGTGCGGAGAGGCCGAGACTCTCACCAGCAACGGACGACCCTTGTCGATGACCTGCTGGACTTAACAGCAAGTTGCTGGTGAAGTCAAAACGGAGGTGGCATGCCATAAACACCCACCTCAATTTCGAATTATTTATTTATTTTAAAGAAAAAAAAAGCATAAAAGATGAGGAATTATTCATTTATTTTAAAAAGAGTTGACGGATTTTTGCCATGTCGAGCCACATCAGGTCCGTATATCCTTGTCTATGGCCTGAACTTGACAGCCCTGTATGGTGAAGTCAATGAAGTGTTGGCACGCCACAAACACCCATCTCAATTTCAAATTATTTTTCGACAAAAAAAAGTCCGAATTATTTATTTAATTTTGCCTGTACTTTTGAAAATATTAACTAGTAAATTCCACTAACATATTTTAATGTTACAACACCTATCTCCTGAGCTCACCATTTTGCGGAAGTAATCGCTCTATCAACAATGATTTTTTTTTTCCTAATCCCTCATCTTAGATATTATTTTTCAAGAAAAAAAGTTCGTGCTAAATTTTCACCTAATGAAAGTAAGAGTACGACCTATTATCCTCAACAGCAAATATGCTATCATTTACATTTTAAAATATTCAATCTAATGTTTCGAATATTGTTACTTTTCACATCAAGTATATCTAAAAATAAGAAATAGGCAGTATAATTCTAAATGAGTTACATTTTAATAAATGTGACTGGAATATTGATAGTACTATATTTTTGTTAGTTATGATGTTTTGTTACTTTTAGTGTAATTCAATGTTTCAATTTATGTCTGTTCTTAATAATTAAGTAAAAAACAGGTTGTTTTCTCGAATATTGGAAGTTGAACTTTAATAGATGTGGGAGTAGTTAATTATAGCAGATGCAAATACTTATATCAAGCAATTATGAGATGAATGAAGAGACATAATGTTGACATCTAAATTTTAATTGATCATTAGTAATTTAATGCATAAAATTTAGGGATTAGTTTTAACCCCTAAACAAAAATATTAGAATTAAATTGCATAGCATATAGTTTTAGGAGCATTTATTATTATAGCATTTGCAATGGACCGATGGCAAATGGGCTTCAAATTGATGACTTTGAGCTTTAATTTAATGAATTGGATTAAGCCTGGAATGATAAAAATTTGAACCGAGCCCATTGTCTCTTAGATGGCCGGAAATAATAAGGTGGCATACCAAGTTGGGAAATCGGTTTAAACTAGAAAAATTATTTTGATTCCCATGATAAATAAGGAAAAGATCAATATTATTCTTCCGAATCCGGGTCATAAGAATAGGCAAGATTTGCTGAACAAAAGAAAAGGAAAACTCAGCCAATGAAAGGAAAAGAAATATGGGCATATCATAAGAATATCTACTCACAGTCAAAGAAGGAAATTAATTGTGCTTGTGGAGGAACATGCCTTTGACCGTGCGATATGCAAATATATTAAAGAGGAAAGAAGGGCTGGTCTTTTCCTCGAGGACATTGCCTCCTTCAAGTATAAAAGGACCCGGGGCCAGAGAATAGGGAGACGAGACACAAGAAAATAAAGAGGAGGGAGAGTCTTGTCGTAGAGAGAAATCGGGAGGGGAAGAAGAAAGGGGGGCTTTTCTCCCTAGCATAGGGACAGAGGCCTGGAAAAGCAGGAGCAATATCGATCATCCATTAAGAAGGCCAAATGGATCTCTGGAAAAGTTCACGCCTCAACTTTCAATTCATGAGTGGCTGAACTCATCACAAGAATTCAGCCACGTCTCCACTTCTTGGAGAGCACGTGTTCAAGGAGAGTTCATGGGAAGAACATCGCCAACATCAGTGAACTACTTCGTGAATTTTCTGAGTTTTCACTCTTACCCGCCAAGCAATCCTCGCAACTTGAATCTCACTGAGATCCTTGACGACAAAGCTGCTACTCCTTTTGGGGCTTACCTGTGCTGGCTATACAGACCGTGCCATCGACGGCCAACTGCTACTCCCTACACCGACCGCCGCCAAGCCCGATGCTGAGCTACTCTCTGATCATACGAATACCTTTCTGTGAGCAGCCCATCGCGGTTGATGCTGCCATCGACGTCGTGCTGCACCGCAAAGCTGCCCATTGCTTGCGGCCCTGGCGCTGAGCCTGAGCCATTGTCGTTCCTAATGCCTAAGCTGTCCTTGACGTCACCGACCCATGCCGTGGACCTCACTCACGAGCCACCACCTGCGGTGACTACGGTGCTTTGCCGTATTCGACTCTTTTCATGCAGGGTTCCATCAAAATCCCTAGCAGTCCAGTGAACGGCCGGGCGTTTGCAATTCCCCAACGATACCGGTCTTCTTGCACATTTTGCGGCTGTAACTGATTCGTAGCGGCGCTCCCTGCTGCGAGTCCTCTGGCCTCATCATTATCACATGCAGAGGACGCCACTTTTTGATTTCTTTTGAGATATGGTGGCGGTCAGAGTGGATTTTCTGGTCAAACTATCAAGTCTTCGGTGGAAGCTCGGACAAATAGATTCACGAAAGGATCTGCATACTGACGGTCGAGAGGCACCGGCGATCCCCAGACTCAAAGGCCGCCGTATATCGGCTTGAATTAGGAAACGCGGTCCACGAATTAGGGTTTCTTTTTTCGGACATCCCCAGTCTTACCATCCGACCAGCCCAAATTCAGGAATGATATCCGCCAAATAGGTAATGATATTATCCAAATTTAATTTGGTTATTTCATTTCTTAAATCGTTGATATTGCAATCGAATTCAAATCTTCGAATGATGTCATATCCATGTAAAATTAGGTCATCTCCCATGTGTCATCAAGTCATTGCATATTTAGGGTCATTTGAATGCATGACATGCTAGGATAGTTGCATTAAATATTTTCTGACATTAGATTAAGTTAAATAATTAATGTTGCGTGATATATATTTTGCATATTAGGTTACACATTGTATGCTATTATAGTTAGATACTTTCGTATGTCATTACATGCATTGCACGTAGTTTTAAGCCTCATTAAATAAGTGAAAACTTTAAAAAATATTTAAATGATTGCGTGTTATTAGAAATTATATCTAGGATCATTGATGTAATTTTTAAGCTAACATTGCAGATACCTTCGTAGCTTCAAGGTAAGTAACTTCCTCCTTTTTCTTGCAATTTATTTAATGCTTTGATCATTGAGTGTTAAATAATAATTGCACACTCGCATGATCACATTGCATGTTTGGGAGTAAATTAAAATCAATGCAAGCTGAGTCCCTGATCCCATAGCCTCTAGTTCGTAGGAGTAAAGTAATTCTCCCATTACTTTACTTGGTTTCTAATCGACCCACCAAAAAATAGATTAGTGGCGACTCGTAAGTAAAAATCATTTGCATACTAAAAATTTAAACCCTGGGTAACGAATTGATATGGGCTTAGGAGAGGCCGAGCTAAGTTTAGGCTTAGTAACCCATTAGTCAAACCTTAGGTGGTGCACTCAAAATTAGGTTGCAATAGCTTGGTGACTCTACTAGGGAAAGCGCATGGAAGGAATATAGTGGCCAAGCAGAGAGGAGCTTGGGAGCTTGTTTAGTAACACGCGCTTGTTCAGTACTATCAACCATTGCTACTCTAGAACGAGTATGAATAGGTGATCTCATGCGAGCCGTTGTATCAATATTACTTGGTGTAAAAAGCATAGTAAGCATCATGACAAATGAAATTGGTCCATGACAATGATCAATTGCCCATTTTATTAAGTGATATTGAATTCCAAAGACATTAATCTAAGAAATGAAAAAGACTCCCTAGGGAATTAAATTCCTAAAACATCAATTTGAGAAATTGAAATAACACTCTAAAGTTGAAATTCAACTCCTAGACATGAACATCAAAACAATTTAGTGACTTTTCTCTATATACAATTGGGAGATCACTGTCTTTCAAAACTTTTTGTTCTGTCAAACCAACTCAGAGATGTGAGCCTCTTTTGCTTCCACCGTTTCTTTAAGATGCTCAATTTGCGCTTTACGAGTGAGCTGCACTTTTATTCAATTTGAGCTGCACTTTAAAACCAGGTACGCTTACTAACAAAATTTAGGGTTGATCCGACCCCTAAACAAAATTGGCATTGCATAATTTTACATTGCAAGGAGGATACTTTCAGTTGATATTTTATGGATAGAAAATTTGGAAGGAAATCAATTGGATACATGGGGGTTGCAATTTCCACAAGGAGTAAACCAATCAATCACAAGAATCTTCTCTCTAGTAAATTTTGGAGGAATTTGTGGGAAAAATGACGAAAGGAAATATGGCAAGACAGATAAAATGGAGGGAAGTCAAAGCATTTGTGAAAAGTGTGGGCTGCTAGAATTTTCAAAAAGAAACTAATGAGCTGGCCATAGAATTGTGATAGGAAATTAAGGGAAAGAATCAAGTTGGTCATGGAATCGTGAATGGAGATGAGTGAATTTGGACGCATTCACGGGAATGTGAATAGAAGCTAAAAGGGAAATCAAAAGATTTGAAGCGCTAATTTGGAAGTAAATTAGAGTGATTCACAATCAATTCTCATTGACAAATCAAAGCCAAAATTGAGCAATT
Organism: Angophora floribunda; assembly: GCA_014182895.1. NCBI lineage: Eukaryota > Viridiplantae > Streptophyta > Magnoliopsida > Myrtales > Myrtaceae > Angophora > Angophora floribunda. The sequence goes on from CM024712.1 coordinate 21,170,297, forward strand.
TTTCGAAAATCATTAATTGGCTCCACGGATCTTGACTTTCCAACAATACATGAGAGAATTTTTGCTATAAATGGAGGCCAGCCTGAACTCCTTGAAGGATCAGAGGTGAAGAGTTGGAGAGGAGAGAAAAGGGTCAAAGGTGAGGAAACGTGGAGAGAAGAAAGGCTAAAAAAAAGTGAGTGGGAAAAGGGTCAAAGGTGAGGAAACCTTGGGGATCAATTCACCACCACTAGGTCCCTACTTTTTGTTGCTGTTGTTCGTGGTCGTTTGCTATCCATTTTTGCTACTGCTCGTGGTCATTTGCTACTCAATTTTGCCGCTGCTGCACGTGGTCATTTGCTGTCCAATTTTGCTGCCGTTGCTCACCGTAGTTGCTGGACAAACTAGTTGCTACTATGCTGTCATTAACAATAAAAAGTCATCGCCAACTGTCCATGAAAATCAAAGAAAGACCATCAAGGTAATTTTCTAATCTATTCTCTCATTTTAATATTAAATTGCCTAATTTGCAATATATTCATTACTAGCGTGATTTCCTTGAGATATTAGGCATATTCTGAGTAAGTGAAGTTGTTGTGTTGTGTTTTCAAAAAAACATTAATAATAAAAAATATTGAGTCACGAGACGTCGGATCAGGTTTTTGATTGTTTGGGTTTTTTTTTATCTTGGGTTGAGGCAAATTGCGTGCTTTATATGATCGGTTGCATTATATGTGTTGATTTTTTAGTAAGCTTCCGTTGCATAATAAAGTAGATTAATGCATTTCATGTCATACTAGACTTATAGTCTACATTGCATATGACGTAGAAGCTTAGGAAATTTCATTAGTTAAAATAGTTTTTATTATTATTCTTTATTCTATATTAAATCATGGTAAACAATAAGCAATTTCTTATTCTAATAAAAAGAAAAAAAAATGCATTGCATATAGTATTAATACGTCATTCATCCCACATCATGTAGCACATCCATATTTAGTATCATGTAAAATAGATTGCACACACACTACAATAGTTTTCAATTAATCTATGTCATTAGAGCTAGGCCATTTGAATTGCATGTCATATGTCGTTAGAGTAAGAAGACTCTTCCAAGCCCTATCAACCGCAACTTGGTACTCAAAATTTAACATTGTTAAACATGTTCTTTTATTCAACTAGGAGCCATCACTATCAATTAGGGTTGATTAGAAATCCAAGTAAAGTATGGGAGAATACTTTACTTTTACGAACCAGAGATTCAATAGGTTTAGGGACAAGATTACGCTAAGTTAAACTAGTGCCCTTTCGGTACCATTTCCCTTTAAGTTAAAAAAAAAAACTTTTTTGCAAGTAGTCTTGGTTGATTTTAACCTAAGCCACCAACATGGAAATAAGTGGTCATGTGGATCACAATCAATAACATTCAATAAGTCTAGAAGGATAAATGTAAGAATCATAATCAACTTTAAAGTAAAACAAGCTATAACTAAAAATGCATGCTCTAAACATAATTTCTAAATGAAATGACATCTAATTTTTTTTTTTTTTTTGTAAAATTAATTATGTATGACTTTAATCTAGATTTAACATGCATGATTCTTACTCTAATGACATATGACATGCAATTCAAATGGTCTAGCTCTAATGATAGATTAATTGAAAACTATTGTCACGTGTGTTCAATCTATTTTACATGATACTAAAAATGCATGTGCTACATGATGTGGGATGAATGACGTATTAATACTATATGCAATGCATTTTTTTTTCTAATTTTTCATTAGAATAAGAAATTGCTTATTGTTTACCATGATTTAATATGGAATGAAGAATAATATTAAAAACTATTTTAACTAATGAAATTCCCTAAGCTTCTACCTCATATGCAATGTAGACTATAAGTTTAGTCCGTCATGAAATGAATTAATCTACTCTATCATGCAACAGATTTTTTTTTATGCATTTTCGTATGCTTACTAAAAAATCAACACATATAATGCAATCGATCATATAAAGCACGCAATTTGCCCCAACCCATGATAAAGAATCCAAACAATCAAAAACCTGATCCGACGTCTCATGGTTCAATATTTTTTATTAAAGATTTTTTCTAAAACACAACACAACAACTTTACTTAATCAGAATATGCCTAATATCTAAAGGAAATCATGCTAGTAACAAATATATTGCAAATTATGCAGTTTAATATTCAAATGAGAGAATAGATTAGAAAATTACTTTGATGGTCTTTCTCCGATTTTCACGGACAGCTGGCGATGGCTTGTTATCGTTAATGACAGCACGGCAGCAACTAGTTCGTCCAGCAACTACGGTGACCAACAACAGCAAAATTGGACAGCAAACGACCATGAGCAGCAGTGGCAAAATTGGGCAGCAAATGACCATGAGCAGTGGCAAAAATGGACAGCAAACAACCACGAACAGTAGTGGCAAAACTGGACAGCGAACCACCACAAATCGCAGCAGCAAAATTTGGACAGCAAACAACCACAAATAGCAACAACAAAAAGCAGGGGCACAGTGGCGGTCAATTGATCCTCAAGGTTTCCTCACCTTTGACCCTTTTCCCACTCACTTTTTTTTTTTTAGCCTTTCTTCTCTCAACATTTCCTCACCTTTGACCCTTTTTTCTACTCTCTGACTCCTCACCTTTGATCTAGCTGGGGAGTTTCCACTCTTACTTGTGGGATAAATGACAAAAGAAAATACAACAAGACAGACAAAATGGAGGGAAGAAAATCAAAGCATTTGTGGAAAGTGTGGGCTGCTGGAATTTACAAAAAGAAACTAATGAGCTGGCTATAGAATTGTGATAGAAAATTAAGGGAAAGAATCAAACTGGTCATGGAATCGTGAATGAAGAAGAGTGAATTTGGATGCGTTCGCGAGAATGTGAATAGAAGCTAAAAGGGAAATCAAAAGATTTGAAGCGCTAATTTGGAAGTGAATTAGAGTGATTCACAATCAATTCTTGATGACAAATCAAAGCCAAAATTGAGTAATTTTCCTAGAATCATCAATTGGCTCCACGGATCTTGACTTTCCAACAATACATGGGAGAATTTTTGCTATAAAAGGAGGCTAGCTTGAACACCTTGAGGCATTAGAGGTAAAGAGTCAGAGATGAGAGAAAAGGGTCAAAGGTGAGGAAACCTTGGGGATCAATTGACTGCCATTACGCCCCTGCTTTTTGTCGCTGCAGTTCGTGGTCGTTTGCTGCTGCAATTCGTGGTTGTTTGCTGTCCAGTTTTGTCACTGCTGTTTGTGGTCATTTGCTGTCTATTTTTTGCCATTGCTCGTGGTCATTTGCTGCGCAATTTTGCTGCTACTGCTCGTGGTTGTTTGCTGTCCAATTTTGCTGCTATTGCTCACTGTCGTTAGTTGTCCATTGTTGTCGTGCTGTCATTAACGATAACAAGCCATCGACAGTTGTTTGTGAAAATCAGAGGAAGACTATCAAGGTAATTTTCTAATCTATTCACTCATATGAATATTAAATTGCCTAATTTGCAATATATTCGTTACTAGTGTGATTTCCTTGAGATATTAGGCATATTCTGATTAAGTGAAGTTGTTGTGTTGTGTTTTCAAAAAAAAATCTTAATAATTAAAAATATTGAGCCGCGAGACATCGGATCAGGTTTTTGATTGTTTGGATTTTTTATCTTGGGTTGTGGCAAATTGCGTGCTTTATATGATCGGTTGCATTGTATGTGTTTTGATTTTTTAGTAAGCTTACGAAAATGCATAAAAAAAATCCATTGCATAATAGAGTAGATTAATGCATTTCATGTCGGACTAAACTTATAGTCTACATTGCATATGACGTAGAAGCTTAGAAAATTTCATTAGTTAAAATAGTTTTTATTATTATTCTTTATTCCATATTAACTCATGGTAAACAATAAGCAATTTCTTATTTTAATAAAAAAGTCTAAAAAAACATACATTGCATAAAGTATTAATATGTTATTCATCCCATGTCATGTAATACATGCATATTTAGGTCATGTAAATTATGTTGCATCCCTATCACAATAGTTTTCAATTAACGTATGTCATTAGAGTTATGCCATTTAAATTGCATGTCATATGTCATTAGAGTAAAAATCATGCATATTAAATCTAGACTAAAGTTATATATAATTAATTTTAAAAAAAATCCTAAAAATGTAGATGTCATCCCATTTAGAATTTATGTTTAGGGCATGCATTTTTAATTATAACTTGTTTTTCCTTAAGGTTGATCATGATTCTTATATTTATCCTTTTGGACTTACTGAATGTTATTTGTGATCCACATGACCACTCATTTCCATGTTAGTGGCTTAGGTTAAAATCAACCAAGATTGTTTACAAAAAATATTTTTGAAGCTTAAAGAGAAATGGTACCGAAAGGATGCTAGTTTAACTTAGTGTAACCATGTCCCATAACCTATTGAATCTTTGGTTCACAAAAGTAAAGTATTCTCCCATACTTGGGTTTCTAATCAACCCTAATTGATTAGTGTCGTCTCCTAATTGAATAAAATTACATGTTTAACAATGTTAAATTTTGAGTACCAAGTTGCGGTTGGTAGGGCTTAGGAGAGTCTGCACTAAGCCTTTAGACTTAGTAATCCATTAATTTTCCCATGGTGATTCACCTTCGGGAAGGTCACGACACAGAAGATTCTGCATGCAAATGTATAATGCTTTAGCTTATATCAAGCCTGTATTCGCTTTCTCATATTAACAATCGCAAATAAAACTAAAATCCATTAATAATCTCAAGAGGTGTTATAGTTAATAAGATGTGATGGTTCTACTTGAGGCTAATAAACGATATTATCAATATACAAACACCTTTAACAATTCTACGCTACAATCTCTTCCCAGATTTTAGATAGAAGCAACTCTCGCAGAGAATGCAATAAAAAACAGCACTTCTAACAATAAGAACATAGCTAAGATGATTACTTGAAGTATGAGACCAAATTTGTTTATTTTCTCCTAACCCTACTAGTTCCCTTAAATAGAATTTATAGCCATCAGAGCTTAGATGATCGTTTGAAACTCAACTCCCTCAATTAGCCATTGGTTTTGTTGTTAGTAGAAGTAGTACGTCTTTCTATTATGGTTGTAAAATCAGCATCCCAAAACAGTTAGTTTCACTTCTACATTGAGTTAGTCATCTTTATTGCTTGCCCAAATATGGTAATATTGCTTTATAATTCTCAAGTCCATTTTCTGTGATTTCCAAAGCTTGTTAGCCATTAGGCACCAATTTATATACAAATTAAATTGAAAAGAGGTTTAAGTCCTCTCATCCATGTGGTAGAAGCGTGTCACACATCTTGCATCTCGTCTGATAGAAGAAGCTATTTTTGCCCACGATCATTCTAGTCTATTCACATTTTCACACTAAATCTAATTATTCCCCTTATACTTTCTAGTCCTTCCTAGCGTACTAGCGCCTTGTTATACTTGGTTGTTCATCTTCTATTTAGGTCCATTCAAATCACCATGAACTCTTTATTCTATCAAACTTGTTCACCTTCTACTTGGTCCATCAAAGCTTTACTGAACTTCTTGTTCTATGCTTATTCACCTTCTATCAGGGTCATCCCAGCTTTACCAAACTTATCATTCTCTGCTTGTTCACTTTTTATCAAGTCAATCTAGCTTATATACACTTTTGCGGTCAATGCCTTGTTTGCCCTTGATTGAGGTAGAGCACTCCTAACCTTTAGATGATCCTATTGCTAACACTATCTACATATAAAAATGTGCCTATAGAGGCAATATCTTCTACATACTTTTTTTTGGGGGGTCTAATTCTACATACTCAATTACACATGTTAGTATACTTAAAATGTTTGTCATCCTCAAAACACCATAGGGATTTTTCCTAATAATCTCCCTTTTTTTATGATGATAAAACAATCCATGACCTTTCTTATGCTTATGTGTTCACACGCATGAGATTGGAAGAACTAAGTGTGCAAAAAGTAAAAGGAATTTGCTAATATGCCCAAGTAATATAAGTTGAAACAAGGCATATATTGTAAATCATAATCTCCAAAATGAAGTATATGCAATTAATACTATAGGAGATAACATTGCTAGCAGAAGATATCAAAGCAATCGATTCAATATTTTTCTTGTAAAAATAGCAACTTTATCTTCTACAACATAAAACCTCTACTGAAATAATTGTAAGGTGTTACATACATTCTGTATAGAAACAATATATTCTACATTCTTACGCAAACAAAAAGATAGGCATTATAGACAATGTTTTGTAGAATCACACATCACCGGCATCCACAAATATATATCAAGAAACACAAATGTGTATGATAATTCTACCTCTCTCCCTTTTTGTCAAAATCAAAAAGCAATAACGAAGTGATAACAATGTTAATGGAATACATTTGCAAAAACAAATAGAAGCAACATGAGCAATACATTCGAATTTAACGTGTCTCTAGCTTCTACTCAGATTATTTAACTATATGAGATTTTAAATAAGAGACATATATCATCATGCAAACTAAATTTTGATAAGAGCTTAAGGCATAATTTATATTTAATGTATTTGTAAAATTCTTCTTAACATCTGAATAGGATATGAGTAGATTCAGCATTTAAGGTTGTGATTTAATGCCCAAACTACTTTCCACAGCCTACCTTAGCTTGCATTTAAAAATATGCTTAACACAATGAGAAACCCCAAATTGGTACACATGTGACAAATTTATCCCAAACTAATTTTTTGATCACGAAAACTTTAAACTAGTATTCTTGTGACAAATTTACCTCAAATGACCACAAAAAACCTCAAACTAGTACACTTGTAATTAATTTTTTGACTGCAAAAAACCCCAAACTCATACATTTGTGACAAATATACTTTTGTCAAATAAAAAATAACAAAATTGGTACAACTATGACAATGGAGAATAAAATCCAAAACTGATATACCGGTCAACTATTATGTGTCATCTAATTAGTAATTTAACAGTAAAATTTAACGAAAATTAATAAAGGGTAAATTTGTCACGAATGTAACGATTTGGGGTAAATTTGTCAAAGGCGTAACAATTTGGGGTTTTTAGTGGTTTAAAAAAATTAGTTTTAGGTAAATTTATTACAGGTATACCGGTTTGGGATTTTTTGTAGTATTAAAATTATAAAATAATCCTTACCAAAAAAAAAACATTATAAAATAATTGTATATGGTTCTATCCCGTTTTTCTACATGTATTCTCTCCCCCCGTCTGATTCTATCTGACATTTCTCCCCTGGTCTGTTTCCCTTCAACACGGATGCATATAGATTCTTCAACATCCTTTTTTTTTTTTTTCCTTAAAGTCACTTGTTTGAGTAATAGATCGTGTCATCAGCAAGCATACATGTGTTTCAAGAGCTTGTACAATACGTCTGTTGGGATATATAGTTTGCTCGACTCTTGAAAGAACTCACTCTACACCTTTCATGCATTCAAAATTACGTTTGCATCTCATTTAGAGACATATGTTGGATAATTTGAAAAACAATGTTAGAAACCCTAAGATAAATTTCACGATCACAAAAGCTTATCAAAGTATCTAATGGATTATTTGAGTGAATGTAGGAGTGTCACAGGTTAATGATCTTCTACGAGTTTACACTATTGGCTGTTTTTGAACCTGTGAAGATATCAAATGGAAATAGTTATGTTTTGAATGGTACATCCATCTACTAATTATTAGAAAAGAAAACGAACATACAAAGAGGCAGCATGACTTTGATACACTTCCATGTACTTTGAAGATCATAAGTGCAGAAGACATATGCTCTACATAACCGTCATGGGAGATCGTGTCTGGATCTTTCCATATATAAATGAAGTTCGTGGAGATTCAAATATTCAAAAGACTTAACTTATATCATAGCAGACCCGATTTCGGAGACAATGTTTCGTGAATTATCGGATTGACTGCTAATCAATGATCATGAGCTACATTGCCATATATAGAAATTTTCCTACAGGCTAGTTAACTAGACAAATTGGAAGATTACTTTTTATAGCTGATTTCGTGGATTAACGGCAATATTATCCATGGAGATTCGAGATTCATATACCGGCTATTGATACTCGTTTCCACATTGAGATTTGGACATCTGTAAATACGAGAAAGGGAGCTGTGATGATGTAAATAAGAATCACTACACATACTTGCATTTGCAAATAAATACTGGTGCTCGAGAGATCAAGTTTGTGACTTCATTCATAAATCTTCTTTAAACACTAGTTATTCTTTTGTACACACTTAGGTGAGTGCGAGAGAAAGCAAGGGATTTCACTGTAAGTGTTCGCAAATGCTATTTCTTCTGCAAAAACAGGATATTTGTGTTTTTCCCTAAGGTACTTGGCAAAGGGATTTGTAAATCAACTTTGGGACAGTGGAGGGATATAGAACTGTTGCCGGGCATCAATAGAAAGAAAGGGTTGATTCTACTGTGCGGCAATAACAGAGGAACCAATCTTACAGCAGCTAAACTATAAATTAAACAAGTTTTGTCTAGAACCGAAAGAGTGGAGTGGGTGAAAGGGAAGGGGAATCACTATAAATCGTTTTATCTCTATCTCTCTTTTTTTTTTTTTCATTTTATTCTTTGAGTCACTCTTGAAATTACACTCACACAATTTTGAAGAAGATTTAAAGATTACAGTTCATAAATTTTTTAATATCTACACTTGAAGGAAAAGAGTTTAAAGAGTACACTTTACTTACGTTTCAACCAATTTATCCCTTTTGGCTCTCTGTATCAAGATCTAATAACAAAAGGTTGTCAAATAATTAAGTTCCCTAGATGTAAGATTAGGAGCCTTCATTTTCGGGAAAATTACCTAATCAGTCATAAATCTATAGTGTGGATACCAATTTAGTTATGAACTTTTCAACTTTGTCAATTCATTCTTAAACGTTTACATGAAATTCTAATATAGCCATTTTGGTCAAAATTTAGGACCGAATCGGTATTCGTACTATAGGTTTATGACTAATTTGATAATTTTTCCTTCTTTTCCTATTCAACCTTTTAATTATGGCTTGATTGCTTTCCTACACCTCTTGAAAGGTCAATTCATTCATTATCATGAATCAAATGCCAAAGTAGAGGTCATTAGAAAATTTATCGGCGTCCCTAACAATTCGAATATATGGATCCTCGTGCGGGCTAAGCAAAACTAGTTGACATACTCCAATGGCCGAGATGAATGGCTTTTGCTTGCTTCGGCCTTTTCGAGAAGTGATCTTGCCTTTCACGGTGCAAAACAAATGGAGGACGAAAGAAAACGCCGGAGTGCCTTTCACGCAGTGCTCTGAAGCGCATTTGCGAAGACCCCGGGACTTTCCGATTCACCTCATTCCCAAGAAAAGGACACCCTCGTGAGATCTGAGCTTTTCATTTGGCCAAAAATTAGTGCCTCAATCAATTGATTAATTGAAAAAAGACGTTGGAAAACCTTAATTCCTTCCTCTTCATCATTGCTAAGGGGCTTTCCGCGTTTGAGCCGTCACCACCACTTTCATTACGGCCCCCACCCCGTCACGGCCGTTGACACCCATGACGGGGTCAAATCCGGAGACTCGATCACACTGTTGACGATCCCATTTCGCAAGTTGAGACGAAGTCCCCACATGGGGAATCCGTGCATTGTGTAAAAAATCACGGGGGAGAAGAACACAAGAAGTACCACAATTTATGTACGGTACTTGCTTTAGTGCCTTTTTGCCAGCTCACTCAAATGCCAAATTTGTAGAAAAACGATCACTTAAGTGTCTTTGATGAGGACTTAGAGAAATTATGTGACTTTTATAATTAAATTTTTTATTTGAGATGGCATTTTTTTGGGCATTAATGTTTACCTTTTTTATTAAGATTGGCAATGAAGTGATCACTTTTTATCAATAATTGGCACTAAAGTGATCATTTTTTTACAACAACTAGCATCGAAATGATCACCTTTTAACTTGTAACATGATGTTGTTTTAGTGTTTTTATGCTAATTTAGGCCTCCGGTGAGCCACGTCAGCTTAAGATATTAATAAAAAATGCAACGTCAAATTTCTAGCTAAATAAATAGTAGTTGACATTGAAAAGATAGTTTTTTTTTTTTAAATTTTGATATTTAAGTAAGCTGGCGAAAGATTTTGACATTAAAATGAGTGCCATACAAAAATTGTGACACTTCTAATGTTTTTTTGCCAAAATCACAGGCAATCGTCAAAAAAGATTTTCCAGATGAGTGAGAACGGTGGTCATCGTTGCTTTGGGATAATAATCATGACAAGGTGGCGTTTGATGAGAGAGAGACGGTGGGGCTCAGGCTAAGCCATTAGGGTACGAAGAATTTGCAAATTGGTAAAATCAAGTAGACAAATTTTCCACCTCCAATAAAAAACAGTCCGATCTCCGATTAAATGAAATTCCCAATTGTCACTTTGGAACTTCAACTCCTACACATAGTTCCTGCTTCGATGATTCAAAAGAAGTTATGAATCCATATATTAAAAAAAAAAAATTCATTACATTTCGGATCCATTTCTCTATCAAAGCGCCCGGTTCTAAATTCTCAATCTCTGGAGTTCCTTTGAGAGCTCGTTGAATACTTTCTAAACAATACTTTCTAAATGGATTATGTCGGGTGTGTGCAGCTATAAGCGAGAACTAATCTAAGCGAAGATGCCTATTAAAAAATTGCCATGGGCAGGTCATTAGATTTCTTCCGTTGAAATCGTCCAACAGTCTTTGTCCTACAGCGGCCTCAAGGACGACCCAACAAGGATTGGTCCTCGCTGCGATCTAATCATACATAGACTTTTCAAATCTAAAATTATACGTGAATTTAGGTGTCATTTGCAATTGTTAAGCATTTCCTATATACCTTGAAACAATGGTGGTGCTGGGGATTGATCGAAGTTAGATAGCTACATGTTTTTGTTTATATTTTCAAGCTCTTGATTTTTCTTGGAGAAAATGACCAAAACAGTTCTAAATCTATTGCAATTTTTTCAATTCAATCATAATTTTTTTTTTTTTTTGCTAGTTCAGTATATTTTGTAATTGTGTCAATTTTGGCTAGTTGGCACTACTATGGATGCCGACCAATGTTGACATGTCAATTTTTTAATAATTTTTTTATATTTTTCCTTTTTTTCTTTTCTTTTTATTTATTTATTTTCTTCTTCCTCTAGATAGTCACTAGAGGCTAAGGCTGGCAAGGCCTCGCCATCATGGGAGAGGGCAAGCTTGTTCGTGATAGCAAGAGGCCTTGTCAATGGCCAACAAGGTCGACCTCATCAGCCCTAGTCCCTAGCTAGTCACCGGACAGGCTAGAGGAAGAAGAAAAGAGAAAACAAAATTAAAAAAAAATTGACACATTGGCATCGGCCAGGCCGCCGGTACTGGCGGCTAAAATTGGCCGATTGGCCGGATGAATTGAATTGGCATAATTACAACAAGTTTAGGATTGAATTGTCAAAAAAATGTTAAGGATTACATTGAAAACTTTGCAATAACTTTCGGACTGTTGTCGTAATTTTCCCATTTTTCTTCTGTAGATCTCCCCTTTATTATGGAATACGCCCAAGTCGTTGAAACCTAAGCATCGTGGCAACTGACAAATGATGGAGACATCGAGCTATTTAATCTGAGCGTCATTTTCATCTCTGGCAACGTCCATTGCACAATCTCAGGTCTCTCTGTGGTCACTCTATGTCCAATAATGTCTTCATCAATTTCAACACCTCTTTCCCTCCTCTTCTCTTTCCTTCTTGTGCACTCTGCGATTTGCCTTGAGTTCAACATCTCTCGCTTCGATCTTACTTCAAATGATATACTGTACGAGGGAGATGCAAAGCCTGTGGATGGAGCCGTCGACATGACGAGTCAGCGCTATTTCTGCCATGTGGGGCGAGCCACATACAAGGAGAAGGTCCGGTTATGGGACTCCGGCTCGGGGAAGCTCTCCGACTTCACTACCCACTTCCAGTTCACCATCGACACGAACGGTAAGCCTCATGCCCGAATACGCTTCGGGGCTTGCGTTTTTCATGGCTTCCGTGGGATTTCAAATCCCCGTCAATTCCGTAGGCGGGTTTCTGGGCCTGTATAACACCACAAATAGAGACTCGCCTCAAAATCAAATCATACACATCGAGTTTGATACTTTTGCGAACCCGGAATGGGACCCCAATTATGAGCATGTTGGAATCAACAAGAAGTCAATTGCTTCAGCTGTTAACACTCCTTGGAATGTCACTTATCATAGCGGTGATACTATCGATGCATGGATCAATTATAATGCCTCCATGATGAATTTGAGCGTGTCTTGGAGCTTCCAGGCTACGCCAAACCCCCAGGAGAACACAAGCCTCTCGTATCAGATCGATCTAACGACAGTCCTTCCCGAGTGGGTCATAATTGGTTTTTCAGCCGCAAGTAGCTCTTACATGGAAGGACACACCCTTCGTTCGTGGAATTTCAAATCAAGTTTAGCTGTAAAGGGACCGAATAGTGGTAATGCAAAGAGGGTTGGCCTTGTACTTGGGTTGACGATTCCGCTGAGCGTTATCGTAGCTTCTGGTGCAGCTATAGCATCAGGAATCATATGGATGAGGAGGAAGCGAAAGAGCATGAAGAAGATACCAGAGACCGCGATGCTGACGTCCATCAATGATGACTTCGAGAGGCGCGCTGGGCCGAGGAGGTTTTCCTACCAGGACCTGGCATTGGCAACCAACAACTTCTCAAATGATAGAAAGCTTGGTGAAGGAGGATTCGGGGCCGTGTACCGGGGATATTTAATCAACCTAGACACGACAATCGCAGTAAAGAAAATATCGAGAAGCTCCAAGCAAGGGAAAAGAGAGTTTGTCACAGAGGTGAAGGTCATTAGCAGTTTAAGGCACCGGAACCTTGTGCGGCTCATAGGCTGGTGCCATGAGGGGCACGAGTTCTTGCTTGTGTATGAGTATATGCCGAATGGGAGCCTTGATTCACATCTATTTGGAAAGAAGCGTCCTCTCAATTGGTCAACTAGGTACAAAATTTCGATCGGCATAGCATCGGCAATATTCTATTTGCATGAAGAGTGGGAGCAATGCGTGGTACACAGGGACATTAAATCTAGCAATGTCATGCTAGACTCTAATTTCAATGTGAAATTGGGCGACTTTGGTCTGGCTAGGCTGATGGACCATGAACATAGTCCACAAATTACTGGTTTGGCTGGTACTCTAGGGTACCTTGCACCGGAGTGCCTAAGGACTGGCCGAGCAAGCAAAGAATCAGATGTTTACAGCTTTGGAGTTGTCGCCCTAGAAATCGCCTCGGGAAGGAAAGCTAGGGATCCGAAGTCAGAGATGGGTTTGGTAGAGTGGGTTCGGAGTCTTGTTGGAGATAGGAAGCTTCTAGAGGCTGTTGATGAACGGATGGGCTCAGATTTTGAGGAGAAGCAAGTCGAGTGCTTGATGATGGTGGGATTGTGGTGTGCTCATTCAGATTGGAATTTAAGGCCGTCAATGCGACAAGCGATTCAAGTTCTAAAATTTGAGGCTGATGTCCCGAATCTCCCAATGACGATGGTCGTTCCTGGTGATCATGTTCCTCCACCATTGGTTCTTTCCGGTGAACCATTGTTGACCTCGATTATTGAAGTGGGTCGTTGACTGGGCTTTGCCATATCTCTACCACCCTAGTATGTGTATGTTGGCTTTTACCGGCCATTGTTGGTAACGCACACTTCATAAGTTACCATGTTGCGCTAGTGACTATAGTACAAGCAAAGACTTCCTGTGGCGTTACTTCTCCTCCGACTGCATTATCTGAACGATGTAGGAACATTTCTAATTTCGGTTGAGGACTAAAGTAATTTCAGTTTTTCTTTCTTGCCTCCATTTTTCCAAAAGATCTTCCTATATCCATCTACTTCCAATAGGATGTGCAAGTGGCCCCTTTTTTTTCTATATTTATCTAGCAGGGCGATATTTTTTACTTTACATTTTACTTTATTTACTGCTGTCTTTACAGCGTGTTTATTGGATATAATCTTTAGCATGTTATCTAAAGTATAGTTATCTAATGGGTCTAATGGGATGCTAATCCTTCATAAGCACACCATATAAATTAGGGTTAATACCGCAAATAACCCAAAATGGTACACTTGTGATAAATTTATTCCAAATTAATTTTTTGACCACAAAAAACCTAAAACTAGTACAAATTTGACAAATTCACCTCAAACTAGTTAACAAATTTACCCTTTGTTTATTTCCGTTAAATTTTACTATCAAATTACTAAGTTAAATGACACGTGATAGTTGACTGGTGTACCGGTTTAGAATTTTACTTTCAATTTGTTACAGTTGTACTAGTTTTGTAGTTTTTTTTTTATAGTATTAATCCAATTTAGTGGAGGGTATATTTATCACAAATATATCAATTTAGGATTTTTGGTTGTCAAAAAATTAATTTAAAGGTAAATTTGTTATAAGTGTACTATTTTGGGATTTTTTGTGGTCAGTTGGAATAAATTTATTATAGTTATGCTAGTTTGGGGTTTTTCATGGCATTAACCCTATAAATTGTGATTTAGACATCAGCCACTTTTAAGTTATGTGATGAGATCACAAGTCAACTCTAACTTATGACCAACCCATTTACTACTACTCCAATAATGGAAATTATGTTTGTCACCTAAACGAGCTTTACAAGATCATAAGGTCCAAGCTAATAAGCCATTAAGATCAATTACATAGCTAGATATCCATAAAATTCTTATATAGTTGGGCTAAACTTTGAAAATTTAAAAGTATTTTAAAATGGGAATAGATCGTGAACAATGATGCAAATGACTCTCATGCTTATAATTATATCTTTTGAAAGGTTTTAGGTGTTTGATGTCTATATAAGTTAAATTTCAGACATCACATCAGAAAGGAAAATAATTAAAATTAAAAAGTAATATTTGCACCAAAGATTAAGACTATTTATATAAGTCAGAAATCTGAATTTAACCAGTTCACAAGAACTTGCAAGGTGTTTCCTAAGCATCTAGGTAGCTAGACCTCCCATTCCATGCTCTTAAATTATTTAAGAAAAAAGTAATATTCACACCAAATTTAATAGTGTCTCACCAGAATTTTTGTCCTCTGGACATGCTATGTTAAATAGGATCCACTAACAAATTAAATTATAATAGTCCATAAATTTAAGAGTTAATATCAAAAAAATCTCAAACTGGTATATGTATAACAAATTTACTATAAACTAATTTTTTAACCACCAAACACCCCAAATTGGCATACCTTTGACAAATTTACTCAAACTAATATACTTGTGATAAATTTACCCTCGGTTAATTTTCATTAAATTTTATTGTCCAATTGCTAAGTTAAATGACATGTGACAGTTAACTAGTGGACCAATTTGGTGTTTTACTCTCCGTTTGTCATAGTTGTACCAATTTTGTGATTTTTTGTGGTATTAATCCAATTTACTGCTGTTTGGGATTTTTGGTGGTCATTAATTTAGGGTAAAAATTTATCGCAAATGTACTAGTTTAGAGTTTTTTTTTTAATCATTTGAGATAAATTTATCACAGATATACTAATTTGAGATTTTTTTGTAATATTAACTCTAAATTTAATGGCCTAGAGGCACGCTTGACTTCGTCGTTGCTTTGCTTGCGTACAACAAAAGTTGAATAGGACAAGCCTGATTCATTTGTTTGTACCTTATTGTTTCATTTTACGAACTCATGTCAGAAGAACAAATTTTTGTTGTTGTTGCGTCAAATAATGGGATGTGAATGTTTTTGTGTTGTCGTTCTCACCAACCAACTTTAGCATGAACCTCGGTTTAAAATAAAAATACATATATTATATAAACTTAATAACTCGACATCTTAATCTCTTGAAACAAAATTGAACTTATGATCCTCGACAGCAATTATGGTTGAGCTCTTTTTAAATATGTTAGGTTTTCTTTAATTCAATTTTTCTCATCTATTTCATACTTTTATTTATTTATATAAGATTATAAATATCAACTAGTAAGTTCAAATAACATAATATTTTAATGTTAGTCAATTTCTACCTCCTAAATTCACGAGCGTGTGGAAGTAATCGCTTATTAACAATGATACTTTTCTTGCTAATCCATCATATTAAAAAAAATTCAACAAAAATAAAATATTTTTTACAATAAACTTGCACAAAATGACTGTAAGAGTACAATAAATTACAATGTTATTTTCAAAAATAAACATACTATCATTTATATTTTGCAATATGCAATCTAATGTTTCAAATCTCGTTAGTATTCACATCAAGTATATCTAAAAATAAGATAGGCAGTATAATTCTAAATGAGTTATTTTAAAATAAGTGTGGCTTTAATATTGATAGAACTAAATTTTTTTATTATGATGTTTTGTTAAATGTAATTCAATGTTTCAATTTTATGTTTACTCATAATAATCAAGTAAATAACAAGTTATTTCAAGAATATTGGAAGTTGAACGTGAATTGATGCAGGAGCAATTTAATAAAAGCATATGCAAATACTTCTATCTAGCAAATAATGAAATGAAAGAAGAGATAGAAGAGATTGCAAGCGAATATATAGTGGTTTGGCTTATATTAGGCCGACATCCACTTTCCCATACTAACAATGACCAACAAGGCTAGTAATCTCAAGAGGCATTGCAGTTAGTAGCAATGGCCGCTTCAACCCAAAGCTAATAAATGATATTATCAATACACAAACACCTTTAACAATACTATAATACACTCTCTTCCCATATTATAGATAGAAGCAACTCTCACAGTGAATGCAGTAAAAAGATACAGCTTGTACCAACAAGAACAGAGCAAAGATGAGCACTTAAAGCATCAGACCGAACTTGTTCGTTTTCTCCCAACGCTACTACTTCCCTTGGATTGAATTATAGCCATTAGACTTTAGATATCATCTGAAACTCAGATCCCTCCATTAACCATTGGTTTTGTCAGTAGAAGTAGGACATCTCTCTAGTGCTATAATAAAATCAGTTTCCCAAACATAATCAGTTCCACTTTTACTCTGAGTTTGCCATCTTTTTTGCCTGCCCAAATATGATCATACTGCTTCAATCTTCTCAAGTCCACTTTCCGTGATTTCCAAAGTTTGTTAGCCATTAGACCCCTATTTAAATTCAAATTAAATTGGAAAGAGGTCCAAGTCCTCTTATTTATGTGGTAGAAGCACATTACACGTCTTACATCTCAATTGATAGGAGTTGTTTTTGCCAATCTCTTTGGTCTGTTCACATTTTCACACTAAACCTAACTATTCACCTTCTACTTTCTGGTCTTCCAAGCATAATGGCTTCTTCTAGTTCTACTTTGTTGTTCATCTTCTACTTAGGTCCATCCAAGTCACCACAAACTCTTCGTTCTATCACATGTTCACCTTCTACTTGGTTAGTTTTGCTCAACTTTCTTGCTCTAGCTTATTCACCTTCTATCAGGTCCATCCAAGTTTTACCAAACTCATCATTCTAGACTTTTTCGCCTTCTATCAACTCTATCTAGCTCATAGACACCCTTATGCCTAATGCCTTGTTCACCCTTGGTAGATGTTGACCACTCCTAGCCTTTAGATGATCTTATTACTATTACCATCTACATATAAATATGTTTATGTAGAGGCAGGATCTTCTACGTACTCAATTACACATGTTAATATACTAAAAAGGTTTTGTCATCCCCAAAACACGATGGAGATTTTTCCTAACAATGCTCCTTTTTGGATGATGATAAAACAATCTAGGTAAAATTATAAAATTTTTCTGTTCATAATGTATTATATAGAAGCCTATTTATAGGTTTTACAGGAGGTTGATTATAGTATAATAATATTACAATCAATTAGAATAACGAAATTGCAATCTAAAAAATACACAGAATCATTTAATATATTTCTAACATCTTTTGCGCATTGTATACAGCTATACAATGGAATTCACTTTTTTCCCATTAGGTACTTGGCAAAGGGATTTGTAAATCAATTGTGGGATCAATGGAGGGCAAAAGCTCTAGAACCGTTGTGGGATTGATTTTACTATGCAGCAACAATAGAGGATTCTTGTATAAGGTGAACTGTAGAAGAAACAAATCCTATGCAAAAGCTGTTTGTAATACTTGTTGATGCTAGTGGATAAAGCCTAATTGGCCTGCTAGAATTGGATGAGTAGAGTAGTTGAGAGGAAAAAGCAACCACTATAAATTTCTGTCTCGATATTCACTATCTCTATCTCTTTTGTCATTGCATTTATTTGTTTGAGATCATTCTAGCAATTGCACTCCCACAAATTTGAGGATCCAAAATTTACAGTTAATAAAAGTTTCAATTTTTACATTATGAGTAAATGAGTTTGAAAAGTACACTTAGCTATGTGTGAACCAATTTGCCACCTTTGTTTATTATATCCGGACCTTAAAATAGCTGGTTGTCAAATAAGTGAATTTCCGACCAAAAAAAAGTGACTTTCTTAGATGTAATGTAGATAGCCTTACTTTCCAATTCGAGTATGTACTTATGGCATAGCCGATTGCTTTCCCAAACCATTTTTGAAAGGTCAATTCAGTCATCATCACGAATTACATGCTAAATTAGTACAACAAGAGGTCAGCACAGAAATTTTCTTAGGTGTTCGAGAACCGTGGTCAATGTTGCTTTAGGGACAAAAAAAAGGTAGTTGTAGATCAAGAAGAGACGGAGACAACTTTTGTGGGGTGGTTATGTCTAGGGGTGAAAATAGTTTTAGGATAGAATATGGAATCGAAAAACTTGTATGTTCCCACAAGTCCGATTCCAAGTTTCAAAGAATACAAAATATGTTCCACATTCCAAAAATTGGGAAACATTTTTTGATGGTAAGTTCCAGGTTCTATAAATTGAGGAACCTGGAATAAGTTTTTGTATTTTTCTTAATTTATATTTTCGCACGATCCTGTAATATTTTATGGCATTTGATGATGAATGTATAATTTATAATTAATAGTCTAAACTACCATTTTGTGAATGAGACTTTTACTTTGTAAATGTTTCATATTCTTTGTATGTCTAAATATAAGATATCGTCAATGCATTGTAGCAATAAATGGTGGTGATTAAAGGTTATGTTAATTAATAATATAGGTGAAATTTAGATCCTAGAACTTGTGATAGACTAGATATCGGGTTCCAAAGTACGTAGAATATGTTTCAATTCTAAGGAAATGATAAACATGTTCCAATTGATGGAAATCAAGATTTCAAGTACAACCTATCTAGAGCTAGAACCGTTTACTCCTAGTTGTGTCTTACTATATTCAATGCTTTCACCATTGTTGTGGACACGGCCAATTTCATTTTTTTTTAACTTAACTTAAGAAGAATTTGCAAACTAATAAAATTAAGTGAACAAATTTTCCAACTCTATTGATATCGCTTTGATCTCCTATTAAAAAAAGTCTCAATTCTCCATTTGGGACTTCAACCCTCACTTAAAGTTCCGCTTTGGCAGTTCAAAAGTATTATAACGTCTTTAGTATGAATCAATATTAGATCATTCCATTTTTGTCCCTTTCTCTATCAAAGCACCCATTTTCAAATTCTTATCTCTCGATTTCCTTCTAGAGCTTGTTCAATATTATTTTATGGGTACCATCAGTTTGCGTGTATAAGCGGGAACTAGTCTAAGCGAAAATTCGGATATTTCATATTATTGAAAAAATATTTTCCCTTTTCTTTCCATGAGAGCGATGTATTTAGTATTCTGGGAAGTGCTGTTGCCAAAGTCTTGTGCAGAAAGCTTCCAGGTAATTTCTCAGCCTGAATAAATTTGGTTAGTCTATATTATCTACATGAACTTGCTGTGGACAGGTCATTAGATTTCTCCCGTTGAAATCGTCCACCACTCTTTGTCACACAGATCATCCAAGTACACCCTAACAAGAACTGGCCTTTCGCTGCGGTCTAATCGTACTTGCACCTTTCAGATCTGGATTTATCTGTGAATTCGAGGGGTCATTTGGGATTGTTAAACATTTCCTATTTACCTCGAAACAACGAAGTTGTCGATTGATTGGAGTCAGATGGCTACGTGTCCTTGTTTATATTTTCATGCCCTTAATTTTCTTCAGTAGACCTTCACTCTATTACAAAAATATGCGCGAATCCTGCCGAATCCTAAGCACCGTGACAAATAAGAAAAGACAGAGCTATTTGATCGGAGCGAGATTTTCAACTATAGCAACGTCAATTGCACGATTTCAGGTCTCTCTGTGGTCACTCTATGTCCAATAACTTTGTCCCTCCTCTTCTCTTTCCTTCTTGTACACCCTGCCATTCTCATACATGCAATTGTTAAACACTCCCTATTTGATCTGAGCGACATTTTGACCGAAGTCAGATAGCTACAGGCCTTTTTTATATTTCCACGCTCTTGATTTTCTTCGGCAGATCTTCACTCTGTTATAAAATATGCGCGAGTGTGGAATCCTAAGCATCATGGCAAACAAAAAACGATGGGAGTCATCAGGCTATTTAATCGAGCAACATTTTCATTTATAGCAACGCCAATTGCACGACCTGAGGTCCATCTGGTCACTCGATTCACTCTATGTTCAATAATGTCTTCATTAATTTCGAAAAATTTGCCCCTAGTCTTCATTTTCCTTCTCGTACGCACTGCAATTTGCCTTGAATTCAGCATCTCTCGCTTCGATCCCGCTGCAAATGATATACTGTATGAGTGAGATGCGAAGCCTGCAGTTGGAGCAGTCGAGATGACGAGTCCGCTCAATCATAGTCACGTGGGCCGAGTCATGTACAACACGAAAGTCCGGTTATGGAACTCCAGTTCGAGGAAGCTCTCCGACTTCACCACCCACTTCCAGTTCACCATCAACACGAACGGTCAGCCTTACCCCCAATACGGGGCAGGGTTCGCGTTTTTCATGGCTCCCGTGGGATTCCAAATTCCCGTCAATTCGGTAGCCGGGTTTCTGGGCTTGTACAACACCACGAATAGTGATTCGTCCCAGAATCACATCGTACACGTCGAGTTTGACACCTATGCAAACCCGGAATGGGACCCCGCTTATGAGCATGTTGGAATCAACAAGAATTCGATTGCTTCAAACGTTACTACTCCTTGGAATGTCACTTATCATAGTGGAGACACTATCGATGCACGGATTGATTATAATGCCTCCACAATGAATTTGAGTGTGTCGTGGAGCTTCCGGATGACGTCAAACCCTCAAGAGAATACTAGCCTCTGGTATCAGATCGATCTGAGGACAGTCCTTCCCGAGTGGGTCGTGATTGGATTTACGGCTGCGACTGGCATTTACATGGAACAACACACACTTAGTTCGTGGGATTTCAAATCGTTTAGCTGTGGAGGGAATGAGTCGTGGGATTCCAAAAAGGGTTGGCCTGATACTTGGTTTAACAATTCCTCTGAGCGTTATTGTAGCTTCTGGTGCAGTTATAGCATTAGGAATAATATGGAGGAGGAAGCAAAAGAGCACGAAGAAGCTAGCAGAGATAGCGGTGTCGAAATCCATTAACGAGGACTTTGAGAGACACGCTGGACCGAGGAGGTTTTCCTACGAAGACCTCGCTTTAGCAACCAACAACTTCTTAGATGACAGAAAGCTTGGTGAAGGAGGATTCGGGGCTGTGTACCGGGGATATTTAGCTGATCTAGACATGACAATTGCAGTGAAGAGAATATCGAGAGGCTCCAAGCAAGGGAAGAGAGAGTTTGTTACTGAGGTGAAGGTCATTAGTAGTTTGAGGCACCGGAACCTTGTGCAGCTCATAGGTTATTGCTATGATAGGCACGATTTCTCACTCGTCTATGAGTATATGCCAAACGGGAGCCTCAACTCTCATCTCTTTGGAAAGAAGGGTCCTCTCAATTGGTCAATCAGGTATAGAATCTCGATTGGCTTAGCCTCGGCTATCTTCTATTTGCATGAAGAGTGGGAGCAGTGTGTAGTACACAGGGACATCAAGTCTAGCAATGTCATGCTAGACTCTAGCTTCAATGTGAAATTGGGCGACTTTGGTTTGGCTAGGCTGATGGACCACGAACTCGGTCCACAGACTACTGGTTTGGCTGGTACCCTTGGGTACCTTGCACCCGAGTGAGTAAGCACTGGCCGATCAAGCAAAGAATCAGATGTTTATAGCTTCGGGGTTGTTGCCCTAGAAATCGCCATGGGAAGGAAAGCTAGAGATCAGAAAAATCAAAAGTCAGAGAAGTGTCTAGTAGAGTGGGTTTGGGATCTTTTTGGTAACGGGAAGCTTTTAGAGGCTGTTGATGAAAGGATGAGCTTAGATTTCGAGCAGAAGCAAGTTGAGTGCTTGATGATGTTGGGATTATGGTGTGCTCATCCAGATCCAAACCTGAGACCGTCGATGTGGCAAGCTATTCAAGTTCTAAAGTTCGAGGCGGATGTCCCAATTCTCCCGATGAAGATGCCCGTTCCTGTCTATCATGTTCCTACACCATTACTCAGTTCCGGCGAACCAGTATTAACTTCGATCATTGAAGAGGGTCGTTGACCAGACTTTGTCGCATCATCACTAGTCTAAAATGCATATACTGACCATACTTGGCATCGTATCATTGTTAATATGCGCTCCATAAGTCACCATGTTGCGTTTTGTGGCTAGATTCCATGTAAATAATGGCTGTGGGATGTACAACTCGCGTGACTGCACAATTCATTTCTAGTTTCCGCTGAGGACCAAAGTGATGTGCCTGTCTGTCTATATAAGCATAGTAATTGAAGTATCCATCTAAATCTAAAAGGGTGTGCAAGTGGCCTTTGATTTCCTTTCTTCATCCGGCAGTGCCTTCAATTTTTTTCAATTCCATTTTACTTTATTTATTGCTATCTTCTGCTGTCTAACGACAAACGAATTCTTCACAAGCACGCTTGATAATTTGTGATTCAGACTTCGGTTGTTTTGAGTTGTGTGGTGAGATCACAATTTATTACAACCTTGAGAGCAACCCATTACCATTATTCCAATAACGCATATTCGTTTTGTCAATCAAACGAGCTCTCAAAGATCACGAGCTCCACGCCAATAAGCTATTAAGATCAATTACGTAGCCAGAAATCCATAAAAATATTATGCAGTTATGTTAATGAGGATCTTGTTAGTATTATTTGAAAAAAGTATATGTCGTTTGCCCTCTAAAATTTTAATAGTTAAAAATTTTTTAAACTCGGTGTAGATCATGAACAACAATACAAATGACCCTCCTCTCAATAATTGTATGGTTTAAAGGTTTTTAGGTGTTCGATCACATCGAAAAAGGACAAAAAAAGTGACAAGTTAAATATTTTAACTTAACTAATTTACAAAACTTGGACGGTGTTTCTTGGGTAATGCGTCATCGGATTGAGAGATTTTTTTTTTGTCGATACAGGATTGAGAGATTCAAAAATTCATTTTTTGGGCTAAGCATACGGAAGAGTTCTTAAAGGAAATAACTAATGAAAAGGTTTTAAATAGATGTGTATGATAAAATAAACATGAAGTTTTGATAAATGAAGGTCATCACCAAGGAATAGAGGAGCATGCCACCAGCCAAAAAAAAAAAAAAGAACCTTATACGAAGTTCACCAACTAAACATAAAAATGCAAATCACCGCAATGATAAAGGATTTCGGAATAAATAAAGTTCATCACAAAGGTTTAAACAAATATGCCACTAGCCAAGATTGAGGAACTTTTAGGTCACCACAGGTGGAATTGAATAAAGAACCGAAGATAAATTTTCACCAAAATGATAAACGAAAGTAAGTTTTAGAATTATATAACCATAATGACTCTTGGGCAGTTACTAATTAGACTCTTTGAAACTATCAAACACTAAAGACTTATAAAAAATAGGAATTGTAACTCAGAATACCCTTAAGACTACTTGAAACTGATGATGTAATAAACAAGCTTAATAACTGGGACTAAGTGCATTTAACTAAGACCAAATGCATAATAACTAATATTAGATCCTCCAAATTCGTCCACTAGATTTGGGAGTCAAATAACCAAGCACTTTGAAAGATCAATAGATAGCGATGGAAATCGATCATACAAGTTTGTAGTTGTTAGGTAGTTGAATGGGAGCCTTGAAGTCGATGCCTAAGGAGTTGATCGGCAAAAATGAAATCAACTACTCGAACCTTAGGCTCGAGGATCTGATACCCTAACGTATCTTAATTAATGCAATGGATATTAAAGATAACCTAAGGCTTAACTAATAAAATAATATGCAATTAACCTATATAAAAAAATCAAATACCCACATAAATTAAACAAACCTTGACCCTAGCTTAATTAGGGATACCTTGGAACAGAGCGAGGCGAAGTGAGGCAAGTGAAGGACCGCGTCCGCCAGCGAGGGAGCAAGACCGTCGGTGAGGCAGCGAATGCGATGACCAGGCCATGGATCGCGCTGGAAGTTCGCCGGGAAGTGCTGGAGCTCTTCGGGACGTCGGAAAACCTGCAAAGGAAAAAATTCAAGCGTGGTGATGCAGCTTTGCCGGCTCAGAGGCTGAGGAGGCACGGCAGGAGTGCAGGGACTGAGCTAGGCCAATCGCTGATACTGTTGTTCGCGATGGTGCTCGGCGGGACATTCCGTTGAAGCAGGCAGGAAGATGAAGCATGGCGTGAGAGGCGTGGCAACGATGCAATGGCTGGTATGGATGGCTTATGGGGCGTTTGGTAATTATTTTGTTTTCGAATTTTTTTTTATACTGTTTCCTAGACAAGTTTCTAAGCATTTAAATGTGTTTGGTAACTGTCTAAAATTTGCATTTCTAGAATAGAAATACATTTAGTATGACTCTTAAATTTTTTTGTGACTTAAAATTTCTTTTAATTTTTAATATTTTTTAAATTTTTTTAAATATTTTTCTTTTTTCCTTTTCTTCTCCTTCTTCAATCTTCAACTAGTTGACAAAGCCTCCCCAGCCCCAAGCAAGGCTAAGCCACATCGAGGTCAGCATTACCTTGACAGAGCAACACCGATCTTGTGGTGGCCCAATGAGGTGGCCTCACCTTGATTGGGTGAGGTTAACCTCACCTAGATCTGGCGAGGCCAAGCCATTGTGAGGATGAGCGTCACTCGCGGCTAGGCGAGCTCGACCTCACCATATCTGGGCTTGCCCAACCAAGGCAAGGATGAGCCTTGCCCAACCACTAGCAAGGCCCGACCAACAAGGCTTAGTCTTGTCGAGGGCTAGCATCACTTTGGCGAAGTCATTGGCCCTCCCTTAGGCCAATCATCGACCGTGGCTGAGGTCGGCAACCGGCTAAAGATTGAAGAAAAGAAAAGAGAAAAAAGAAAATCGGCTTGATTCTAGAATTTTTTCCGAAAATAAAGAAATTTTTTTTACTTCTTAATTATGTTTCAAATCTATTTTAGGGAACAGAAAAATGTTACTAAAAAGATTTATGTTCTTTTTTTGTTCTAGGAGCAAAAGAATAAAATGAGGGGAGAATTATCAAAAAAGTCTTAAACCTATTGCAGTTGTGCCAATTCAATCTTAAACCTTTTTTTTTTACCAATTCAATCCTAAACCTTTTGCGATTGTGCCAATTCAGTCCATCCGACCAAATTTGGCCGGTCGGAGCTGACGTGGACGCCGGCTAGCGCTGGTGACAATATTTTGTTTTTTTAATATTTTGTTTTTTTCCTTTTTTTTTTTTTTCTCTTCCTCCCTTGCCCCTCCCCCACTAGCAACAGTGGTTGGCTAGCTCCGACGAGGCTTCTAGCCACTGCACGAGGGTTGCAAAGCCCTCGCCGGCAACCTCACCCAAACCCGGGGGCTATAGCCCTCGCACAGTGGCTGGTAACCTCGTCGGAGCTGGCTGGCCACTACTACCAGTGGGGGGGGGGGGGAGGGGCAAGGGAGGAAGAGACAAAAAAAATAAAAGGAAAAAAAAACAGAAAAATGATAAAATAATAAAAATTCGGAAAATAATTAAAATATTGTCACTGGCACCAGCCGGCGTCTATGTCAGCTCTGGCCGGTAAAATTTGGCTGGATTGACTAAATTGGTACAATTGCAAAAGGTTTAGGACTGAATCAATAAAAAAAAATGTTTAGGATTGAATTATCACAACTGCAATAGGTTTAGAACTTTTTTGGCAATTCTCCCTAAAATGAGATATCGTTTGGCATGTTCCTAAATAGAACTTCAACATTGGCAAGAGGACTTGGTGTGTAATACTCAAAATAATCAATTGAAAAGTTATATGACACTCAGGTGATGGGAAAAGGAAAGTTTTAGCGCATGGCACTTATGAGGTCATTTTCCCACTAAAGTTGCATTAATTTTCTTAATAATGAAATCCAATGACTTTCCATGAAGGGAGGCATTTAAACAGCTATTTATTGCTTGTGGCATCCATTCACATCTTTCAACACGAACCAAACATATGGAATTCAGAACAAACAAATACAAGTAACCTAGAGATAGGAACATTCGAGTTTAAAACATCAAATTGAATTATTTTACTTAGATTCAATTTAGTTAAATAAGAGAAACGACTAACGCGAACTTCATTGTTCCAATGCTTGAAAAATTAAGAATCACGCAAAGTAATTCTTATTCCCTCCTTCCAGTTGGAAATTAACCCCGCTCAACGACCTTCATCGAGACTATTGGTGATGGGAGGCTCGCCGGAGCTGATGGATGGCGGCGACTGCACATGGTACACTGCGATCGGCATCTTATTAGGAAGAATCGGCACTGCAGATTCGAAATTGAGAACCTGAAGCGCTTGCCTTATGGAGGGCCTCAGGCCCCGATCAGGATGAGCACACCACAAGCCCACGGCCAACAAGCACTCCACTTGTTTCCCATCAAAATCCGCTTGGAGTCTCTCGTCCATAGCCTCGACAACCCAGCCTTTCCCATAGAGGTCCCACACCCACTCCACTAAACTCATCTGCGACGATCGATCCATTGGATCAACGGACCTCCGTCCCGTAGCAATCTCGAGCGCGACCACCCCGAAGCTGTACACATCGGACTCCTTGCTCGCTCGCCCTGTGCTCACATACTCCGGGGCTAGGTATCCGAACGTGCCGGCTAGCCCGGTTGTCTGTGGCCCAAGCTCGTGGTCCATGAGGCGGGCCAGCCCAAAGTCTCCAAGCTTGACATTGAACCCGGAGTCTAGCATCACGTTGCTCGACTTGATGTCCCGGTGCACCACGCACTGCTCCCACTCCTCATGGAGATAGAGGAGCGCGGAGGCGAGCCCGGTCGAAATCTTGTACCGGGCAACCCAGCTTAGAGGGCTCTTCTTGCCGAAGAGGTGCCTGTCGAGGCTACCGTTCGGCATGAACTCATAGACGAGCATGAACTCGTTCGCTTCATGGCACCAACCTATAAGTTGCACCAAGTTTCTGTGCCTCAAGCTACTGATCACCTTCACCTCGGTGATGAACTCCTTCTTCCCTTGTTTCGAGCCTCTCGATATCCGCTTCACCGCGACTGCAGCGTCCAGGCCAACCAGATATCCCCTGTAGACC
Organism: Angophora floribunda; assembly: GCA_014182895.1. Classification (NCBI taxonomy): domain Eukaryota; kingdom Viridiplantae; phylum Streptophyta; class Magnoliopsida; order Myrtales; family Myrtaceae; genus Angophora; species Angophora floribunda. The sequence goes on from CM024712.1 coordinate 21,197,936, forward strand.
GCCCCGAACCCGCCCTGGCCCAGCTTCCTCTCCTCATCGAAGTTGTTGGTAGCAGAGACGAGGTCTGCATACGTAAACCTCCGTGGCCCCGCGCCTCTCTCAAGCTCATCGTTTATGGACGTCAAGTTTGCCATCTCCGACCCCTTGCTTCTCCTCTTCCTCCTCCAAAGTATTGCTGATATTGCTGCGATGCCGCAGAGTAGGACCCCCAGCGGAACTGCTAAGCCAACAAACAACTTGGTCCTTTTTGCATTTCCTTGCTGTGCCTTGACTTCGAGATTTGAACTGAAGGACCAAGATTCAAGTTGGTGACGTTCCATGGAATAGCCGGTCGCAGCTGAGAAACCGATCATCACCTGCTCGGGCAAGACAGTGGCGAGATCAATCTGATAAGAAATACTTGTGTTCTCCTGTGGGTTCGGCGTAGTCTGGTAGCTCCAAGAAACGCTCAAGTTCTTGGTCGCTGAGTTGTACGCAATCCACACGTCGGCGGTGTCCTCGCTGTGGAAGCTGGCATTCCAAGGGGTGGTCACCGCCGAAGCGATCGAGTTTTTGTTGATCCCGACATGCTCATATGCAGGGTCCCATTCCGGATTGGCAAAGCTGTCGAACTCGACCGCAACGATTTGGTTCGAGGACGAGTCGCTATATGTGGTGTTGAACAGGCCTAAGAAGCCACCGACCGAATTGACCGGGATTTGGAACCCAACTGGGGCGAGGAAGAAGGCCAAGCCCGCCCCGTACGCTGACTGGTTCCGCGTGTCGATGGCGAAGGAGAAGCGAGTGGAGAAGTCGGTGAGCCTCCCGGAGGCGGAGTCCCAGAGCTGCATCTTCTCCGCATAAAATGCTCGGCCGACATGGCACGAATAAGTGGCGCTAGTGAAGTCGATGGTCCCGACGTTCGGCCTCGCATCACCTTCGTAGACCATGTCCGTGGCCTGCGGGTCGAAGCGAGATATGTTGAAGGAAAGAGAATTGCCCGATCGAAGCAACACGAATAAGGACAAGAAGAGAAGGAAATGGTCCAACAAGCGCTTCGATTCCCAATAGAGTGCCATCGAGAGAGAGAAAGGGAGGGAGAGTTCGTGAAAATTTGAGTTAGAAGACGTGCGGCGATCGCTTATATTATATAGGACGAGGTATGCACGGAATCAGACCTTGATGTTCACGTTTCAACCCGAACGGTTCGTTGACTTCACTTGAAGGAACAGCTAGAACAGATAATGTAAAGAACGTATCATCTTTCCATAGCAATTATCATCGCCGACATGACGGTGAAGATAACGACATGATAGGATTAAATATGACGTAGCCGCCGAGGACAGAGTTCGATTTCTCCTACCTCGGACGAGATAGAACAAGCGATGTGTTTTTTTATCTTTCCTCGTCCGGAGTAAATCAATTCAATCGGTCAACTCACCAAGTGAGACTTCGAAACGAAGCATGTTCACGTCATTCGATTGGGCCTCGAATTCCGGATGTACAGTTGAGGCTACACGCGAACATGTTGGCATCTAAAGTCTTCAATCGTTCGATGGAAGCTCACATAGTTAAACAAATGCACGGCGAAATAGGCCAGTTGACTTTGCGCTTATTCTTTCGAAGTTGACTCCGCGGAATGCGTAGAAGTGGGGCATATGATACTAGAATCCAAATTTCAACGCAACTTTATCGAATGGAAAATGTGACGGTTCAAATTTCACATCGAATGAGATGGTTCATAAATAAGCAAATGCTCTAAAGGTCCATTGCCTTGAGTGCTCTTTTGGATGGGAATCAAAACGTTATAGATAGTATGTGAGCGAGATCTTTTCAATATGACAGCAAACGAATTCAACCTGCCCCATCTTGCTAGCATATGGGCAGTGCACATTGTATTTTTATGCAGTCCCAGCTCGTTCTTTTTATGGATTTGATTTGTAGTGCATAATGAGCGATTTGCTGACTGTTGGGCCAAGTTTTTAAGTAACACATTCGAACCATGCACTAATAAAAGGTGTTAGAATACTTAAATATCAAATCATGTTTTTATCTAATAACTTAAATTTCTAGCAGTTAGTAATAGCCCATAAAATCTTTTAAAAGACAAGAAATGATTTTTTGGAGAACAGGAGCCAAATAAGTGCAAGCCACTAAAAAATTAAAGATTTATGATTTTATTTTGATCAATTGAGAATTTAAAATTTTTACAAAAGCCACGACCAATTCTCGAGCTCGATGTAGGTGGAACTTTAAACTTAAGATTTTATCTGGATCAACAGTACCAGCTCCTTCCTTTCTCATATAGCACCAGCTCCATTTGCTCCTTGCTCTATATATATATATATATATATCATAATTGAAATTGGACCATCAGCTACGCTTATCATGAAACAATTAGGATCACTTTCAACCATTAATCTATAGTATTAAGCATAATATTGCAAGTTTTCTTATCAAGTACTGCCGGGGACGATAAGCTAGTTTATGTGGTATATTTTGTACTTTGCTACAGTTGCCACACCCACTTTGCTCTGGCTCATCGCTGTGTGAAAAATTCATTTAAACAGTGAGAATGTCACGGTCGAAATTTCCATCTTTTATATTTGATATCGACGCTATTTCATTTTGCATGAGTGAATTTATGCAGACAATGACAGAGGTCAAGTTAAATTTATCGGAGGGAAATTGCTCCAAACTTTTTATGCTATGTTTGGGAGACCAAAGAGGAAGGAATAGGGAAAGAATACATCTATTATTTTAATTTTTTTTATCTCTTTACCTATAAAAATTTTACAATTTTCAAATATATATACCCGAATTCTCATTCACCCTTCTTTCCCAAACATAATGGTAATCTTCGAGAATAAAAACCATGTCTCTCTACTACTTGCAGAACCTGTTTGACAACATAAATAAGTGCTGAAAATTATAAAATTGTGAACTTAATCTTAAGCTTGTTTATTAACTCTTTCTAAAATTGAATTAAAAAAATTCAATTCAGTCAAGAAATTACTTAACGAGGTAATTAAGGAAGGGTTACTTAATTTGTTCAATTAGGAATAATAATTTCTGGTAAATTGTCAATTATATTTTTAAAACCTACCAATAATGACCCCTCCATGTGTTTGGTAAGAATTGCCAATATTTATTGAGAGCTAGAATCCTTATGTTTGGTTGGTGTTCAAAAGGCTTTCTCTTTACGTTTGCATCTTCAGCTTTATCTGATTTTGTTTTGTTATCAAAGAACCTTTTATTTCTATCTAGGTACTTAGAATCCAACTCTAAAATATTCAGTATATATTGTCAGTTTTGGCATAAAAAGCCTTGAGTTTGAAGGAGGGTCGAATTGTTAAATTCACACTTCGCCTGATGGAGCGGGCCAAATTCACATCTCACTTGAGTGAACGGGCTGCGACTTGAATAGTTAAAACCCAGTGGGCTTTCTCTTCAAAAATCGACATGTGGACCCTTGGAGTGCCAATACTTGGCACGGGAGACACTTAAGTGCCAAAAGTTCAGAAATGTACACTTAAATGCCAAAATCGAAGCAAAAATAATCAGTTAAATGCCAATAGTGAAAAAATCTTGCCAAACTGCCACATGTCATTTTCTGGCAATTTTATTTGCTAACGAAGCAATTTTTTTCAAAATAAAATATCCATGTGGCAATTTTTTAAAAAAATAAATTCTCCAAGTCATACTAGAAAAAAAAAATATAAAAATTGATTTTATTTTTAAAAAAAAAGGAGGAAGGGGACGATCGGGCAAGGGCTGTGGTGGGGCGGCGACGACATCGACGATGAGGGCTATACAACCCTCGCCCGATCCTCCCCTTCCTCCTTTTTATTTTAGATTAATCAATTTTATAATAATATATTTTTAAAGTTATCTAATATTATTTAATTAATACATTTTTAAATGCCACGTCAACACAAAAATGACGTCGTTTTGGCTGAGTTTTTGCTGACTCCACTTCCGGCAAGCCACATAAGCAAGTCATATTATTAAAATAAGCCACATTAGGTTTTCGACATCCTTAGCCGGAGTTGATACTTAAGCGATCTAATTTTCAAAAAAAATGGCACTCAAGTATACATTTCGTAACTTTTGACATTTAAGTATCCCCTTGTGTTAAGTTTTGACACTTGAGTTGTACTTTTGCTTCAAAAAATCTTTTAATCTTTCTTATGAAGAGACATTCCTAAATTAACATGACCGATTCCTTACATCACAATTGATAAAGTGACGGTCAAGCAAGTTTTCTCGATGGAAAACCCATCCAATAATAACGTTTTTGTTAGGAAACTTGGAGTAATGTACTATGAGAAACCTACATTCTTTTTACGGTGAAAAGGACATTATAAGTGGTATAACTTTAGTAACTTGAGCAACATATTTCCGACAATGGATCTTTTATTTTATATTTGTAAAACATATCCTATGTTGCAAAATTTAAAAAGATTTAAATCCGAAATGGACAATTGACCTAACGACATGGCAAATGGTTGTCTTATAACAACATCGCATCAATTAATCTGAAATAAAACTCTCTGTCTCGCTCTCTCTCTCTCGTGATTGAAGTCGGGGGGAGTAGGACACAGCTTTGAGGAAAAAAATTAGGGCTCGGTGCTAGATCGAGGAATCTTGCAGCTGGGAAAAGGTGAGTGATTTTTTGTGTTACATGAGGTAGATTGTTATTTTTTGTCCACTTACTGACAAAATCAGTTATTTCTTATTCAAGTTGACGTAGTTATGGGGACCGATTGCTCAATTTGTCATTTCTTTATGTCTGGTCTTGAGACTTTATTTTCCCAGCATCAGCATGTGTGATGCTAATGCAACCATTAATGTTTACTATAGTATGGAGTTCGTTATTGATGATGAGTGGGAATATACTTGTAGAAATGTTGATATTATCATAATCAATATGAGAAGATTATCATATAAAGAATGTGCGAGGTATACAGTGGAACAACTTAGGTGCAACATAGAAATGTTGTATAATGGGGTACTTGATAAGAGCTTAAAGGAAGGTATTGCATGACAATGATGTTAGGGATCTTGTTTACCATTATCTTCATCGTCACAATGTTTAGTTTGTGTATTATAATGATAAAGATGAGGACATTAAGGTAAGTGATGGATATGATCGAGAAGGATTGGGGCAATGCATAGAGCTGGTGTTAAAGAGAGTGTTGAGCAAAGTGGAACATGGAACAAATATGGGGGTGAAGACACGCTTGATCAAGAATGGATTGGAGTGGGGTAGGTTGGGAAGTCGCACTCTCCCACTGACAAAGATGATGAAGCTTTGACACACGTAAATTGCCCAAGTGATGATGATGAGGAGGAGGAACTTGTGCAGGCAAAGGGAACAAGGGAAGGAATTTCAACAAAGGAGAAATGCGGTGCCCAATGAACAGGAATGAAGTTGTAAATAGAAACTAAGGAGCTCCACTAACTAATTCTTATGATACAAAATATGACAAAAGTGGTCATGATGAGAATGTTAGATCGAGGGATGCTAATGAAGTAGTTCTATGTAGATGGAATGGTAGGTCTCCTTCTCATGTTCCAAATGCTAGAAATCATGTGTTACTATCTGATGATGCAAAATAGTTTAGAGATGCAACTGTGAAGTACTCAATTGTTGAACATAGGAAGGTTGATTTCCCTAGAAATATCAAGGAATATGTCTGAGCAAAGTGGGCACAAGAGAATTGTCCATTAACGGCATAAAACACAGAGTAAGAGCACTAGCTCAATACACGTCAGGCGATCCCATGAGAAACATACTTGAGGTATTGTATTTGGCAATAAAAGGGTGATCAGTAGATGATATTCCTGGATTAACTCATAGAGGTATTGTCCACTTTGGCCCTTCCAATACCGAGCCTTACGGATTTATTCTTTGACGTACAGGCAAGCACTTTCCTAGGAGGTCACTCATTCTAGTAGTGCTCTAGCCTAGACTGACTTAACTTTAGAGTTCAAAAGCAAAGTTTGCCATTACATTGAAAGGCACTTCCATGATTTAATTTCATTTTTTCAAATATATATCCCAAAATTTCTCTCTTATTGTTCGGTGTATAATTTAGTTCATTCTTATCCCCTCCGCCATCCTAGAAGTCTGCCAAGAGTTGCTCCTTGTCTAGGCTTTTTCTAGCCCCGACAACCACTTCCACCCTTCATCAGACTAGGTTGTTACAAGCCCACTAGCTTTTGCATGGTTCATCCTCAAACCATACACCTACTTGAGAGGGTCCCGCTCTAATATCGTATTGTAATATTTCTAGATTAACTCATAGAAGTATTGTCTGTTTTGGCCTGTCCCATATTAAGTCTCATGGTTATATCCTTTGGCATACAAGTAGGCACTTTCCTAAGAGGTCATCCATCCTAGTAGTGCTCTAGCCTAGGCTTGCTTAACTTTGGAGTTTCAAAGAAAAACTTGTCGTTACGCCAAAAGATGCCTCCGTGAGTTAATTCAAGTTTTTCACATATATATCCCAGAATTGCTCTCTCCCTGTTTAGTGTACAATTCGGTTCATTCATATCTACTTAGCCATCCTAGAAGTTTGCTAAGAGCTATTCCTTGTCCAGGCCCTTTTTAGTCCTGGCGACCACTCCCCACCCTCAACAAATCGGGTCGTTACACAAGATGTGGTTGGTCAATCACTTCTTCAATACCATTAAAGTCATGCCAAAAATCAAGAGTCGTCAATATAAAAAAAATTAGTGAAAAAGCAACTAGGGGTAATGTGTTTGGAAATCAATCAAAATGGTTAGGTACAAGGTGGTGAGTACATTGATGAGTACTCGCAAGGAAGAATATGCAGGGGAATGTAGGCTTATGAACTCAGGTAGTAAGTTTATATAGAGGATATTGAAAGGTCACCGCCTAATTCTAGGACTAAGTTTGACAAGATGTATTTCTACTTAGGTGCATGCAAAAAGGGCTTCTTGGTTGACTGTAGAAAAGTAAAAGGGTTAAATGGATGTTTCTCAAAGGATTTATGCAAATGAAAGGTATTGGCAACCGTCAGAAAAATGGATAAACCAGAAAGTTCTTACATAAGTTTCAAAATCGGTCGTAGATGAGAGATATAAGCTGCCAATGGTAAATACGGGATAAAGAGAGTAAAATTTCTTACATAAAGTTTAATTAGTTGCAAATAGGACGTATTGGTTGCAAAGTGAAAGGGTTAAATGGTTGTGTGACGCGGCACGCTCATAATCTCTCGCATGAGTGAGCTGCGTAACACAACTTCGCTAGAACTATATGATGCATTTAACTTGCTCCTTTTCTTTTATGAGGACATGCAATTTGTCTATCCGATCAAGGAATAAAATGTCGTGAGAAAACATTCACATTTTGGCAAAACTCATGCATAGGAAATGAAGCAACTAATGATGCAAAACTCAGTTGGGCATCTGATGCTAAATTAGCCCAACTCATCCTTGAAAAATATTAATGATGCTAAATATTGTGAGAAAGCAAATTTCTGCTTTTTCTTTTTTAATATTTTTTTATGTGCCGATTGTGTGGCGCCACATTAAGCCCGACTCATCATTAAAAAGTATTAATAATAATGTCATGTCAACCACCACGTCATATCATTGACGGATTTAACAAGAATAAATATGTCGTACGGGTGCAAATTTGAGAAAGGGATTTGTAAATCCTTCGTGGGAGAGGGTGTCCGGCCAAACAAACAAAAAAAGTAGAGGGTGTGAAAGCTTTAGGACTGTTATGGGGCATTGGTAAAATGAAAGGGTTAATTCTATTGAGCGGCCAGCAATAGAAGAACTACTAATGTTGCAGAAAGGTGAATTGCACGAGAAACAAGTTCTACACAGAAGCAATTTGTAATACTTGTTATACTAGTGGATAGGCTTGATTGCGCTAGTAGAGATGGAAGAGCGGAGTAGGTGAAAGAAGAACCGAATCACAATAAATCTCTATCACGGCATTCTTTATCCTATTTCAGTTGTCATTGTTATTTTTTGGTTGAGATCACTTGTGATTGCATCACATAGTTTTGAAGAAGATCCAAAGTTTAAAGTTTGCGAAAGTTCTAATCTCTGCACTTGGACTAAAAGAATATATAAATAACCTGATTACATTTTAACCAATGTACCGGCCTCTTGGTTGTTTTATGTGATGTAACATAGGTAGTCTTTCCGTCCTACTGTAGTCTTTAATTATCTCTGTCATGATATATTCTATCCCTACTTCTGTTGTCATTGCATTGTTTTGGTTGAGATCACTCACGATTGCATCACGTAGTTTTGAAGAAGATCCAAAGTTTACAGTATACAGAAGTTTTAATATATGCAGCTGCACGAAAAGAGTTTGTAAATAACTTGAACATGTTTTAACCAATTTATCGACCTCTTGGTTGTTATCTATGACGTAACATAGGTAGCCTTTCTTTCCTACTGTAATCTTTAATTATGGCCCGATCGCTTTCCTAGACAATTTTTTTGAATAACACGCTTAATTAGCTGTCATTTGACTGACGCTAAGAGAATAATTTAATACAACAAGAGCTCATTACATCACAATAATTTTCTCAGCATTATCATCTAATTTCTGAATTTAAAATACAAAACAGTTCTATCCATAGTTCATAAAAGAAAGTCGCATTGATTTTCTTAATTATGAAATGCAATGGTGGTTTCCCATGGATCAAGGGACGCTTCTACACAGTCACTAGTTTTGGCATCAATTCCCTCCCTTCCAATAGTAAATCAATGCCGCGTAATGACCTTCTTGGATGCTATTAGGGATGAAAGGCTCGCCAGAGCTAACGGACGGCGGTGACGGCGCGTGGTACACTGCGACCGGCATCTTATTAGGAAGAACCGGCACCGCAGCCTCAAAATTGAGGACTTGAAGCGCCTGCATACTGGTGGGCCTCAAGCTCCGGTCGGGATAAGAACACCACAAGCCCACAACCAACAAGCGCTCCACTTGTTTTTGGTCGAAATCCACTTGGAGCCTCACATCCATGGCCTCCACGACCGGGCCTCTCCTGTAAAGGTCCCACACCCACTCCACTAGACTCATTTCCGAGGATTGTTCCATTGGATCAATGGACTTCCGTCCAGTTGCAATCTCGAGCGCGACCACCCCGAAGCTATACACGTCGGACTCCTTGCTCGCCCATCCTGTGCTCACATACTCTGGTGCCAAGTACCTGAACGTGCCTGCCAGCCCGGTCGTCTGTGGCCCGAGCTCATGGTCCATGAGGCGGGCCAGCCCAAAGTCTCCAAGCTTGACATCGAACCCCGAGTCCAGCATCATGTTGCTCGACTTGATGTCTCGGTGCACCACGCACTGCTCCCACTCCTCGTGGAGGTAGAGGAGCGCGGAGGCGACCCCAACCGGAATCTTGTACCGGGCAGCCCAGCCTAGAGGGCTCTTCTTGCCAAAAAGGCTCCCGTTTGGCATGAACTCGTAGACGAGCAGGAACTCGTTCACCTCATGGCACCGACCTATGAGTTGCACCAAGTTCCTGTGCCTCAAGCTGCTGATCACCTTCACCTCGGTGACGAACTCCTCCTTCCCCTGTTTAGACCCTCTCGATATCCTCTTCACTGCGACCACCGCATCCAGGCTGACCAGATATCCCTTGAAGACAAACCCGAACCCGCCCTCACCCAGATTCCTCTCTCCGGCGAAGTTGTTGGTGGTGGAAACGAGGTCCAAGTATGAAAACCTTCGTGGCCCGGCACCTCTCTCGAGCCCATCGTTTATGGACGTTAGGTTTGCCGTCTCCAATATCTCGCTCCCCCCTGCCTCCTCCTCCTCCAGAGGATGCTGATATCACCGCGATGCTGCAGAGTAGGACCCCCAGCGGAACTGCTAAGCCGACAACCAACTGGGTCCTTTCTGCATTTCCTTGCTGTTCCTTGACTTCGAGATATGAACTGAAGGACCAAGATTCAAGTTGGTGACGTTCAATGTAATAGCCAGTCGCAGCTGAGAAACCAATCATCACCTCCTCGGGCAAGACGGTGGTGAGATCAATCTGATACAAAATGCTTGTGTTCTCGCATGGGTTCGGCATAGTCTGGTAGCTCCAAGAAACGCTCAAGTTCTTGGTCGTGGAGTTGTACGTAATCCATGCGTTGGCAGTGTCGGTGCTGTGGAAGCTGGCGTTCGAAGGGGTGGTCACAGCCGGGGCGATCGAGTTTATGTTGATGAGTTGATCCCGACATGCTCATATGGAGGATCCCGTTCGGGATTGGCGAAGTGGTCGAACTCAACCGCGGCAATTTGGTTCGAGGGCGAGTCGCTGTACGTGGTGTTGAACAGGCCTAAGAAGCCACCGACCGAATTGACCGGGATTTGGAACCCGACCAGGGCGCGGAAGAAGGCCAAGCCCGCCCCATACCCCAACTGGTTCTGCGTATCGATGGCGAAGGAGAAGCGAGTGGAGAAGTCGGTGAGCCTCCTGGAGGCAAGAGTCCCAGAGCCGCAGCTTCTCCGCGTAAAACGCTCGGCCGACATGGCACGAGTAAGTGGCGCTAGTGAAGTCGATGGTCCCGACATTCGGCCTCGCCTCGCCTTCATAGACCATGTCCGTGGCCTGCGGGTCAAACCGAGATATGTTGAAGGAAAGAGAATAGCCCAATCGAAGCCACACGAAAAAGGACAGGACGAGAAAGAAATGGCGCAACCATCGCTTCGATTCCGAATAGATAGCCATGGAGAGAGAGAGAGAGAGAGAGAGAGAGAGAGATGCTATGAAAATTGAGTTTTGCGACGTACAGCGACGATTATATTATGTTGTCCATGGTCTGAAAACAAAGTCAGACCTTGATGCTCAAGTTTCGACTGCAACGATTTGTTGACTTTGGGAACCTTCATTTGAAGGAACATCCGGAGCAGATAGTGCAAAGAACACACCGATCTTTCCAGACCGATCATCATCCCCACGTAACGGCGAAAGTAACGACATTACAAGATTAAATAGCGATTTAGTCGACGAGGAAAGAGCTCGATTAGTCCCAACCTACGATGAGCTCAAACAAATTAATTCAAATGAAAGGCGAAAGTAACGACATTACAAGATTAAATAACGATTTAGTCAACGAGGAAAGAGCTCGACTAGTCCCAACCTACGATGAGCTCAAACAAATTAATTCAATTGGTCAATTGTTCAAGTGAGGTGGAGGAAATCATTAAAGTTCAGTGGCCACTTTTCCCACATGTAAAGAGAGAAGTATGTCACAAGAGCAATTGGAAGAAAGAGAGAAAATGGTTTTTCTTGTATATATGCTTACAAATACATCGATGTATTTATAATGTAAGATTGGAAAAATAAAAAAGGAAAATAAAATATATGCATTGCTATTTTCCTATTTATTGTACTAATTTGCGATTGACTAAATCAATTACAATCGGAATCGGTCTTGAGATCTTCGACCATATTTCCAACACTCCCCCTCAAGCTGGTGGCCTATATATGTCGAGGACACCTAGCTTGCTTAGTAAATACTTGTGATGTCTCTCGCATAATGGCTTAGTAAAACTGTTTGTAGGTTGTTCCACTGTTCCGATTCCCTTTGTCACTAAGACTCCTTCTTTGATTTTGTCCCGAGTGAAATGACAATCAACTTCTATGTGTTTTGTTCTTTCATGAAAAAATGGGTTTGCTACCAATTTTAGTGCAGCGTCATTGTCACAAAACAATTCACTTGGTCAATTGACCTGTATTCCGAGGTCTGAGAGTAATCCTCGTATCCAAACAATTTCACAAGTAGTTTTCGCTATGGCTCGATATTCTGATTCAGCTAATGATAATGCCACAGTAGACTGCTTCTTTGTCTTCCAAGAAATCAATGATTTTCCCAATTTTATACAAAACCCAGTAATGGATCTTCTAGTCATTGGACAAGTGGCATAATATGTATCACAAAATGCTATCATCTTCATATTGCAGTCATGAGACAGAAAAATACTGAGTCCTGGACATCCTTTCAAATATTTTACAACTTTCAAGGCAGTATCCATATGCGACTGTTTTGGCATGTACATGAACTGGCTAAGTATTTGCACTACATAACTTATGACAGGTCTTGTCATGGTAAGATGTATCAACTTTCCAACAAGTCGATGATACCCTGATGGATCTCTGAGCAATACATCCTTGCTAGGTGAAGAGGACGTTGCAAGATTCAAAGAATATCTGCATTTCAATTTTCACATCAAGGATTTGGGACCTCCCAAATATTTTATTGGCATTGAGATTGCTCGATCTGATAAAGGAATCTCTCTTAGTCAAAGGAAATTTATCTTGGAAATGATTTCCGAAGCAGGTTTATTGGGTTGCAAACCGTCAGTAATCCCAATTGAACAGACTCTCAAATTAACGACATATGAGTATGATGTGAATTCCTAATATTTGTCGATTGCAGGAATGGTCAGACTGTCACTCTTTAGGTTTGTAGGTCCGACATGGTCAAGGAAGTGAAGAACAAGCTTCTTCATAAGCTGCCAGTGAGTGCACCGGTTGAATTGCACGGTATTGCCTATGTGGGAAAAAGGCTTGCTGATAACCATGACTTGGCAAGCTATGGCATCTAGGAGAATTCGACCTCTTTGGGATTTTCTCGCCTCTTAGTAAATCAAATTGTAAGTACTGAGTGAACAGCATCATAGTTCTGACTTGACTTTTGAAATAGAATGCATTCTGAACAAAAAGCTTGAAATTAGTGTCTGACATTTTTGCCCCTAATGTTAATTTTCTTGGTATGTCATTAGTACATCATGTGCCACGAAGGTAGTGTTTATCTTTACTTCCTTACCTTGAGAATATATGGACATGATAGAATCTCAGCAGTCCATTGTACATTGTTTTGTGGGTTATTCTGTTTGATTGATGCCATCTGCTGGAAGCCTGATGTTAGACCTCTACCTATTTCATTAGAAGCACCTTGGAAAACTTCTACTTTTGATTAGCAGCACTAGAGAGAACTTGGAATAGTTCTGACTTGGCTTTTGAATTAGGAGGAATTTTGAACAGAAAGCCAAAAATTAGTATCTAACATTCATGCCCCTAGTGCCAATTTTCTTGGTACGTCGATAGTACATGTGCCATGAAGATACAGTGTATGTCTCTACTTCCTTACCTTGAGAATATATGGACATGATAGTCTATCTTAGCAATACATTATTTTGTGGGTTATTCTGTTTGATCGATGTCATTTGCTGGAAGCTTGATCTTAGACCTCTACATATTTCGTTAGAAGTGCCCCAAAAAACTTTTGCTTCTGATTAGCAGCACCGGAGAGAAGTCAGAATGGTTCTAACTTGGCTTATGAATTAGAAGGAATTTTGAATAGAAAGCTGGAAATTAGTAGCTGACATTCATGCCTCTGGTGCTAATTTTCTTGGTATGTTGATAGTACACCATGTGCCATGAAGCGTACAGGGCATATCTTTGCTTCCTTACCTTAAGAATATCTGGACATGATAGAATCTCAGTAGTACATTGTTTTTGTGGTTATTCTGTTTGATTGATGTTGTTTGTTGGAAGCTTTATCTTAGGTCTCTACCTATTTCGTTAGAAGTGCACTAGAAAACTTCTACTTTCTTGGATCGCTTGGAATCATTGAAGTGCCCAAGCCAAGCCCTTTTTAATCATTGAATTTAAAGTGCCCAATCCAAGTATTTTTCGAATCAATCGATCACTCAAGCTTATCCAAATCGTCCTTTTCGAATCAATCGATCACTCAAGTTCATCCGAATCATAAAAAAAAAAATTCTAGAGAGAAGCTCTGGAAAAGAAGAAACTTTAAATTACAGAATGGTTGGATGGATATAATGATGGATAGCCATTCCTTCTTATACTAGTGGATCTCTAATTACAACCATTGATCGTTATTCGATCCAATGGATGAGATCATATCTCTCTACTTACTAACTAACGGCATTTATGTCAAGAAAGTTCTAGACCTCGGTGTAATTACCATCTTGCCCATCCTTGGAAACCTTCTAGAAGCTCTTGGGGAACCCTTGGGTGAGTTGGGGCGTTCTTCTTCATTCCTGCATGGCCTCTCAGTTGCAGGAATCTTGAATCTGTACATACGAGATCAATTTTAAAAATTTTCGATAAATGAGGAGTCAAAATGTAAATATATAAAAAATAAAAAATAATAATAAAAATAATAAAGAAAGAAGAAAAAAATTTAGTATTCTCTTATTCTCTTTTCTTCGACTCACTTCCCGTAACACATAATTCACATTCCAAATTTTTTTCTCGTCTCGATGAACACGCCTTTACACGCGAGTCTACAATATGAATTATTTTTTTCTCCAATTTTTATGGATTATTAGAATGGAGTTAAATTTATTGGATTGAAACAATGAATGATATTAAAAAATGACGGATTAATGTTTTTAGTATAAATTCATTATAGGCTCTTTTTATTATTATTATTTATTTGTGAGCTTGAATCAAATTAATTTGATTGAAATAATTATAAAAATGATAATTTATCATGTATATATAAAGATATATATGTAATATAAAAAAAAAGTGTCTCAACGTGTTTGAATTCTCTATTTTTTTAGAAATAACGTGTCAACATGTCATATTGTGTCATATCGCGTGTCGCACATCAATGTCAATGCTACTTAGATACTTGTCCTGAATATCACCAAGAGACTAGCCATGAAAGCTAATAGAATCTCAACCGTGTGGCCTCTCTCATCCATGGCCTCTACAACCTAACTTCTCCCGTAAAGGTCCCACACCCACTCCACCAAACTCATTTCCAAGGATTGCTCCATCGGATCAATGGACTTTCGTCCAGTCGCAATCTCAAGCGCAACCACCTCGAAGCTATACACGTCGGACTCCTTACTCGCACGTCCCATGCTCACATACTCTAGGGCCAAGTACCCGAAGGTGCCGGCCAGCCTGGTCATCTGCTGCCCAAGCTCATGGTCCATGAGGCGGGCCAGCCCAAAGTCTCCAAGCTTGACATTGAGCCCTGAGTCCAGCATCACGTTGCTCGACTTGACGTCCCAATGCACCACGCACTGCTCCCACTCCTCATGAAGGTAGAGGAGAGCCGAGGCAAGCCCAACAGAAATCTTGTACCAAGCAGCCCAACCCAGAGGGCTCTTCTTGCCGAAGAGGTTCATGTTGAGGCTCCCATTTGGCATGAACTCATAGACGGGCAGGAGCTCGTTTGCCTCATGGCACCAACCTATGAGTTGCACCAAGTTCCTGGGCCTCAAACTGCTGATCACCTTCACCTTGGTGATCAACTCCTTCTTCCCCTGTTTAGACCCTCTCGATATCCTCTTCACAGTGGCCGCCGCATCCAGGCCAACCAAATATCCCCCGTAGACTGCCCCTCACCCACCCTCACCCAGCTTCCTCTCTGCGGCAAAGTTGTTAGTGGCGGAAACAAGGTCCGCGTGTGAAAACCTCCGTGGCCCCGCGCCTCTCTCGAGCTCATCGTTCATGGACGTTATGTTTGCCCTCTCCAATCTCTCGCTCCTCCCCTGCCTCCTCCTCCTCCAGAGGATTGCCGATATCTCTGCGACACCGCAGAGTAGGAGCCTAATGGAACTGCTAAGCCGACAACCAACTGGGTCCTTTTTGCATTTCCTTGCTGTTCCTTGACTTCGAGATTCGAACTGAAGGACCACGATTCAAGTTGATGACGTTCAATGTAATAGCCAGCCGCAGCTAAGAAACCGATCATCACCTGCTCGGGCAAGACAGTGGTGAGATCAATCTGATACGAAATACTTGTGTTCTCGTGTGGGTTCAGCGTAGTTCGTGGAGTTTTATGTAACCCATGCATCGGCAGTGTCGGCGCTGTGGAAGCTGGCGTTCCAAGGGGTGGTCATGGCCAAGGCGATCGAGTTTATGTTGATCCCGACGTGCTCATATGGAGGATCCCATCTGAGATTGGCGAGGGGGTCGAACTTGACCGCGATAATTTGGTTCGAGGGTGAGTTGCTGTACGTGGTGTTGAACAGTCCTAAGAAGCCACTTGGAAGGCGATAATTTTTGAATCAGGGCTTCATTCATCCAATGAATTATGACTTAATTATTCCATCACTAAGATTCATCCAGACGAAGTAACTAACCCACTTGGAAGGCGGGCACAGAGGTGAGCCAAAGCCGGAAACTCATAGAGATCTATCTTGGGGCAGATAATCAGGCTTTCACTTTCCTTGTGCTTGGGGTATGTCGTATGGTGTTGTCTACGTTCTTCTGGTTTTATGAAAACTTGTTTGGTATATTTGTCGAGTACACCAATATATTTAGAGCTGAAGTATGAGGAACATAACAAGTGGATGATTATCTGGTTCTGCTGGACATAATGACTCCAAAGGATAAGTTTAATTCCACAGCACTTTGGCGTTTAATCATCCTTTTTACTTGATTTTTGCTCTGATTGCCCTCATAACTTTTCAGGATCTTAGAGAAGTTAGTATGATGCCTCGGTTCTTCACCCGTGGTCACGACTCACTCAAGGTTGATCTCGTGATGATATGGTACTAGAATTACAGGAACTTGTGCGCGTATGCTCCTGCTGGATAATTGATGTGGTGATAATACGCTGCATCTATTTGTGTATCCCTTATATAAATGGCAGGAAGCAGCTTATGCTTTAATGGTTATGTCGGTCTTCTTGATCCGTGCCCGGCATTGCAGTCTTTGTGCTCATCATCTCAGGACCAGCAAAACCAGAGCCTTAAAATCAGCTGTCATGCTTAGCGAAGTTTGGGAGAAAGTGGGAGAAATTTGAAAAGATGCCATCTAATGTTCCTGCTTTCATTGTTATGGCGGCCTTTGCAATTTTTTCCTGCTTTACAATATTGGACTCGCCGTCACGGAACCTACGATACCTGAGCCTTAGAATTAGCAGAATCGTTGATAACCAACGTGCTCGAATCAGCTGCCATGGCAAGCAAAGATTGCCAGAAACAGGGAGACATTTGAAGGGGTGTTTCTAGTGTTTCTGACGCATGCTTTGTTCCGAGGATTAGAGGCATAAATAAGGGGGAACTAAGGATCTCGTTCGGTCCAAATGTAAGTGCCGTCATGGCATGTTGGAACCCCTGCGTTTTATAGCCATTGGATCACCGATATCAAATCTGAACCGACGGTTCTTTTTTTCTTTTTTTCTTTCTATTATCGATGATCCAACGGCTAAAAAGTGCGTGTCGCGATGCTCTGAGGCATAGTAGCTCAAGTTATCATATAATGTTCAAGTAATATACATCTTTAATCTCAATCAACTCCACAATGAGAAATCTCATACATGTCTAACTGGAAAAATTAAGAATAGCAAAGTCGGCTAGTGACTTTATTATTAGAGGTATGTTTGATAATTGAATGAGGTGATGGAAATTAAACAACTTGGGACTTTACAAGATTTAAGCTTTGATTGATAAGCATAACAAGTAGTAATGGCTTTAAAATCTCAATCAAGTCGAAAAATCAGTGTGTTGTTACTTAATTTATTAAGTAGGGGTAAAAAAAAATCGATGGTGATTAGATTTGTTGTTATTAATTGCTGTGGGTTAAATTAAACATTAAAAAAATAAAATAAAGAAAGAAAAAAGAAAAAAAGGGCACCGACTCGAGTCACAGCAAAAGAAAGAAGCCAGACTCCATTTCCCTCCATTTTTCTTCGTCCTTCCTCTGATCTCTCTCTTCTCCTCTTCCGTTTCCGGCGCAGAGAGGGATTTCTCTCTCTGTCTCTGCATCTCTCGATCCGTCTCCGTCATCGTCAGCCATGTTCACCCGTCCTGAGCCTGAGCGATGCATCTTTTTGTTCAACGAGAGCAGTCTGAATTCCACGGCCACTTCACGTGGAACTTCGAGTGGATCGTCCACGGTGATGGCGGAGGACAAACGGGAGTCTGAGGAGGACGATGGTGGTGGTAGGGTTGCACTCGAAGCTGTCCATGCTGCTTCCTCATCATCTCAACCTCCTTCACGCTCTGTGCCTCCTCCGAATTCGGCTGACGACGAAGAAGAGGTTCTCTGTATCCGTGTCTCGTGTTGGTTTCGTCCAGTTCTCTCGATTTCTTAGCATGCTCATTAGGGTTTCGAGATTGTTGCTTGCGATGATGCCTCATGTTTTTCCCTTCCTTGTTGTTGAAACTAGAGGAAGATCAGTTCGATTCAGAAGGAATTCCCATTCTGTTCTCTTTTTTCTCCCGTGTATTGGTTTTTGGTTGCCTTGCCGTTCCGTTCATGCTATCGTGCTCGGTTAATATCTAGTTTCTTATAGCCTCCTGTGGTTAGATCCATTTGGAATAGAAAGTTTAGAGGCTCTCTATCTAATCTATTCTGTGATAGACTTGTGATGGCTAGTTTTGGTGCTTAGGTGATTCTAATTCTGGATATTTCCAAGACACTGGCCATGATTGTTAACAGAAACTCGAGCATGGAGCACGTCAAGGCCTTAATTCAGGACAAGGTGTTAATTGATGATGAGTGCAGTAAGAAGCTTTTCTTTGGAGGGAGGCCTCTCGAAGACGGGATGAGACTCGCCAATTATGGCATCTGGGGTCGTGCCATGGTCCGTGTCCTCTGCAGGACTCGGCTAGGACGACAGTAATTGTCCATATGCTGCCAGCTCAGAAAATCTTGCTCTTCGATGTGAAAACTCAGGATACAATCCAGGACCTTAAAATGATGGTTCAAATCAAGGAGGGGATCCTTCCGGATGATTTCACTCTGTTTTTAGGTGGAGAGTGGCTTGCAGAGGACAGGACTCTCGCCTCACTCAACTTGCCGCCCGAGCCCACAATTTATTTGGTTCTAAATCCCAAACAACACTTGTCAGTCATTGTCGTCATGTCCAAACACAGAGTCGCGGTAGATGCTGAGCTTTGGTTTACTGTGGGTCATGTCAAAGCTTTGGCCATAGCAAAGATGTCTGCGCATGTGCAGGTCATGAGCTCTCCTATGGTTTATCAAGGGGAGCTGCTAGATGATCAGAAGACCTTGGCTTATTATGACATTGCAGATGGTTCCATCTTAAGATTGGTGTCCCCCATGCTCCATTTCAGATATTTGTTGATTGCGGGAATGGTCAGACTGTCGCTCTTCAGGTTTGCAGGTCTGACACAGTCAAGGAACTGAAGCACAAGCTTCTTCAAAAGCTGCCGGTGAATGCGCCAGTTGAATTGTACGGGATTACTCATGTGGGAAAAAGCTTGCTGATGACCATGACCTGGCAAGCTATGGCATCCAGGAGAATTCGACCCTCTTTGGGATTTTCTCCCCTCTTAGTAAATCAAATTGTAAGTACTGAGTCAAGAGCATCATAGTTCTGACTTGGCTTTTGAAATAAAAGGCATTCTGAACAGAAAGCTGGAAATTAGTGTCTGACATTCTTGCCCCTGGTGCTAATTTTCTTGGTATGTCGTTAGTACATCTTGTGCCATGAAAGTAGAGTGTATATCTTTGCTTTCTTACCTTGAGAATATCTGGACATGATAGAATCTCAGCAGTCCATTGTACATAGTTTTGTGGGTTATTCTGTTTGATCGATGCCATTTGCTGGGAGCCTGATGTTAGAGCTCTACCTATTTCATTAGAAGCACCCTAGAAAACTTCCACTTTTGATTAGCAGCACCAGAGAGAACTTGGAATAGTTCTGACTTGGCTTTTGAATAGAAGGAATTTTGAACAGAAAGCCAAAAATTAGTATCTGACATTCATGCCCCTGGTGCCAATTTTCTTAGTACATCGATAGTACATCATGTGCCATGAAGGTAGGTACAATGTATGTCTCTGCTTCCTTACCTTGAGAATAACTGGACATGATAGAATCTCAACAGTACATTGTTTTATGGGTTATTATGTTTGATCGATGTCATTTGCTGGAAGCTTGATCTTAGACCTCTACATATTTCGTTAGAAGCCCCGTGGAAAACTTTTGCTTTTGATTAGCAACACTAGAGAAGTCGGAATGGTTCTGACTTGGCAGCTGGAAATTAGTAGCTGACATTCATGCCTCTAGTGCTAATTTTCCTGGTATGTTGATAGTACACCATGTGCCATGAAGGTACAGGGCATATCTTTGCTTCCTTACCTTGAGAATATCTGGACATGATAGAATCTCAGCAGTACATTGTTTTGTGGGTTATTCTGTTTGATTGATGTCATTTGCTGGAAGCTTTATCTTAGGCCTCTACCTATTTCGTTAGAAGTGCCCTGGAAAATTTCTACTTTTGATTAGCAGCACCAGAGAGAATTCGGAGGGAGGTTTTCTTCTTGTTTTTCATTCGGTAGTTGTTATGTGATTGTTAAGAATTTCTCGTAGACCCACCACCAGAAAACCCTTTGATTTCCTCCTCTGCAATTGCTTCAACACCATGGAGGCATCATGTGAGGGCAAATCTAGCCAGAGACCCAAATTCTTATTTACTTCTCGAATTTCAGGTGGGGCACGATGATTCTTGAGTCAGGGAACACGGCTCCTTTGCTATGTAGCCTCACATGCATCATTGCATTGGGCACTTGCTTGGCAGGTGAGCTCCGAGTTGAGCCAAAGCCAGTAGATAGTAGGCATCTCAGTGAGTCCCGTGCGTCCTTATATGTTTCAAAAGAACGAGTCCTGGCTTGCTGCCCCTCTTTGATCTATATCTGTCGTGATGACAAGTTTTCACATGGAGCAAGATTATTGTTCTTTGTGCTAAATCAGTTAAAAATGTACCTCTGATCATTCAGTGTTCTGACTTGGCTTTTTGGAGGAAGTATAGAACCAACCTTCGGATGCCAATTGTATGAAAAGGTGTTGTTTTCTAAAGAACAGAGAAGGAGTTGACAGCAAAAGTTGACAGCAAGAACTGCATTTTTTACTCAGAAAACTGAAAAATGCTTAAATACATACTAAAACTTAACAATAAACCCACGTTGCCCACTAACAGCTTGCTTGGTCCACAAAACCAGCAACAAACTAACAGAACAGCAAAAAAAATGCAGCTAACTACTCCTACAAAATGGGATTGACCAAGTAAAACAACAATAAACTAACTCCTAGAAAATAGGACATCAACAAACTGACTTAACAAAACAAAGAAAAAAACAGATGGTGCGGTCTTGATACATCAACACTCTCCTCCTGGATCAAGTACTGCACACTCCTAGCTTTGCCCTCAGAAGTTCAAATCGACCAACATGAAATGACTTCGTGAATATATCTGCAATCTGGTTTTCTAAACTGCAGTACATTAGTTTCACATCTCCAGCCTTTTGCACTTCTCTTAAGAAGTAATACTTGACCTTAAAATGCTTTGTTCTTCCATGAAATACTGGATTCTTTGAAATGGCCATAGTAGCTTGATTATCCACAAATACTTCTATGTTTTCTTCTTGCTGCATATTCAGATCATCCATTAGCTTCTTCAACCATAATGCTTGATTCACAGCTGCAGTGGCTGCAATGAACTCAGCTTCTGTAGTTGATTGAGCCACTATTTCCTGCTTCTTTGAACACCAGGAAAAACATGCCGACCCAAATGTAAAGCAATAACCTGAAGTGCTCCTCATATCATCTACCAATCTTGCCCAGTCACTATCAGAATACCCTTGCAACTTAAACTCCCGAACTCTGCAAAACTTAATCCCATATGAAAGAGTACCTTTCAAGTACCTCAATACCCTCTTTGCAGCTACCATATGCAACTCACTTGCACAATTGAGAAATCTAGACAAGACACTTACAGGAAACATGATGTCTGACCTAGTTGCAGTGAGATACATAAGACAGTCAATCAAACTTCTATAAACTCTTTCATCTGTAGGTTTTGATCCATCCTTCTTTTGAAGCTTTTCCTTTTGACCCATTGGAGTACTCATACTCTTGCACTCCTCCATGTTAAATCTCCTTAGGATCTCCTTCAAGTACTTCTTCTGATAGATGAAAACTTCATTCTGATTTTGCTTAACCTCCATTCCTAAAAAATATGACATCTCACCAAGATCGGTCATTTCAAACATCTTCATCATCTCTTGCTTAAATGCAGTAATCGAGCACCATTACTCCCTCGTCACCAGCATATCATCCACATAAAGAGACACCACCACTAAGTTAGATACTAACTTCTTGACATATAGAGTGGATTCACTGAGGCTTTTCTTGAAACCTAGGCCTAGCAAGTGTTCATCCATCTTACTATACCATGCTCTGGGAGCTTGCCTCAAGCCATAGAGAGACTTTCTCAACAAATAAACTTTCTCCTCCTGGCCTAGTGTAACAAAGCCTTCGGTTGCTCAACATAAATCTCCTCCCGCAACACTCCATTCAAAAATGCAGATTTCACATCTAACCGATATACCTTCCATCCTTGTTGAGCGCCAAAGCGAATCATTCTAATTGTATCTAGTCTTGCCACAGGAGTAAAGATTTCTGAGAAATCAACTCCCCAAACCTGTGCATATCCCTTCACCACCAACCTGGCCTTATGCTTATTCACTGAGCCATCAGGATTAAATTTGGTTCTAAAAACCCATTTTACTCTAATCACCTTCCTGTCTTTAGGCCTCTCCACTAGCTCCCACGTCTGGTTCTTTTCTATCATAGCCAACTCTTCCTTCATTGCATTCATCCACCTTTGATCACTTTTAGCTTCCTCATAACTTGTAGGTTCCAAAACAGCCACACTACACTTATGATATATATTAGTCAGAGATCGGGTACCTCTAATTGGAACATCATCCACTAGCTCATCAAGTTCTAGTGAGACCTCCTTATGCTTGCCTTGTGGCTCATTTGTCCAGTCCCATTTCTCATCTTCCAGGAATTGAACATCCCTACTAGTGATCACCTTCCCTATCTGTGGTTGATAGATCATGTAAGCTTTTGACACTAAACTATAGCCAACAAAAATCCCAGGTTCAGCTTTCTCTCCCAGCTTGTCTCTCTTGACCTGTGGAATGTGAGAAAAACACAAACAACCAAATATCTTCAAATTTCTTAGAATTGGTTTGACACCAAACCAAGCTTCAAAGGGTGTCTTCTTCTCCAATACCCTTGTAGGTAGTCTATTTAAGCGAGAAAAACCGATGTGTTTGCTACTTCTGCCCAAAACTCTTTTGGTAGATTCTTCTCATGCAGCAAACACCTAGTCATCTCCATAATGGTTCTATTTTTCCTCTCACTAACTCCATTTTGCTGTGGAGAGTAAGGAGCAGTAAGTTGATGCTCAATTCCAGCCTCTTCACAGAAAGAGTTAAACCTCTGTGAAGTGTATTATGTTCCGTTATCAGATCTGATGACCTGAATCTTGCAGCCACTTAGGTTTTCAACCCATCTCTTAAACTTCAGAAATACCTCAAAGCAACTTCGACTTTTGCTTCATGAAATAAATCCAGCACATTCTAGTATAATCATCGATGAAAATGATGAAATACCTACTGCCATTTAGTGAATGAGTCACTTGTGGACCACAAAGATCTGAATGAATCAGCTGCAACTTCTCTATAGCTCTCCAAGTGGATTCCTTGAAGGGAAGTCTTGTTTGCTTGCCCAGCAAACAAGCTTTGCACCTTGTGATCTGCTCCTCCAGGCTTGGTAACCCAATTGCCATTTCATTCCTCTGCATGAACAGCACGCCTTTGTGATGAAAGTGTCCCAACCTCTTGTGCCATATTTCTGAATTATTGGCTTGACACTTGAATGCCATATGCTCCTTCTCAAGAGGATTCAAAGAAAAACTCTTTTGTTGCATCTTTATCTTAAATAGCTCCTGACCACTAGAGTAAAAAATTAAACACTTCTCCTCTTCAAATATCACCTTAAATCCCTTTTCTACCAACTACCCCACGCTCAGCAAATTCTGATCAATCTCAGGCACATACATCACATCGAAACCAGCTTTGTTCCAAAGACTGACTCTCCATTGCTACAATCCCTTTACTTTTCACTTCTAAGTACTCCCCATTCCCAATCCTCACTCTTGATTTTAATGACTTGTCAAGGTCTATAAATAGCTTTTCATCACTTGTCATGTGGTTTGTGCAACCACTATCAACAAGCCAACTGTCACATGGAGTACTAGAGGAGAAACAAGAGGCAACAAACAAGTTGATCTACCTCTTTTGCCGGATTGCAGCATGTACCTCACCTTGCTGTTGATTTCTTTTGTCTTTGCAGAACTTCTCAATGTGTCCAAGCTTATGATACTTTCTGCACTTTACATCTGGCCTCTTCCAACACCTAAAGTGCGGATGATTCTTTTTCCACAAAGTCTTGACATGAGGAATATCTTCCCCAATTGTTCTTGGAGTAGCCCGCATTGTTCTCTCTTGCAGCAGCTTCTGAACCACCACTGCCATTGTCTTTCTTCACTTTCCACTTGTTGACTCTTCCTCCTACATTATGCTGTTCTTTGGCCTGCAGAGCTCCTTCCGTACTTCCTTCCAGCCTCATTAACCTCCTCTGCTCTTGTGCTTGCAAAGCACTTAACAATTCTGCCAACTTAATCTGAGACAAATCCTTGGTATTCTCCAAAGAGGCAATGGTTGCCTCAAACCTTTCGGGAAAGGAGACAAGAATCTTCTGCACTAGCCTATTATCAGAGAGGTCAATGCCTAAAGCTCTTGCCTAATTTGCAATGCTTACCAACTTATCAGAATACTCTTTAATTGTCTCAGACTCCTTCATATGTAGTCTCTCGAATTCTCGTGATCGATTTAGCCCATTCATGCTTCGATCCTCTCATCTCCTTGATACTAAGCTTTGAGGAAGTCCCGGATATCTTTGGCTGATTCACAAGTCATAATTCTGCTGAAAATGGCAGGTGAGACAGCAAAGATATAAACAAGACTTTGCCTTTGCTTTCCTCATTGTCTTCTCCTTGTGAAACTTGATTTGATTGATGGTTGGATTGTCAGGAAGGGGAGGAACTTCATAATCTTGTTCCACAGCTTCCCAAAAATCACAACCTTCTAGATAGGCTCGCATTCTCACCGCCCGAGGCTTGATAATTTTCTCCATCAAACGCTGGTGGAGCCATTGCTGAAAAACCACTCGATCCTGCCTCCATCTTGCTTTTAGCTTCTATGGATGCAGACACACCTCTCAATCAATCTCACAAGTCACTCACAGCCCCTTAAGATCAAGAAGGCTCTGATACCAGTGTTGTTTTCTAAAGAACAAAGAAGGAGTTGACAGCAAAAGTTGATAGCAAGAACTGCATTTTTTACTCAGAAAACTGAAAAATGCTTAAATACAAACGAAAACTTAACCATAAACTCACGTTGCCCACTAACAGCTTGCTTGGTCCACAAAACCAGCAACAAACTAACAGAACAGCAAAAAAAATGCAGCTAACTGCTCCTACAAAATAGGATTGACCAAGTAAAACAACAATAAACTAACTCTTAGAAAACAGGACATCAACAAATTGACTTAACAAAACAAAGAAAAAAACAGATGGTGCGGTCTTGATACATCAACAAAAGGTCTGGTCTCTCCCACAGGCTGCGACACGAGTTGCGGATTCAAATGAAACTTGTTCATCTGCATCAGCATGCAGAGAATTAGCTGCTGCCCTATGCTTATTTTCATGATCATGCTTAATGAAATGATTATTTGGACAAAGACTTGAGGAAAGTGATCTCAAAGCTATTTCTTTCAATGTCCCTTATTAGTTGGAGCATCCTTGTTTGTATCGGTGAATCGTCAAGAAGCAATTCCATGCGAAATGGAAGCTGATTTTGGGATATCATTAGAATGCATCATGCAGTGGAGTCTCTATAAGTTAATCTCTAAATAATTGCCTAATCACCCTCCCATCCGATGTGAGCAATGTGCTTTATCTTGGTGGGAAACCCAATTTGCAATTCGGGGTCCTTTTGTTGTCTGTGCAATTCAAAATGCAGAACTCTTATGAATCTAAATCTCTAAGTATCATCGGTTATCAAGCGCTTAAGAACAAGCATGATAATCTATGTTTGTTTGTGCTAAATGCTTTGAATCAAAGTGGTGCGATTTCAATCGAGCTTCCTAGATTTAAGTGGCAGTAATTTTCTTGTCATGGGACTCCGAATGGATGGGGATCCGATCAGGTACGAATTGCCACTGTTAGACATGATACCCAGCAAGTGATGAATTTCTCCGAGTTATCGTTGGAAAGGGAACGGAGTCAAGACTGACTGAACATATGCAAAATAGATCTCAGGACTTTGAGGCGGCCCTGTACTTTGGTCGTCATTTCCGCTGCGAAGTAGTGGTCGGTTCAGGTGCATTAGAAAATCCATATTTTACACGGGTGTTGAAAAATCGAGGGTTTAAGGTTTCTTTTCTTTTCTTTTCTTTTCTTTTTTCCTTTTTATTAATGGAGAACTTAAAGGTTTTAAAAAGTCACAATAAAGTTTCGAGCTGAGCGTCTGTTGAATTCTAAACTTAAGGTTCTTGTTGTCTATTCGGAGTGCTTTTATGTTTTCCGTTTACCAAATCTTGGGACGTCAGCATTTCAAATTGTTTAACCTCAACTAAGACTTTCACAACATATAAAAGTTGATGCAACGGTTTGCATAATTTTTTCATAATTATTTTATAATTTAAATAATATTTAAGATTTTGGCAGGAAAAGGAAGAAATTTAGCTTCTATTTAATATATGCCTAAATAAACATGCCTTGAATTTAATTCCATGATAAATGATAGATTATTGTATAGAATCTACAATTGAAATTATAATAAGAGTTAGAATTTGAACTAGACTAGGAACCGGAATTGAGATCGGAGTCATAATGACTAACTTCAACTTATTTCATATCCCTATAAGTAAATGATAAATACAAATTAGTATTTACATAAATTTAAATTATTGGATTGAAATATATATATATATATGTACATAATTTCATAACTATCGTCATATATATGCCAACAATAATGTTATTTTTCGATGATAGAACCATGTCTCTTCACTACTCATGACACCCGTCTAACGATCCAAATAAATTCTGAAATGAAACAATTATGCATTTGATGAGAATAATTTTGTTTGACAGCTCTTAATAAGATCAACTTAAAAGTTTCAATCAAACCAAAATGTCATTTAACGAGTTAAGTAAGGAAGGCATTATTTAATTCATTCAATTAGACAAAATAATTTATGGTAATTAAAACCTTGCTAATCATCTCGTTAAAACCTATCAACAATGACCTAATTTCATTTGTATGGTAAGAAATTAATAATATTAAGTGGGAGCTACAGTCCTTATGTCAAGTTGGTTGTTCGGAAGACTTTCTCTTTACACCTAGCATCTTCATCTATTTGAGGTTTTTATATATTATCAAAGGACCTTTTTTTCTATTTTTGATACTTAAAATTCAATACTTTATTTTATTTTATTTTTGTATGGCACATCTAATGCACCTAATATTTTATTGGCTAGAGGATCAATTGAGACGAACTAAATAATTCATAATTTTACTTTTTATGATAATTACCACTTTGGAAAAAATAAGCCCTCTTGAAAATTTCTTTTTATAACGAAGTTTTCTGACAAAAAGGGGATATGTGCACTGTATGGCCACGTTTGGCAATCAAGATAATATTCAAGATAGGATTTATCTTATTCTACGTTTGGTGTTTGCTCAAGATAAGATAAAATTGGATATAAGGAAGATATAGGTTGGAGGTAAGATTAAGATGGATAAGATTTCTAATTTCATAATAAGAAAGTTATTTTTCTCAAAAAAAATTCTTAAATTAATAAATCTAAAAATATATTTCAATATAAATAATATTTGAATTATATTATAAGAAATTCAAAATAACAAAAATAATAATTAGATTTTTAATTTAATCTTATTTTTATTTATATATTCAAATTGAATTCTATCTTATAATATAAATTTGATATAAAAAATATATATTTATTACATATTTTAGGTGTTTTAATATTTTGGGTATATTAGTACAATATTCTATTTAATAAAATTTTATTAGAGAACGATAGAAGGGGAAGAAAGAAATAAAAAGAAATTAATTAAACAAGAGAGTAAAATGGAATAAAAATAAAGTAGACAAGAGTGTTGCAATAGATCTTTACTATATCTATTTGTAAAATTGGTGATTCATTTATATTAATATGCTATTTATACTAAACAATAAATTTGATATAATGTGAATATCTGATTTTATTACTACTATCATTAAATAATAGATAGGATATAGCAAAATCTCCTAGATTTCATATCCTATTGCTATATCCTACCCTATCCAACCCTATCCTGATTAGAGATCTAGACGGTAAACGTAGCTTAAAAGTTTTAAAACTTGTCAAAAAGTGCAATTTAAACTTAAAATTTACAAAAAGTGCAATGAAGTTTGACACATAGGAAGATATACTAGGAAAAGGATTCCAAAAGACAATGTTTATTCAAAATAATAAAGTGAGTTTACATTGTCTTAAGCGACTATATATAGAGAGGTCACCCTTTAGGAAATAATCAAATAACTAAGATCAAATAACAAAATTAAGGAAAAACTATTAATAAAAGGGAAAGTCTTCAAAACGTGTCTTGAAAATCTACAAAAACACATTTGAAATCTTTGACTGCCCAAAAATCAAGGAAAACCCATGAATTTGAGATCAAACATTGTCCAAATTGGCATAGTCCATTTGTGACTTCAAAGATCTTGCAATCCTTTTCAATTTATGGGACCACACATTCTTATGATGCTCAAAGGTTTTCATTTAAGATTTACCAATTGTTTTACATCAGTTTGAAAACTTGTAGAATTAGTGTAATCAAATCATTCCCTTAGCTCCATTGAATTTAACTAATGGAAAATGATGACATAACATTTTTTTCTTATTATTTTCTCGCTCATATGTGACATCCATGTGAGTAAAACAAAAAGAATAAGGCTAAAATGACGTTGTTTAGATCCAAATCTGATTTTTTATTTAATTAGTTTTTAATGTAAATTTGAAAATTTATATTTAAAAAGGAGGAAGGAATTCGAAACGATGAAGGCCCGAACCTATCGCTGCCACCCCCACCCCACCATCCTTAGCCTTCTCGGCAAAGGTTGCAGCTCTTCTCACCTGGTTTCTCATTTTTTACAAAAAAAAAAAAATTACCTCATTTTCTAAATTTAATTTAAATAAAATTTATATTAAAAATCATATTTATATCAAAACGACATCATTTTAGTCTTATATTTTAGGATCTAGCCATGTCATCGCAACAAAAGAGAGGAAAAGTATTTTTTTTTTAAATCCACAATCAACATTTTCCGTTAGTCAAGTTGGACAAAATTAACCATTGGAGTTTGCTCTAGTAGCCATCATTTTCACATGGAAAAGGAAAGGTAAGAGTTCGAATCCTTACCTTCTCAAGAAGGTTGATGTGGAGATGATTTATCTTTATGTATATGTTTCAACTCTTATGTCTTGTAAGGAGATAAGTCAAAAGTCTAAAAGTGAAAGTTTGATTAGGAGTAAAGTAAGAACAACCCAAAAAAAAAAGGTTGGACGGAATTAATGAAATGACTTAATTGCACAAATTTGACAATTTTTAAAACGTCATTACAACTTTTTGTATATTTTAGAATTTAATTGCATTTTTGTCACAAGTATTAGGACTTCCAATCGAGTTATGTTGGAAAAAAGAAAGAAAAAGGAGTCCTTTTATTTGTCTCCGTTACTATTAAGTGAGGAGAAAGGGGAGGACGTGTTTGTCATCATCGTTTTGCTCCAATGGTTGGTTCGCCTTCTCAACTTGAATGCTCCGTGCCTCCAAATTCTGACAAAGAAGAGAGTTCGACCAATGAAGATGTCCTCTCTCCTCTCTCTGTGGAGTCTCGTGTTCGTTTCGTCGTTGTTTTGGTTCTCGATTTCTTAGTATTTTCATTAGGGTTTCAAGATTCTTGCTTGTAACAAAAAGTGAGAACACTGCCGTGTTTTTACCCATCCTAGCCGAAACTGGCAATTTAAGGCGATCAGGAATTTTTTCTTTTTTCAATTTATGGATTACCGTTCCATTTAAGATATTGCATGGTGAAGAAGATCTGGTTTCAAGCTAGTGGTTAAATTTATTTGGAAAAAAAACTTCAAAGACTTTGTAATAGACTTGTGAAGGTGCACCTGCTGTTCAAAATAGACACCCGGCCGAGGATGTATGGACCCTTGGAGTGCCAAAACTTGGCACATAAGACACTTAAGTACTAAAAATTCGAAAATGTACACTTAAATACCAAAATCAAAGTAAAAATGATTAGTTAAATGCCAATGGCGAAAAAATTTGGTCAAACTGCACAAGTATCATTTTTCGACGATTTTATTTATTAACGAAGCAATTTTTTTGAAAACAAATATTCACGTGGCAATTTAAAAAAAAAAAAAAAATTGTTCGCATGGCAAAAGAAAAGTCATACTAGAAAAAAAATCTAAAAAATCGATTTTATTAAAAATAAAAAAAAAAAGGGGGAGGGATCAAGCGAGGGCTGCACCAACCGTTGTCGCCGCCCCACCGTCATTAGCCCTCCATCGCCAAGAAGGGCCAACGACAGTGGTACCGGGGTTGGTCGGGGTCATTGGGCCTTAGCTAGTGGCCGGCGACCCTACTTGACCTACAACGAGGGCTTGCGAGCTCTCACCTAGATCTAGGGCAAGGGTCGCGGGCAAGGGTCATCGGCTTTTGCCCAACCGAGCCAAGAGCCATCAGCCACCTAGCTAGGCGACCACAACCAGTGGCCCTTGGCCCGGCTGGGCGAGGGCGATGACCCTCGCCATAAGATCGGCCAAGGTTGCTAACCATTGGCCAAGGCCCGGCAAGCCCGGCCAACCCTCATCTCACCTTCGCCATCCCTTCTCAACAATGGTGGGGCGGCAATGAGGGTTGCACAACCCTCGCCCAATCCTCCCACTTCCTCTCTTTTTTAAAAAAAAATTAATCAATTTTATAATAATACTTTTTAAAGTTTCAAATATTATTTAATTAATATATTTTTAAATGCCACGTTAGCAACAAAACGACGTCGTTTTTATTGAGTTTTTGCTAACTCAACTTTTGGTGAGCCTTGTAAGCAAGTTATATTATTAAAATAAGTCACGTTGGATTTCCGGCAACCTTCGCTAAAGTTGGCACTTAAGTGATTTGATTTTCGAAAAAAGTGGCACTTAAGGCCCTGCATGGTAACGCTCCCGGGAACACTTGTTTCTGTTCTTTTGTTCCCGGGAACAAATTTTTTATTCTCGAGAACAGAAACGCGTTTGGTAAATTTTTTGTTTCCGGGAACAAATTTGTTCCTCGGAACAGATTTGGAGTAGAAATCAGAAACAAGAAAAAGTTATTTCTTGTTCCCGAGAACAATTTTAAGAAACGTTTTTTTTTTTTTTTCTTTCTTTTTCTTCTTCTTCTTCCTCTTCCTCTTCCTCCTCCCACCCCTCAGCCGCCCCATCGCCGCCGCCGGGCGAGGTTCGGCGAGCTCACCGGCGCCTCGCCCAGGCGGCGCGAGGCCACACGACGCCGGGCGAGGCTCGCCCAGCCACCGGTGAGGCTCGGCCTCGCAGATCTAGGCGAGGTCGGGCGAGCCTCGCCCAGGCGGCGCAAGGTCGGGCAAGCCTCGCCCAGGTGGCGCGAGGCCGAGCCTCGTCGGTGGCGGCCGGCGCGAGGCTCGGCCAGCAAGGCTCGAGCCTTGCCGGTGGTGGCCACGCAAGGCTCGGCCTCGCCCAGATCTGCGAGGCCGACCCTTGCCGATGGCCCTGGGAGGCTCCGGCGAGGCTCCGACGAGCTCACCAGAGCCTCGCCGACGACAGCCAACAAAAAGAAGGGAGAAAAAAAGAAAATTAAAAAAATCAAAAGATTAGAAATTTTTACCAAACATGTTTCTGTTCCCGAAGTAAAAATTTTGAACCGTTATCAAACACCCTCAAATGCTCAGAAACAGTTCCCGGGAACAGAAACAAGAAAAAACATTTCTGAGCAGAAACTATTCTCGGGAACAGAAACGTTGCCATGCAGACCCTAAGTGTACCTTTTGTAATTTTTTACACTTAAATGTCCCCTTCATGTCAAGTTTTGTCACTTGGGCTATTTTTTTCTCCTCGACCGAGTCTTTTTTTACTATGTTCATGATATTGATGTTGATTCTATTTGCGCTTTTTTTGGTCATCTTTGGAACCCCAATGTTTTTTGGGGTGAAGATGAGAAAAGACTAGTTGATCATGGAATCCACGGTCACCCCACGCTCTATGTCATCCTTGAGGACTCGGCTAGGATGACGGTAAATGTCCAAATCTTATTAACTCAGAAAAACTTGCTGGTCGAAGTGATGAATTGGGATACCGTCCAAGATGTTAAATTGATGATTTATGCCAAGGAAAAGTTTTAGCTGAATGAGTTCGATCTAGCACTTACGGATAACAGGAACCTCGCCTCACTTGACTTGCCGCGAGAGCCCACATTTCGTTTGGTCTTTCATCCCAAAGATGATGCGTCAGTTATTGTGGACATGTCCAGTCACAGAGTCACATTAGGAGCTAAATTTTGGATCACTATGGGTCATGTCAAAGCTTTGGCCATAGCAAAGATGTCTGCGCAGGTCATGAGTTTGCATATGGTCTATCAGGGCAAGCAGCTTAAGGATCACCTTAGTTTCTTACGACATTGTGAATGGCTCTGTCTTACAATTGGTGTCTCACAGTGTCAAGGAAGTGAAGAACAAGCTTATTGTGCTGGGCCAAATTGCATGATGTTGCTCATGCGGGAAAAAAGGCTTGCTGATGACCTTGACCTGGCGAGTTATGGCATATAGGAGAGTTCGACTCTTTTTGAGATTATCCCACCTCGTAGTAAATGAAATGCCCTGAGTTTGTAATACCGAGTGATCAGGATTATAGTTCTGACTTGGTTTTTTGAATTAATAGGAATTTTGAACAAAAAGCTGGAAATTAACGTCTTACCTTTATGCACCTGGTGCTAATTTTCTTGATATGTCATTTAATGCATATGTGCAAGGAAGGTTCAATGTATATCTCTGCTTCTTACATTGGATATCTGAAAAACGTAGAATCTCAGCAGTACATTATGTATTCTTTTTATCAATGTTGTTTGCTAAAAGCTTGATCTTAGACCTACCTATTTCAGTAGAAGCACCCTGGAAAACTTATTTTGATTAGCAGCACCTAAGTGAATTTGGAGGGTGGTATGATTTTTTCATATAGTAGTTGTTTCGTGATTGCCAGTGGAAAGAACAAAAGTTTGAGCAGACGATGGTTTTCTTGAATATGACTTCACGTAATTGTTGCAATTGCAATAAAGGTAAGATGTTGAGTTAAGAAATTTTAAGACTGAATTGGCACAATTATAATAGACTTAAGA
The DNA here is from genome assembly GCA_014182895.1 of Angophora floribunda. Lineage (NCBI taxonomy): Eukaryota > Viridiplantae > Streptophyta > Magnoliopsida > Myrtales > Myrtaceae > Angophora > Angophora floribunda. Next base: position 21,231,271 of record CM024712.1, read on the forward strand.
CTTTTATGATAATTTTTCCCGTGAAATGAAATGTACCTACGACAATAAAGGCAAAACATTGAGTCAAGAAATCTATTACAGGCAAATGCTCGGTTATTGTTACTTTATTAGCTCTTTTCCCATGAAAAATGGGTTTGCTAGTTTCCCTGCCTGACTTGTTGATAGGAGTTGCAAATGTTTATCGAAACTGCTTTTAACCCCAGGATCTGTATTTGGGCTTCACGGCCGATCTTAATCACAGATGCATTTAGTTTTTGTCAATAGTCGAAACACGCATTTAATTATTCAACAAAAGCTCGGATCGTCACACAAATCAATTGTGAAACCACTTGAGTTCACACTTATTCCAATCTAGGTCGCTAAACTATAATTTGTTTTGAGTTGATGTCTCGAAGTCGAAATACGTCGAAGTTGGACATCTGATGCTAAAGTCCGATGTTCGGCACAACTTGACTGAACGGAGAATGTAACAATCCAAACCCACGTCGAATAAAACCCGTTTAGGCACCATCAGAGGATCGTACCCAAAGCCCATACCTTCCTCCATGGAGAACCAGCTCCATTTGTTCTTCATAATGACTCGTTTTATCGTGCATAATGTTGGCTGGGCCGCCTCTTTGTTGGGCCCAACTAACATAAAATAACAGGAAAAAAAAAAGAAGTAAAAAAAAACAAAGAAGAAAAGAGAGGGGCTGTTTGTGCTAAATGGAGTAAAAAGAAAACGAGGAGAGAGCACGAGAAGAAAAAGGAGCTATAGCTTCCGATGAATCCGACGAAGATTCAATGGCCAATCGAATTTGGCTCAAATTTCAGTATGTTGTTCATGAGACTTGGACTGAGATTGAGATAGAGACTTAGGTGTTAATTGATTTTGTTCATTGAAAATCTTCTCTCAATTATTTTTTGTAATCTTCAATTGTGCTAGAGTTTATTACCCTATTTATATTAATCCACCTTCATAATGATGAAATATTATTCCATTGTTAATGTTGAGTATTTAGCGTGTAACTAGACAAGAATCTTTGTGTATCCTACTATTATTGATGATTAGTGAAAGTTTTTAGTGGTCCGTGATTTTTCCTGCATTTGATTTTCCATGTAAAAATCTCAATGTTGTTTTTGCCATGTCTCTTTAACATTTCCGCATTATATTTACTTAGTTTGAGATTGTATTGCTAGAATGTGCCACTAGTTGTTGTGGGGATTAAGTTGGTTTTGATTGATTTAATTTTGGGTAAGAAATTGATCCTAAAGTGGATCGGTTCTTCGTGAATTGTTACTTGAATCTCCTTTAACACATAACAGATTAGGAATATGCAGGTTTCTTTTTTATCAATAGGGAACTTAAGGTTTTAAAGAGTCACCATTAAATTTCGAGCTCAGCATTGGTTGAATTCTAAACTTGAGGTTCTCTGTTGTCTATTTCGAGTGCATTTATCTTTACCTTCTTCTTTCTTTCTTTCTTTCTTTCTGTCTTTTTTTTTTCAATTCTTGGGATGTTGGCATTTTAATTTGTTTAACCTCAAGCAACTAAAATTTTCACAATATATAAAAGTTGACGCGAGAGTTTACATAATTTTTTTCATGATTCTTTCAAAATTTAAATAATATTTAAAATTTTGGCAGGAAAGGAAGAAAGTTTAGCTTCTATTCTATATATGCCTAAATAAACATGACTTCAATTTAAGTACATGATAAATGATAGATTATTGTAAAGAATCTACAACTGAAATTACAATTAGAATTGGAATTTGAACTAGTATAGGAATCAAATTACGATCGGAATCATGACTAACTTCTATTTATTTCAAATCTCTATAATTAAATGATAAAAAAATATGTATTTACATAACTAAAATTTATCGGAACAAAAAAATCTGTATAATTTTGTAATTATCGTCATTAACAATAATGTTGTTTTTCAATAATAAAACTATTTCTCTTTGCTGCTCATGACACCCGACAATCCAAATAAGTGTTGAAAATTAACAATTTTGCACTTGATGGGGATAATTTTGTTTGACAAGTCTTACTAGGATTGACTTAAAAGTTTCAATTAAGCCAAAATGTCATTAAACTAGTTAAGAAAGGAAGGGGTTTTTAATTCATTAAATTAGAGAAAATAATTTATGGTAATTAAATCCTTGCCAGTCATCCTATTAAAACCTATCAATAGTAACCCAGTTCTATGTGTATGATAAGAAATTAATAATATTATGTGAGACAATCCTTATGTCAAGTTGGTTGTTCAAAAGGCTTTCTCTTTACACCTTGCATTTTCATATGTTTGATGTTTTTACATATTATCGATGAACCTTTTATTACTATTTTCAGTACTTAAAATTAAATATTTTTTTGGTAATATTAAATTTATTAGTATGTATTTTTCTGATTTATTATAAAAGCCTTAAGTGTGAAGGAGGGTTTAAAAGTGTGAAATCCACACTTCACCTGATGAGTGGGCCAAATCCACATCTCCCCTAAATGAATGGGCTGTGAGCTTTCTCTCCAATCGATATAATTGAAACTTGTGGGCTTTTCCTCCAAAGAATCTTCAATCTTGCATATAGAGAGACTCTCCTTAAGAAATAAGACCGATCCTCCTCATCTCAATTGAAAAGGTGACAATCAAGCAAGTTTTCTTGATGGAAAACCCATCCAATTTAAAATTTCTGGTCAGCCAAAAAATGGATGAAAAATAAGGAAAATGAACCAATATTATAGAATTTTCCTCCAACTTTCACTTTGGTGCAATAACTTTCCAATCAATCAATGAAGTACCTTAACTTTTGAAAAAATAAACATTGACTTGAGTGACTCTAGTGATATATATCCAAGAATGAATTCAATGTGGATTTAAGTTGTATAATATATTTGACGTGGCTTTCTTTAAATAGATATAAGATCAAAGTGAACAAAACTAACTCTCTCTCTGAAAAAAGAAACATTGACTTGAGTGACTCTAGTGATATATATCCAAGAATGAATCCAATGTGGATTTAAGTTGCATAATATATTTGACGTGGCTTTCTTTAAATAGATATAAGATCAAAGTGAACAAAACTCTCTCTCTCTCTCTCTCTCTCTCTCTCTCTCTCTCTGTGTAAAGTGAGAAGTGAGAAAAGGCCATAGCTTATAGGGTAAAATTAGGACTTGATGCCATAGTGAAGGATCTTGCATCATGGAAAAGGCAAGTAATTTATAATATTTCCTAAAGAAGACTGTTGCCTTTTTTCCACCCATCGACAAAATCAATTATTGTTTATTTAATTTGGTGCGGTTGTGGGGACTGACTGCTCTATTTGTTGTCTCTTTCTATCTTTTGCTACTTGACTTCTTCTTTTTTCCAATATCAACAAGAAGTGATACTGTAGGACCCTTAATACCGTGAAGAGTGACGAAGAGTGGAAATATATTAGTGGGAAAATGTCGATATTATTAGAGTCAATATGACTAGATTATAGTATAAATAATGTGCGAGGGATATAGTGGAACAACTTTGTTGCAAAATAGATAGATTGCATTATAGGGTACTTGGTGAAAGCTTAAAGGAAGATATAAGATTGTTGCATGATGATAATGGTGTTAGGGAACTTCTTCTTCTTTTTGGTAAGGTAACTTTATATAATAACAACCAACAATGTACAACAAACGTGAGGCGTGGCACCAACAGGCACTCAACTAGACAACAAGTCATTGGAGTAACAGGGTACCACGATCACAAATGAGAGCGAACCATGTACAACAAAAGGGGGGGGGGCGCTAAAAGGTCCCAAACATTCTAGGATTGAGCACAAGCCAGTTCCACATCAAAAATACTGAGGTCTATTCCCCAACCCCGCTACATCCTCCTATTCCTAGGGTTGTCTTCCACCCTTTTGAAAGCCAAAGCCTTATCTTTTACCACCTTAGAAAGTTGCATCTTTAGGGATGACGTGAAGAGATTTCAGCCACGGAAGATAATTGCATTCCTGGTTTTCCAAATGATATAACAAAGTGCTCCATAAGAGAACTGAGCTATCTCTTGGTAAAACCCTTTTCTAGAAATGACATTATTAACCCAGAGGAGGTTGTCAGGCCAAACACTATTGATCCAAGGAAAATTGTAGTTAGCGGCCCAAAAGTTAGCAAGAGAGTTGGGGACGCAGCATTCAAAAAAAAAGTGATTGACTAATTCAAGCCTAGACTGACAAAAGGCACAGACCGTGGAAGGAATTCTTCCATAGAGCATGAGGAGTACCTGCGTTGGAAAACGATTTTTGGATATGAGTCACATGAGGAATTGGTGTCTAGGGGCGAGAGCCTTATTCCATAAAAAAGTAGACTAGTGAACTGGGTTGGATTTACGGTGGATAGTGGCCCAAGCTGAGGCCATCGAGAATTTCCCGGAGGAGTCCTCCAACCAACAAAAAATATCATGGCCTTGAGAGCAAGGAGGAACCGAGATTTGCCACAGTGACAGGTCTTGCATGAGTTGGATCCCATCCGAAGAGTATATATCCTTCACCTTCACTTGCCTAAGAAGATCTAACTGGTAGATATAATCATCAGAAAAGACCAAGTTGAGGGGGCCACACTCTAGCCAAGGATCGAACCATAATGATGTGTGTTCACCATTTCCTACCTTCCATCTAAAGTGTGGTCGAAATACTTCTCTGAGTGCAAGTATTTTCCGCCAGGCCCAAGAGCAAAGCATTGGAGTAGAAGAGAACTTGTTTATCATTATCTTCATAATTATGATGTATATGTGTTTTTGGAGTGTTATGATGATGAAGACGAGGATGAGGATGAGGATGCAAACATGGGTCATGGATATGATTTAGAGAAGGAGGAATGAAAACTTATATTGAATGGAGTATCCAAGTAGGTTATGGACCTGATTCAAAATAGTATTGAACACATACTAGATGAGACTATGGCAAGTCATAGAGCTAGTACTAAAGAGAGTCCAGCAAACTGGGACAAAGAATAGATGTGGTTGCGAAGATATACTTGATGAAAAAGTGATTGGGGTGCAGTAAGGTTGGGAAGTTGCATTGTCCATCAATGGAGATGATGAACCATTGATGCATATAAGTAATGATGATAATGATGATGATGAACTTACTAAGGCAAAGAATAAGTGAGGAATATTAGTAAATGAGGACTGCAACACTTGAGGAACTAGATGAAGCTATGAATAGGAGGGAACAAGGAGCTTTAGTGGCCGATGGTTATAACATAAAATATCACCAAAGTGGTGATCATCAAAGGATAAGAATGAAGATGATGCAGTAGTTCTATGTAGATCCAAAAGCTAAAAATCCTGTGGTTTGCATATTTATGAAATTTAATGAAACAAAACAATTTAGAATTGCTATTGTGAAGTACTCAATTGTTGAACAAAGCAAGAAATAGGTCAGAGAACACAAAATAATTGTCATGGAAGGTATATGGAGCACCAAGTAAGATTACTGGTTCATTCCACATCAAGTGATTCAAGAACGAACATAACTATGGTATTGTATTAGACAATAAAAGAGTAACCAGCATGTAGTTGGCTAATCACTTCTTCAACACCATCAAGACCATGTCAAAACTTGAGTCGTTGATTAAAACAGTTAGTGAAGAAGAAACCAGAGGTTAATTTGTTTGGAAATCGGTGCAAAAAGGCCAAGTACAACATGATGATTGATGGAGATAGAAAAAACACTAAGCATAGATCTCAAATTATGTAGGGGAATGTAAGCTTCAAAACCTAGCAGTAGAGTTTATGTAGAGGTTATTGAGATGCAAATGCTTGATTCTGGGACTAAATTTGATATGATATATTTCTGGTTGATGTATTCGGAAAGGGCTTCTTAGTTGGCTATAGAAGAGTGAGAGGATTAGATGGATGTTTCTCAAAAGATATATGCAGATAAGAGGTAATGGCTGCCAATAGAAGAGATAGATAAACTAGAAAGTTCTTACATAAAGTTAAAGAAATGGCTGCAAATGGGAGGTAATGGCTGCTATGGGAAGAGATTGAAATAAAGATCAAGTTCTTACATAAAGTTTAATGGGCTGCAAATGGGAGGCACTGGCCGTCTCATTCTCACTTAGTCATTCTCTTGTGCATGAGCGTGTGACGTGACTCCACTTCACGCCAGCTTTTTTTCGCATCTAAAATTTTTCGTGATTTGTTCGTCTGATCTTGTGAGAAAGCATTTACACCTTCATAAAACTCATACCTAGGAAATGAAGCAACTGGGGACGCGAAAACTCAGATGGGCATCGCGTTTTTGGCCTCAAGACTCAAGAGAGACCCGGCTTTTTTTTCCCCTTTTACTTTCTCTTTGCTAAGTCTGAGAGAGGACCCATCATCACTTGCCCGGAAAGTGCGATCCCCCCTTCTTTTCCTCGGATGGAGGAAAGCATTATCAGTCACAACAGCACGTCACGTGCTTCTTTCATTATTTTACGGCCTGTTTGGCATCACCACTTAGAAAAGTAAACTCCTTTTTACAGCTCGGTGACTCAGCAAAGGGACATTCATGCATTGTTGGGATTATAAACTAAATGGAAGAACATCCACAGGATTACTTTTCCTTGGTCTTTGAGTTTCTATGATTTGCTGATGATTGACACCTGTCTGAGCTCGTTCCTAGGGGCACTAGAATTCCAATATCATAAGATCTTCCTCTTGGACTTGGAGTCTGTATGGTCCCATTAGGGTTTCTCAAAAGTAAGAATCTTATTGGTCTATGTAATTATCGTCACATGGGTCTACCCAATAGAAAATGTTCATTTTGGAGACAGCTATGAGTGCTTTGTTATCATATCATCAATAAGATAAAGGAAAAACCATTACAAAAGTACTTAATTTACAAATAAATATATATATATATATAATACACAATGATAAAAGAAATTATCACTAACGAAACATGATTTATGATAGATGTATTTAAAAGTAGTTGCCTACCGCATACACATTAATAATTTGAAACGACATCTCAAACATGTCAACGATCTAGGATTGCTTGTGAGTTTTTTTAATTTTCTTTTATCATATGACAGAGTATATATATTCATAAAGAAATCCTTTGGGGAGCGTTTTTCCTTTGACAATAGCGCCCAAACCAAGGCGTTTGCCCAGCCAATCTATGGCTCGTGATCTGGAGAAGTGAAAAAAGAAAAATTGAGATGCCAGGTCATCAGGTGTACAGGACGTCTGCGATTGGCTGGTTTCAGCTGAGAGCGTGCGAAGTTCTTTCTCGATTGGTGAATTCCACTTTCCCGACCATCACGTGTGTGTCTGTCACTTGGGTGCTGACATATGTTTCTTGCTATCTGCGCATTTTGGAGAACTCGACAAAAGACAAATGAAATTCAAAACCCTCTGGAATTTGAGCTTAGTTGATTGAGGTGCAAGAGATTTTCATTAAGAATACTTAGTTCATAGAGAGTTATGGGATATTTTATAGATATCTTGGTACTCGATATTTTGCGCGCGTACCTCGAAATTTAAAGAAAATGATTGTAGCTATAATTATGAGTTCAAGTACAAAACATAACATAATATGAGATAGAAATAGGACTTAGATATAGGTACCAATTCTTATACCGAACGGTTACTGAGCATGGGTCAATCAACATAAACCAATAGATTCAGTCATAGTGAGAACCTCGACCCACTAACAAAGCAAATGACCAGTGTTTTCATTGGAACAATATCATTGGGATAAGGGAGAAAGAAATCCAGCTCGTACCAACTCAATTATATATACTCTCAACTGTTTTTTTCTTTTTTGAAACTTTCCATTACAGTTTTAAAAATTCCATTTCGTTAAGAACTTTCACATTATGATATACCAAATAAAAACCCATAATGAAAATGAGTGTATCAAGCACATCTCCTTCTACATCTACCTCAATTAAGATCTTGACTTATTTTACAAAATGGGTCAATTGCAAAATAGTGTGACCACCATTCAGTCAAAGGAACCTTTTATTTTGGTATATTTTTCTATTACAATCAATCTTATCCTATCTCGTCAATTAATTGTCCATGTCTATTACGCTCTTTGTTAACCATAAGTTATCCATTTATTTCAGTTCAAAAAAGAAAAAGAGCGTACATGCATATGAATTGCTGGAAACAACAAAAATTATTTTCATAATCTGTTCACTAAGCTCCAAGGATTTGGTCAGGTGATGTATTCTTCGACCACCATGCTTTAGTTTCCCTGCCAATTCTCGTCCAATCCGTGTTACAGACAAGATGGATCTCTTGGAATAGTAAATTAACAAGAAGATTGTCCGGATCGCGCATCGAAGGATGAGCTTTGTGGGTTGCTTGATAGCTTCAAGTTCCGATCCGACAATCTCTTAAAAAGCGATGAAGAGGTAACGTGTGGGGTTACAGCCCCTTCCCTATTGAGCTTCGACACATGGCGTGAGTCTACGCCCGCCGAAATTGGGAAGTCCGCTCTATTTTGACTATTTAATATGCCTTCATTTGATTTAACTCGAGCATCAATAAAAAAAATTATTTTTATAATGAGTTGTCACATCCCAAACAAGTAGGAAGACGTTTATAAATAGTTAGCACATACACGATGTTCCCTATCAATGGATTGGGATGTATTTTGCGGATGATAGAAGCATGAACTTTTGAGATTAGGGAGTCTATCTCAATTTTAAATTGTGCATGTATTAATACAATTGGCAATCTTCTTTTCATAAATACCCACGTCTTCTTTCTTTCAACCCAAACACCTAAGACCTTCTGATAATAATAAAAACACGTAAACCCCTAGTTCACAGAACATTAATCCTACCCCGCCTTATTCGGCACCACTGCAACATCACCAGCCATTACCACGGTTTTCTTTTCGCTTACCACAACCATGGAGGGAATCTCTCACAGCAACCAATCACCCATGGCATCCCACCCTCGGATTGTGACCATGGATGCCACGAATGACTTTCATTGAGGTCACTATAGCTACAACTACAATGATTTGAGGTCACTAATAGTGTTGGCATCAAATTGAGGTTCCGTACACCATGACAACCTCATCGAGGTCTTGCTGGCACTGGCGCACTGGCATGGAGAGAGAGAGAAAAGGGGAGGAAATCTGAATTAAAACATAAATATTTTTATTGGACCTGAAGTTTGTCAAAGTACTGTTGCGGCAAAAAAAAAATTATACATTAATTCCTGAATAATGCTATTTCCCAAGGCAATCCACATCGAGCCCTGGAGGGATGATCTCGATAATATTATCAATGATTCGATGGTGATAGAGGCTGCACCGCCATTGGTATATGGCATTGGATAGACTAAATTTGGGGAAAAAAATGTAGATGACTTAGAGGTTTGAGTATTTTGGGATTTTTTCACATAGGGGTAATTTTGTCATTTGAGATGTACACCTTTGAATTTAAGTCCTAAAGAGTAGTGATTAGCTAGAGAATGTCATATGCTATTTTACAAGAAGAGAAATCACATTACGCATACATGTCTTGTGAACATAACAACTTGACAATTTAGGTGGATCCAAGTGGATCCTTTAACATGCGTGGAATGATGGAATGATGAGATGATTTTTAGTAGTATTACTTTTGAAACTTCCTCCTCCTTTCATCAACTTCAAAGATTCATGTGAAATGTTAGACATCTATATAATTGTTACTCTTTTGACCAAAAACAAAATATAATTGTTACTCACTAAAGCATAAGTTGTCTCTACTACACCACCATAGCTTAACCATACCATCATCACCACAGTTCTCTCTGATTGCTCGATCCATTGGCTGGTCAGTCACCCCACCCCCACCCCCCTCTTCTCTCAACAAGCAACACCATCTTAGCTGCCCAACTAGCACCCCTTAATTGTGCAGCATCCAGATCCTTCAAGCTCCCTTGGCAGCGGCATCAAGTCCCCCGCCTTTGTCGCCATCAACTGACTCATCAATTCCCAAATCTAGGCAGATCTAGATTCATCACCGTAGGAGTTCCATTTGTACAATGCCTAGCAAGATGCAATGGAGAGATAGAGAGAGATAACAATAAGGATGGGTAGATAATGGATGGAAGCTTATCAAAGAGCCAGTGAAGTAAAACGATGATGTGAAGAGAGGAGGGAAGGAGCGAAAGATGGTGATAGATGGAAAAATATCGTATGGATTCACAAGATCCATATGATGATAACCATTGAATCCATTGGACCCATAATAAGGCTCACAGTATCAATGGATATGATCATGTTAGTATAAATGGACCAAGTTTATATAAGAAATTCTAATAATAGATAATGTCACTAATTCTTAAGATGTGTGTTTTTTAAAACAGAATTAACACATGGATGACACTATAATAATATGGAAAATAAATTTTATATCACTAGAGTAAATAAAATTTATGCAAGCAGTTTTATCCGCCTTTAATTTGAGAATTATAACTATTTAATCTCACAATCAGCAGTTTTAAATTAAATATTCTTTTACATTGTTGGTATATACTATAATGACTCATAACATTAATATGCGATAACTAATCAAAATTAGATTGGAGTAAATTTCCATCAAGAAATAAAGAAAAACATAGTTCTTTTGAGAATGGAGGGATGCACAATTGCCAAAAGTTTTCCTCAACTTTTTAAAAGGGTGAATCTTCACATAACGGGTACAGTTCAAAAGGTAAAGACTTTAAATACGCGATGCTAAGACGACTTAACGGTTGTTCAGCGAAATTTCTCTTCTGTTTTATAGACTAAAAGCTTTTCTATCATCTTCGTCATAGTTAAGCTACTCTCTCTCTCTCTCTCTCTCTCTCTCTCTCTCTCTCTCTCTCTCTAGTCGTATCCCAATACAAAAGCACCATCAGTCCACCACCCAAAAACCCTAGAACTCGAAGAGTGCAAATGGGCAGAGGAAAGATTGTGATCCGAAGGATCGACAACTCGACCAGCCGGCAAGTGACCTTCTCAAAGCGAAGGAAGGGCTTGATCAAGAAGGCCAAGGAACTTGCTATTCTCTGTGATGCCCAAGTTGGGCTTGTCATCTTCTCCAGCACCGGAAAGCTGCATGAGTATTCTAGCGCCAGGTCAGCCCCTAATCTGGTTCACGTTTGCATTTCTTATTCCTCTCATTTTGTCAGAGAGAGACAGAGACAGAGAGGGATATCAATTTTCTGCGCCAAATTTTCTTTGTCTCAAAGCTTCTGTGTGGTCATTGAATTTAAATACTTCCTATTGAGATCCTGCTGTATTTGTTTCTTTCTTATTACTGTTTCTTTCCTAGATCTCACCATCAAATCAATCTTTTTCATTTATATTTTTTACAACATCGGTAACAATATTTTTACGCGCAAGGTGTTGGCAAGTAAATTATTTCTTCGAGTGAATTGGGGAAGTGTGAACCTTTGTTAGAGCTGGTGCCATTTAAAGAATCTCAATTCAAAAAATTTAACCAAGAACAATATATAGCAATTATATTATCCTTAATATCATGCTCAGCGCAGTTATTATGCTCAAATGAAGGAAAAAATTGAACAGAAAGGATCGAACAAAGTTGTAGGTTATCAAATGAAGGCAGAATATAACCACAAAAAAGACCCCTTATGTGCTATTTTTATTAGACAGAATACAGTACCTTGTGATTGTGGCCTGCTATTTCAGTTGCATCTAGTTTATTACCGCTTTTAACTGACTTCCTTCCATGCATCGATCATTTTCTGGACCTCTGTTATGGACTACTGAAAGGGAAGTTTGAGTAGTGTCCTGAACATGCAGTTTGACTGTGAAGGTGAAATGGCTGAAACTGGGTAGTTTGGGGTTGATGAGGGCGAGTTTGTCTAGTATACGCATCTCATTGATACACGATGCACTTGTATGATAAGTATAATCATGTTTCATTAGAATCATTACCTTTTAAGCACTCTTACATGTGACTATGAGAATGCTTGATAGGTTATTAATACCACATTACCTTGTTGCGAAGAAGGAAAGACTCCTTCTTGGTCAACAAAATAATGATCACAAACACTTAAAAGATCCATTAAGAAATGCCGATGCAGAAGTTTACATTACTACATGGAGGTTAGTCTGTGTGGTCATTATTATCCATTAGCAAGCGATAGGCAATACAAGATACTTTCATAGCTTGAAGTTATTAGTGTTGTTTCTTAAAGTACAATATCCTAGGGAAGCGTTGCCATTATGTTTTCAACTTTAGAAAGTTGTCAAAATTAATTGACTACTCTTGCTAGAAATTTTTTTTTTCTCTTTCCATAGGTTTGGATCAGTGATTAAAGAATGAATTTGTTGTGTGAATTAGACGCATTATACATGTTTGATTCCCTGTGCCACTTAGCTTGTGTAAATAATTTTATGTTTAGATCATCACTCACATAGCCTTTGGCTTAGTCTTACCCAATTATTAAGATTAGTAGGTAATGCATGTATTTGAAATTTAGTTAACTAAATGGGTTTTCTCGTCATAAAAAAATAAAATCACACCTCCTTGGTTTTCCTGACTCAACCATTGATGATTCCAACTTATACAAGAGTGCCTATCAAATTGACAGCCTGTTAAATTAATTCCACTATATGCAACAATGGCATCCTTATTTTCAGCTTGGATATAGAAAAGACATACCTAGGACTAGTCTTAGAGAAACGTAGGTAACTCTTAAATCTCCTAGCCATGACTTGAACTCACTATCTAATAGGCAAAATATTTACACAGTTTATATAAATTCTTCTGATTCTAATAAAACCAACAAGTCCATCTCATATTGATTGTATGTAGCTCTCAATGTACTGAGATTACTAGTAAAGCCATCAATAGTAGTTATAAATACTTATATCTGTATGCGCATTGTGTCATAGGCAACCTCATTTATAACTTTTTTGGAATGGAAATCTGAAAAAATTGTATTTAAAATGTCATCTATAAATGATAGGAGGATTAACATTGTTATAAAAAAAACCAAAAGTATAGGGACTAAATTTGAACATTCCAAATAGTATAGGAATTGAAATGTAAGCTCCAATAGGGATATGTACAAGTAGGACTCACGTGTCAGTATAGCCAGCAATGACCTAATAATTTCTCACAAATTTTTAAACAAATTCACCTATAGGACTGAAGATAATAGTACATTGCCGGATAATAGTACAAGGGTTGGGATTATACCAAGCAAAGTACAAGAACCAAACGTGAATTTTCACATTGTTTTAGGGAGTAAAAGTGTAATTTCCCCTATTTGTTATTAAGTCACAAACTACTAAAATCAAGAAAAGGAGTCAATTGATTGTTACATACACAATGACCAATTTTAAGTTAATTAATTTCAAAACAACCCGAAAGCCCCAGTGTATCAACGATAAAGAACATGGAATACAATCAATACAATCTTCCTCGACACTTCATAACCTTCTTCCGTACACCTGTTTCCTCTATTTAACGTAGTTTTATCAAGCTAATTAATCTCATGTATAAGTGATTAGAGCTCTTGCAGGATACACAATTAATATCAATCTGCCGTTCCACCTACGAAAAAAGCGAAAAAGAAAAAGAAATGGCCTCTTGAATTGGATTATGACTGTCGGTGTTCCCAAGGGCGGTATAATAGACCATACATAGGTGAACTAGATCTTACTGATTGCCAAAATCTATTTCCTTTTCCCTATGTTATCTTTTTCTGTGGAGTACAAGTTCCAGGAAAAGCTCTATGTGCCAAAAATCGAGGTTGAACTCCCCATCTTAATGGCCTTACATCCTATGAAGGCCAAGCATGAGCTACCTTCACGACCAAACTCTGATCTAGCTCTTCAATCTGCACTCCCTTCCCTCATGTGCAGCCAACTTTCGGATTGCGATTTTATGGTCCCTTATTAGTTATATTCCTCCTGTAGCAGCGTTATATTTGGTTAGTGATTATACTAAAAGTTATCGAAATCACAATATTGCAAGGGCTATTCCACTTGTAAACTGATTTCAGTAAGCCTAAGTGAAATAGGCAGCATCACTAGTTATTCCGCATTAGCAATATAGAGTTAGTAGCGCACGCACAACTACTTAGAGATTATATTCAAAATTATATTTGTTAAACTTATTCAGTTTTATCATTCTAAGGGTAAGATGAAAACCCTGATATGCAAAAGCACAGGCTAAAAAGTTCTATAACGACGATAGTGTCCATAATTTTCCATCGTGGTGAGGATTGAGGATGTGCTAGGACAATATTGGCTCTTGTCAAAAAGTGAGACAAAAGAATGGGTTAAGCAAAGAAAAAAGTGGGTAGGTTACTCAATATAAAGATATTTTAGTTGCAAGGAAAATTTTAAAAAAGAATTTGTGAGACAAATGAACCTTTTGAGTTAAGTAGTTGTTTTAATGAAATATAGTTCTTTCATGGTTATGTTTTGCACTAGCATGAAGTCAGTTTTCGAAAGATATCAGACAACGAAAGAAGAGCATCAGCAGCCTCTCAATCCATTATCCGAAGTCAAGGTATTGCACTCTACTCCTTAATTACCCTAGAAGGTTCTACACTAGTCAAAAGTAATGTCTTGAACTGGCCTTTTTCCTGACCAGAAACGTGGTCTTTTTCCTTCACTAGCATGCTTTGTCCTCCATTTACGGGACATCTCAAATATATGAATACTTGAAAAAGTATGAGTACAAAACTTAGCATTGTTGTGTCATCCATCAATCTTGATTAAGCATTCTGTAAATTGCACGACATCAAGATATTTCTCCATGATAATCTAAGGTTCTTATGTAGTAACCATGGCTTCCTGTTTTTAATTTATGCATAATTAAACAAAAATGGGAACAAAAAAAAAAGGAACATGTTAAGCTTGAATGGAGAGCGACTGTGACCGTCTCTCTTGCTCTTCCCATTTTGCAGTTTTGGCAAAGGGAGGCGGCAATCTTAAGGCAAGAATTGAAGAATCTACGCGAAACCCACAGGTAACGATATTCTCCTAATGCAGTACTTTGTGGTTCTCGAGGTCATATTGCCCATATGGGATGTTCATCAAGTTTTTCCTGGAGTAGATGCGTAAAGAACCGTCCCTCTTGCTAGATTCTCCTTATATATTTGTCCTATTTTAGACATTGATTCCATGTTAATTTGTTCTATATGACATCCTAGCACTCTACTGTTTGACATGCCTGTCGGGTTTAAGGCATTCTTCTTATCTCACTTCATCTAGATATGATTGCATTGGTAGATAAATATCACACAATCTGAAAATAGTGTGGCATGTTTTCAAAACGATCGCGTGTGACCCCGCTAGAGGTGAGTCTAGGCGGAACCACATACAATGGTTTGTCAGGAACGGGGATATTGGATTTCAAATATTGCTTGATCCCATATCACCTATATATGACTTACCAAACTAAAACATAAGTCAAGCACAAGCTAAAATTAGCCCTGCGCGTTTAAAGTTGTGCAGACGTTTGAATTGAACTGGTATTTCAAAGTACTATTAGTGCAGAGAGCTTTCTTCACAAGTGAATTTATTTACCCTTGATGTTGATTAGTGAAATGGCAGGTTGGCACAAGTAACAGATGAATGGTGTTGATTCCACTTGAGAAGAAAAGTTTGTTCACCTCCAAAATTTCCAAGATAAATCTCCATTTGATTAATCAAATGATTTTTAGCAAGACAAAGACTTTATAGCCCTCATCAGTTTTAGAACTATATATAACTTTTTCCCAATTTAAATGAAAACCCTAGATATAATGCATGAGGTTAGTCAGGTACTTCATGGGTTCGTGCTTTGCCTACCCTTCGTCATAAAAGAAAGATGTGCCCATATATATATGGAAACTTTTAATTAGCAATTGCGTACATGTCTAAAACCTTAACAAATGTTGTACATTGTGTTGATTTAGGAAATTGATGGGAGAGCAACTCAGCGGACTAAATGTGAAGGACCTACAAAACTTAGAAAACCAGTTGGAGATGAGTTTGCGAGGTGTCCGAGTTAAGAAGGTTAGAAATGCTATTCTTGCATACATAGCCATTGTCCCTAAAATTCAATGGTCCACTTTTTATACTAACAAAGAACTTTTGAACATCCGAAATTGCAGGAACAGATATTGAATGATGAAATACGAGAACTGAGTCGCAAGGTACTTTCGAGAATGAAAACCATTTGGCTGTTGAAGCGATTCATGAATTCTCGTCATTAACCTTAACATTCGTTTGTAATCGTAGGGAAGCATGATTCATCAAGAAAATGTGGAACTATGTAGGAATGTGAACCTTGTTCGCCAGGAGAACATGGAGTTACTAAAAAAGGTAATGGTGCTCATCATGAAATTTTTGATTTTTTTGTCAAAACTTGCGGTGTATACACTTCAAGAACTAAAGCACGATGACAGGTTTATGGGACGACAAACGCGAATTCGTCGAATGAAAATGGGTTTTATCCGTATGAGCTTTGCACAGCAGGAGATCCGCACATGGCCATTCATCTGTAGAAGGTCCACTGGAGAGAGATTGAATATAAGCAATGTCGGAGTAATTAACGAGCTGCAGTAACATGTATTATGAGTCGTCCATACGCTTGTTTCGAGGATGATGTCGTTCCTTTTTTGTTTTCACTTATGTTTACCTTGGAAAAGCTATGGCACTGAATGGCATTGAGAAGCTATTACTACAAAGAATGACAGATCGGTACGTCAAGCAACGCTTCAGAAGCAAATTTATCACAATAAGAGTGACAAGTTTTGGAACTGCATACGATTTATATGATTCTGGGTAACCGGTCCAAGAAAAGATTTGCAGAATTTATCCGTAAGATAAAATATTTTGCAATTTTTAAATTACCCAAAACAGTAGATGAACTTTTACATGAGGGTAAAAACAAACATCGTTAAATTTCCGTCCATGTAGGTTGACAAAGCATTTGAAGTGGTTAACAGCACTGACATGTACAATACACATGTTAAAAAAATGAAACCACGTCGTTTCTAATTACTCAAAATGACTTTCTCGGGTCTTCTAATCAAGGACTCGTCTATTTTAGCGAGAAAAGAGGGAAAGAATGTGCAGCCCAAATTGAAATATTTAAGGTTAATCCACATAATATGGCAATATACTTAATGAAAGGACTAGATCAAGAGGATTTGTAAAATTTTAGGAGTTAAATTAAACAAAAAAAATTTAGGAACTACGTTGAATATTGAAAAAGATTTCAAGGATCACCCATGTCATTACCTCACTTTTTGTTATTATAAAAGAATGATGGTGAGGTCGTTAGCAGTGTTTTAGAAAGATCTATATTAGTTTTGTTGAGGGTAAAATTTTTAATTCGATTTCTTGATGGCTTGAATTAGATGGAGCAACTTTTTTTATTAGATGTGTTCCTAAAAAGTTTTGGAATAGATGTCTTTAGGATAATATTGAAAATTTTAAAAAGTAATATGCGTATACATAAGAAAGTGTCTTTTATTTGTTTTCCTTTTTAAATTGTTAGAAATGGACATATGTATTAGTTTTATATGTAGTTATATGCTGGCAGGTAAATGGATTGGAAATTTTGGAAGAAGATGATAATAATGTAAGCTGTAATATCAATTGATGTATGGTGTAATCAAAAGTCTAATTATAAGTCCCATGGTATTGAGACAAAAGTTAATGACGATTTCATTTGCAGATTTCAATAAAAAAAAATTCAGATCTACATATAAAAGTCATATTACTTGAGTTAAGAACACTTTTGATCCATTAACTCTTATTATCAAATGTGTAATTGGATCTTGAAAAAACTTCTTGTTATGCAACCCAACCCTCTAAGTTGTTTAATATGTTTTTCAACGAGTTCAAAAAAGATTTTTGAAAAAGGGGATTGGCTTTGTTTGCTATCTATACGACGTACTAGTTGTTATTATTTCAAAAGGGATAGTGAAGTGATGTCACCATACTAATAAGTAGCAAATTATTACTCTGAATGACAAAAAAAGTAACCTTCATCCTCGCTAAACCAAGCAATAATCCATTGGAATGATCACAAAAAGGACTTGAATGAATTTACAATGTCGATCACAAATCAATACTTAACATCTGCTTTTAGTAGACACTCCATGGCAGTGTCCACATTATCCATAAGGAATAAGCTCAATATTTGCGATTATATTGTACTTTGATGCAAAATCAATCATCTCTTGCATCT
The DNA here is from genome assembly GCA_014182895.1 of Angophora floribunda. Classification (NCBI taxonomy): domain Eukaryota; kingdom Viridiplantae; phylum Streptophyta; class Magnoliopsida; order Myrtales; family Myrtaceae; genus Angophora; species Angophora floribunda. The sequence goes on from CM024712.1 coordinate 21,249,436, forward strand.
CCTTAGCCCCTCCAATGCAACTTCCTCCCACAATCTTTCAACTTGTAATTATAAGTCATATTTGTCACTTATTTTCTATCCATGAAACTAAAAACACATTGGAATTTCACCTTATATACCAAATATGAAGCCGATGAGGAGTGGCATAACAAGTAGCTCAAGTGGCTCTCTGGTGCACCAACCATGATAAGTTTTCCATTAGTTTTCAAGAGAAGGATCTAAGGTAAAAGAGCATGTACAGCTGAGACTATATCGATGATGCCATCCATTGTACCCATTACAAATTGCAATTAGTAAAAGATATTTACATTAATCTATATTTGTTTATTCCTTGTCCTTATGCATGATAAAAGAAAATATTTTTTTGTGACTAACATACTTGCATCTGCCAACCAAGAACCCCGTCAGCTCCCAAATGGTCCATGGCTTCCTTCTTCTTATTAGGGGAGGTATTGATGACAATCACTTTGAGGCCCATAGCCTTAGCAAACTTTATAGCCATTTGCCCAGGCCCACCAAGCCCAACAACCCCTAAGTGCGTTCCAGTCTCATCAAGTCCATAGTACTTCAATGGATTGTAGATAGTAATCCTAACACAAAGGAGGGGAGCACCACCATCAAGAGGCAAGTTTTCAAAGATTTTAATTACAAAATGCTCGTTTGATGCCATAATGTCTGAATAGCCACCATAAGTGGTGGTTCCATCGTAGTACTTTGTACCATAGGTCATGATCATTTTGGGGCAGTAGTTCTCAAGATAGTTTTTGCAATTTGCATAAGAGTGACATGATCCAACCATACCAGCAACACCCACTTTGTCCCCAACTTTGAATTTTATCACTTTGGTGCCTACTTTAGTAACCACTCCAACAATCTCATGGCTACATATAATGGTGATTTAATATAATTATTTTTTCAAAAATTTCATTACCTAAGAAAATTGAAAAGGATGATGTTTTAGAGAACTCATACCTAGGTACCACAGGATAAGAAGTTAGTCTCCATTCATTTTTGATAGTATGGAGATTAGTATGGCACATACCACAATACAATATTTTAAAAGTGATGTATATTTCTCCAGTGGCCCTATACAAAAGAAAAAATTAATGCATTTCGAGAAAAAGGATGTTCACCTTTGTTGTATTTCCAGCTGTACCATTAAAACCGAAACAGAGAACTGAAAAAGCTAGGCTTGTTACCTTCTTGAGAACTTAAAGGGAGAGAAATGTCCTGAAGAATCTCTGGCTGCCCATCCAAAAGCCCTTCACTGGATGTCATTTTCTGCTGACAATGCCATTACCAAGCTTGACGAGCACTACTTGGCGTCAAATTGGAAGAGAAATCTGTAATTTTGAGTGTTTCGAGATATGAAGAGAATGGTGGGAGTGAGAAGCGAGTTACATAAAGGGGTCGAGAACATACGGCAAGTGGTGGTGATGACGTACTTGATGAGCAAACTGAGCCAGACCCTGATGTCATCATCTCTTCCCCTTTTTTGACCAGTCAACCTTTGCCGGCAAACGAGAATGTTCTCTTTTTCTGGCTGCCGGCAAAATGAGTGTAACATCATCTTAACCAATTGAAAAACCAAAAGAAGAAAAGAAATAGCAAACTCCACTTTATCTTGCACAGTTTTGTATTTTCAACATAGCTGTGCCAACTGAATAATGGATAATTTGTTGAAATTTTCTTCCTAGATATATAATGTCCAAGATTCTAAAAATTCAAAGAGAAAAGTAAGAAATTCCAATAAATAAATAAAATGGATTAGAAAATAAACTTGTGTTTTTGGGAAAGTACTGCACAAAATTGAAAGAGGATAATTTTTTTCCCATATCAAAGACAATTCGTGATGCATCAAACATTGACATACTCTAGTAATGGTTGAAATTTGATATTCCAATGCCACACTCCATACCAAAGAAAATCTTCGACTATATTGCATGAAATGAAGTCAATCTTGTGACATCTTGTGCGGGACCCATTATTTCTCAAAAAGTCGATTGATTTAGTGCAATACATTCAAACTAAAAATAGATACTCTTGGAAAAGAATGCTCAACGATGTTCGAATGGCACCGTTCATCATCTTATTGTACCTGTGGTTTCCAATGACTTGCATTCTTACATCTTCTAATGGTCTAGCATCATTAACAAGTGTCTCCAGCACTCAATCATACTTAACATAGAAACATCTTTTTCTTTTCTTTTTTTAAGTCAGATGCATCAATCGCATGTAAAATAGCAGAGACGGCCAACATATTTAATATTGCAAGCCAACTCGCGAAATCCCAGGTAATTCACCAGTCAAAACTCAGTAACCTTGTCCGACTTGTTAGAAACTCGTAGGATGATATGACCTTTAATGTGGGATCACGAGCCGACTCACTAAAAGACGCATGGCTCACGATGTCTCGGGCCTTGTTTTGGGGCATCTGAGTGTCCTTTGGAAAGTCATGGGCTTCGAAAAGATTAAAGTGGACCCAGGCCCATTCTGCCCAAGCATAATCACACTTTCACAAAGCCTGGATGTTGGACGAGAACTACTTGCTTAGCATTCCTTCATTTTTAGCAAACGATTAAATTTTTTACCATCAAGTCTTTTCTTTATCTTTTCATCTGGAAAAAAAAAGGGAATAAAAAGAAAGGAAAAAATAGGTGCTGACTTGGGAGAGCGGGCTGATAGTTCACATCACTATTTTGAACCACAAATACCAATGGTGCATAACATGGCGATACACTCAATGAAAGGACTATATGATCGAACTTTCAAAATTCAGAAATTAGATTGGAAAAAAAAATTCATAATCATATTGAACATTGAATAAAAAATCACAGATCACCCATGTCATTGCCTCTGTTTTTTACTAGTTATTAGGAGGGGTAGAAAAATAAGGGCAAGGTCGTCACTAGTGTTTTACAAATAATTGCGTTAGCTTTATTGAGGGTAGCATTTTAAGTTAGATTCCTTAAGGGTTCAAATTAGAGAGGGCAACGTTTTATATTAGATATGTTATTCAAAGTTGAAAATTTTTTGAACAAATCTCTTTAGGAAAAATTGTAATAATATAGATAGAACTAAATTCGAATTGTTGATAATAGAATTGGAAGTTGAAATGTTTTAGATTACACATGTCTTGGGTAGACCTGTTAAATGGGTGGGTCGGTCGGGTTTGGATCGGGTCATAAATGGTCCAACCCAAATTGATCCATTAACCCGTTTATGACCAATTTAAGCATAGTATAAAATTTTTGACCCATACCCAACCCATACCTGACCCGACCCATATTATTAAAACACTTCCCTATCTAACTAAACTTAGGAAAACTTATTCAAAAGATTATATTCCTTTAATATTGTTTATTTTTTAGGAAAATCTAATTATTAATAAATTTTATTTTAAATATTTTAAATTATTTTTATTTTTTTTAAAACACGCACACATATGAGAGAATGAGACTCACCTAGGTTTTGATGGCCAATTAAGCCACCATGCGACGATGGTGGTGACCACGTGCAACAGTGCCGCCATGCGAGCAAGAGGAGGAGCTGTTGTACGAGCGGTGAGAGCGAGACGACGTGCTGTCATGCGATAATGAAGGTTTTTTCGTTTTGATTTGAGAGCAGAGAGGAGATGAGTCATCTCTGAGAATTGAGGAGTAGTTGGGTTCTAAATAGGTTTAAATTTTGACCAATTAATGACCAATGTATTTTAGTCTTTTTAATTTTAAACACATTATAGGTACACCTGTGATAAATATTTAAATGGGTCATAAATGGGTTATGCACCCATTTTGACAAGTGTAGTATTGGGTAAAATTCAAATTTTAAAAGTTAAGAGACAAATAGATTCTTTGAATATTATAGACCGTGTAGATATCGAGCAATTGAATCAAATGGTTCCTCTAAACTTACCACCTACATACAATTTGCATAAGCCCTAAAAGAATTCTGAGTACCCCTCTAAGAAAATTCCATTTGTCTGTTTTCCTTTTTAAAATGTTGAAATGGACAAATATCATTGGTTTTATATGTATTTATGTACTGATATTTGGTGTAATTTAAAGTCTAATTATAAGGGTCTCGGTAGTGTCAATTTAAAAGCAAAGGATGCAGAGTGGTGCTGTGACAAAGTTAGTGAGGATTTCTTTTTTTGAAATTTAAATAAATTATTTTCAGATTTACATCGATAGTTTTTCTCAGTTTTTCATGCCATATTCTTTAAATAGTATGGCGTATTAAGTAGGTTAAGCATACTTTTGATCCTTTGACGATTGTTATCAAGTGAGAAAGGGCATTGGCTTTGAGTGCATGAATTTCTTGCTACACATAAAGGGAACTCTTTTGCATACTTTCGGAGGATAGCAACCTAAAACGTGGTTGCTATTTATACAAAGCAGCGGTCATTATTCCAAAGGGGACAATGAAATGTTATCACCATACTAATAAGTAGAGGCATATTATGAAATGGAAATGTCAATCTTAATAGTAATACATGACTCCGAAATACAAGATAAAGAAAGCTAATCTTTATCCACACCCAATCAAGTAGTAATCCATTGTAATGATCGTCAAAATGGCTTCAGTGAATTGGCGATATCAATGACAAATCGATACTTAACATCTGCTTTTGACAAGCGCTCCATGGCAGTGTTGACATAATCCATAGAAATAACCTCAATATCTGCGACTATGTTGTGCTTTGCTGCAAAATCAATCATCTCTTGCGTCTCCTTAATCCCTCCAATGCAGCTTCCTCCCACAACCTTTCTACCTGTTATTATAAGTCTTATTTGTTACTTTGTCCATCCATGAAAAACTCTAAGTTAACCTTTTACTAAAACTAAAATAAAGATTGTATTTTCCACAAAGAACTATAAAATTTTAAAAGACTTGCATAGGCTTACCCATGAGGAGTGGCATAGCAGGTAGCTCATGTGGCTTCTCTGGTGCACCAACTATGACAAGTTTTCCATTAGTTTTCAAGAGACCGATCAAAGGCAAAAGAGCATGCACAGCTGAAACTGTGTCGATAATACCATCCATTGTACCCATTGCAGACTGCAATTAATAAAAGATATTAAAGTTAGTATATATTTGTTTAGCCTTACCTCTATGCATGATAAAAGAAAATAATTTGTTGTGACTCTAACATACTTGCATCTCTTCTGTATTACGGCTAATCAAGAATCCATCGGCTCCCAAATGCTCCATAGCTTCTTTCTTCTTATTAGGTGAGGTACTGATGACAGTTACTTTGAGGCCCATGGCCTTAGCAAACTTTACAGCCATGTGCCCAAGTCCACCCAACCCAACAACACCTAAGTGCATTCCAGTCTTATCAAGCCCATAGTATTTCAATGGACTATAGACAGTAATTCCCAGCACAAAGGAGGGGAGCACCGCCATCAAGAGGTAAGTTGTCGGGGATTTTAATTACAAAATGTTCGTCTGATACCATGATATCTGAGTAACCACCATAAGTGGTGGTTCCATCGTAGTACTTTGCGCCATAGGTCAAGATCATTTTGGGGCAGTAATTCTCTACATCATCTTTACAATTTGCACAAGAGCGACATGATCCAACCAAACACCCAACCCCCACTTTGTCCCCAACTTTGAATTTTGTCACTTTGGCGCCTACTTCAGTGACCACACCAACAATCTCATGCCTACACACAATGGCTAATTAGTATAATCACTTCATCAACAATTTCCATTAATTTATCTAAGAAAAACGAAAATGATGATATCTGTCAGAACTCATACCCGGGTACTATGGGATAAGAAGTTATTCCCCATTCATTTTTTATGTTGTGGAGATCGGAATGACATATGCCACAATATAATATCTTAAAATTCACATATTTTTCTCCGGTAGCCCTATAAATAAGACAATTAAGAAATTTCAAGGAAAAGAGAAGTCTGTATTTTTAGCTGCACCAAAAAACAGAAACAAATAAAAGAAAAAGTCAGGTCATATCACCTTCTTGAGAACTTGAAGGGAGAGAGATGTCCTGAAGAGTCTCTGGCTGCCCATCCAAAAGCCTTCACTGGATGTTCATTCTCTGGTGATATTGCCATTTCACCAAGCTCGAGGAGCACTTCTTCTTACCAAATTGAAACAGGAATATGTAGTTTGTGTGTTTTGAGATATGAAGAGAAAGGTGATGAGAGTGGGGGGTGCGAAGCGAGGTAAATAAATGGCTTGAGAAGATTCAGGAAGAAGCAGTGATGACGTCCTTGGGGTTGAGAAGATTCAGGAAGAAGTGGTAGAAGAAGTGGTAATGAACCAGAAAGAGGTAAATAGAGGGGTTGAGAAGATTCAGGAAGAAGTGGTAATGAACCAGACAAAGTGCGTCATCATCGCTCCCCTTCTTTTGACCTGTTCCAACCTTTGCAAGAAATCGATCCCTTTTTATAGTTGGGTCTGCTCGGCTAGCAGCCAAAAAGAGAGACCATCATCTATAAAATTAAAAGAAACAATATGCATCCTCTAAAATTATTTAATTGGGAAAGGCAAAAAAAAGCGCGCCCACTTTACCTCCGAGTGCTAATTTATTATCATCATTTAAGGAGTAATCTTTCCCTGTACTATTGTGTATTCAAAACATTGATGTAGCAATTTATTTAAAGGATGAATCATTGAAAGTCTCTTTGTAGACTTGAAATTGTCTAACCGTTTCTTCATAGCAGGTCCCCAAAAAATGTGAAGGGCCAATCACCTAAAATTCCAAGGAACATTCGAGCAATACATGACTTATGACTCTGACAGGACATGTTGGCTCCACGTGCCATATCAGGCACGTTATCCTAAAGCTATTTTTAAAATTTTGAATTAATCTTAAAATTAAAATTTGAGAAATTAAAAAAATCCCTAGAAAAAAGTCAGAAATTCCACAGAATCCCCCCCAAAAAAATATTAGCAATAATGATGCTTCTTGGGACAAAAACTAAACAAAATCAAAGTAGGGTAGATTTTTTTTCCAATATTAAAGACAATTCATAATACACCAAATACAAATAGATACAAATAATAGTTGAAAATTGACAATCCAAAACTGCACTTTTGACAAGAGCTCGACTTTAGTGCATGAAATATATAAAAATGTCCTTATGAAACTAATATAATAACATAAATCTCTCGCTAGTTCTAAATCTAAATGAATTTTGCATTATATTAGTTTCTTAAAAAGTCAAATCACAACTATTTTCCTTTGCTAATATTGTTTTTCATTTTCGCAGCAAAATTTATACTCCTCTTTACTAATATATAATGAAAGTGCCACCATGTTTTCCTCTTATTCTAATAGGCTATATAATATTAGCACCAGCAGTTAAAATAGAGGTGCTATATTTTTTTGCCTCTCCAACTTAAATAATTTTAGAGGATTTGTATTGTTTCTGTTTATTTTCTTTTTTCAATCGGATGCTATAGACGAACTTCTGGATGCTAGCCGAGCAGACGCAAGTACAAAAAGCGAGAACTTTCTTGCAAAGGTTGACTGGTCAAAACAATGGGAAAAGATGATGACGCACAATGTATCCCTGGTTTTGCTCACTAAGTACGTCATTACCACTTCCATCTCAAGCCTTTCTTAACTAATATGTAATGAAAGTGCTACCCTGTTTTCCTCTTATGTATTCTAATAGGCTATATAATATTAGCACCAGCAGTTAAAGTAGAGGTGCTATATTTTTCCGCCTCTCCAACTTAAATAATTTTAGTCTGACCAAAAAAAAAAAAACTTAAATAATTTTAGAGGATTCGTATTGTTTATGTTTATTTTCTTTTTTCAATCAGATGCTATCATAGAGGAACTTCTGGATGCTAGCCGAGCAGACGCAAGTACAAAAACGGAGAACTTTCTTGCAAAGGTTGACTGGTCAAAACAATGGGAAAAGATGATGACGCACAATGTATCCCCGGTTTTGCTCACTAAGTACGTCATCACCACTACCTTCTCAAGCCCTATATATGCCTCGCTTCTCAGCCTCCTCTCATCACCAATCTCTCGATATCTCAAAACACACAAATTGCGAAACCCTTCCCATTTAGTTTGAAGTAGTACTCGTCAAGCCTAGGGAAATGACAATGTCGGCAGAGAATGAACATCCCGTGAAGGCTTTTGGATGGGCAGCAAGAGATTGTTCGGGACATCTCTCTCCCTTCAAGTTTTCAAGAAGGTAACATGTCTTTGGTTTTTTCTTTCTTTGTTTCTTTTCTTCTTCTTTTTTTGGTGGAGTAAAAATGCAACAAAGGTGAAAATCTCTGCTCTAGGAATTCATTGATTTTCATTTTTTACAGGGCCACCGGAGAAAAAGATGTAACATTTAAGGTGTTGTATTGTGGTATATGTCATTCTGATCTCCACAGCATCAAAAATGAATGGGGAACAGCTTCTTATCCCATGGTTCCGGGTATAGTCTCAAAAACATAATTTTTCTCAATTTTCTTAGATAAATAGATGAAAATTTTGAGAAAATAATTATACCAATTGGCCATTGAATGTAGGCATGAGATTGTCGGTGTGGTCACTGAAGTAGGCACCAAAGTGACAAAATTCAAAGTTGGGGACAAAGTGGGTGTTGGGTGTTTGGTTGGATCATGTCAATCTTGTGCAAATTGCAAAGAAGATCTTGAGAATTATTGCCCCAAAATGATCCTATCGTATGGTTCGAGTACTATGATGGAACCATCACCTATGGTGGCTACTCAAACATCATGGTATCCGATGAACACTTTGTAATTAAAATCCCTAGCAACTTACCTCTAGATGGTACTGCTCCTCTCCTTTGTGCGGGGATCACCGTTTATAGTCCATTGAAGTACTACGGGCTTGATAAGGCTGGAATGCACCTAGGAGTGGTTGGGTTGGGTGGGTTGGGGCACATGGCCGTAAAGTTTGCCAAGGCCATGGGCGTCAAGGTGACTGTTATTAGTACTTCACCCAACAAGAAGAAGGAAGCCATGGACCATTTGGGAGCCGATGGGTTCTTGATTAGCCGCAACATAGAAGAGATGCAAGTATGTTCTAGTCACAAAACATTTTTTTTTTATCATTTATGTTAACAATAATGGAGTATGAATTTATGTTACTATCTTTTATTAAGTGCAGTCAGCAATGGGTACAATGGATGGCATTATTGACACAGTCTCAGCTGTGCATGCTCTCTTGCCTTTGATCGGTCTCTTGAAATCTCATGGAAAGCTTGTCTTAGTTGGCGCACCAGAGAAGCCACTTGAGTTACTTGCTATGCCACTCCTCATGGGTAAGCCTAAGCTTTGTCTTTTGAATTTGTTAAGAAAACTACCTTCATATTCATTGTATAAGATAAATTTTAATGCTTTTTAGTTTTAGTAAAAAATTATATATTGAGGTTCATATATGAAATAAAAAGTAACAATTTAGACTTTATACTGACAGGAAGAAAGATTGTTGGAGGAAGTCTTATTGGAGGTATTAAGGAGACGCAAGAGATGATCGATTTTGCAGCGAAGCATGACATAGTTGCAGATATTGAGCTCATTCCTATGGATTATGTGAACACTGCCATGGAGCGTTTGTCAAAAGCAGACGTTAAGTACCGATTTGTGATCGACATCGCAAATTCATTGGAGTCTTCTTGAGGTTTCCAAATGGTTTGGTACTCTACAGAGCAAGAATGAAGATCAGCTTCTCTTATCTTTTCTTTTAAGAGTTTCTTTATATGGCTAAGATCATTTTACAACTTGTATCAATTTATCATAATTTACCTATATTCTAGTGTTGTTATCATTTCATTATCCCCTCCGAAATAAATATTATTGCTTTGTATGGATCGCAACTGTAATTTGGGTTGCTTTCGTCTTAAAGATGCAATTCTCTTAATGACCTGAGCTCCCTTTATGCGTGTAATAAGAAATTCATGCACTCAGAAGCCAACATTCATTTCAACTACTTTTTCTTTCATATATAAAGAAGTTTTGAAGGTTCACTTGCACATTTGATAAGAATTGGCGATCATAAGTACCCAATTAACATATCTTACCGTTGTAAGCATTTGTACTAAAAGATTGAGAGAATCTATAGGTAACTTTATTGAAATATTCTATGGAAAATTCAAAAATCGCCATTACATTTTTGCCTTTATAACACTTTGCATCTATACTTTTAAAATCAACACATTGCATCTTAGTTTTGTGCTGAGACTTAAAATTACACCAGACATTAGCTCACATCTATCCTACTTCATAAAATTTTTCATTTTGTCACATAATGTCAAAGTCACTCTTCTAACTTTCCCCAATTGACATACGTATAGATTTGATCTATTTTAAATAATAAAAAAAACTATCAGATGTGTTCTAGAAATTTTTTGAAATATATGTCTTTAAGATAATATTGAATATTTAAAAAAAAATAATATATGTATATGTAATAAATTTTGATGTGTTAATATCAGAATTAGAAATTGAAATGTTTTAAGCTAAATTTATCTAGAGTAAAATTGAAATTTTGAATGTCTATAAATAGATTTTTGTTTTTTTTTAAACGGTATAGATTTGAAGCAATTGAATTGAATAGTTCTTTTACACTTACCAACTACTTACAATTTGCATAATCTGTAAGAAATAAAATCCTAAGCAACGCCTAAGAAAGTTTGTTTTATTTGTTTTCCTTTTTGAATTGTTGAGAAATGGACAAACGCATTAGTTTTCTATGAATTTATAGGCTTACATGTAAATGGATTGGAAATTTTGGAAGAAAATGATAATAATGTAAGTGGTGGTGATGACGTGCTTGCTGAGCAGATTGAGCCAGACACTGTACGTCATCATCTCTTCCCCCATTTTTTTAATTTTTTTTTTTTTGGACCAGTCAACCTTTGCACGAGATTGTTCTCTTTCTTTGGCTGCTAACACAAAGAGAGAGACATCATCTTAACCATTTAAAAAATAAAAAGAGAGAAAAGAAAAAGACAATAAAAATCCACTTTTCCTTGCACAGTTTTGTATCTAAAACATTACTATACCAATTTTTTTCTTTTTATTAAAGAAATAAAGTCAAGTGGAGATGCAGGGGATCGAACCCTGTACCTCTCGCATGCAAAGCGAGCGCTCTACCATTTGAGCTACATCCCCATTTTGACATCTCAATCAATTAATACAATTTTTACAAATTTTCTTCCTAGTTGCATATATTTCCAAATTCTTTCTATAGCTTGGATGCAAAAATGTTAAGAGATCCAATCATCTAGCTAGGCAAGGCCTGTCACTCTGATGGGCCAATTATTCTTTCTTAAATTCAAATTTTAAATTAAAATTCCCAGATTCTAAAAATCCCAAGAAAAAAAAAAAATTCCACAAAAACTATGAAAAAAATTTAGGAATACTGATGCGTTTTTAGGAAAAGATTGCACAAAATCGAAATAGGAATACAGATGGGCCCCGTTTTGGTGCATCTGAGTGTACTTTCGAAAGTCCTGGGCTTTGAAAAGATTAAAGTGGACTCAGGCCCACTTTGCCCCAGCATAATCACACTTTCACAGAGTCCGGATGTCGGACGACTAGTACTTGCTCAGCATTCTTTCGTTTTTATTTTTATTTTTTCATTTTCTAGCGATCAAATATTTTACCATCAACTCTTCTCTGTATCTATAAAGATTAGTTTGGCGGAAATTTTGGATATATTTATATTTGTGCCATACGGAATCGAATTCAACGAGAATGTCAACCTCAATTTAGCCCAACATTTCATTAAATGCAGACAAGATTTACTAACATGTATTATAGAAGTATGGTATGACAAATGGACAGTCTTCAGGTTTAAATAGTTTAGGCAATTATGTACGAGAAAAAGACACTAAAAGCATCATAACTCTTGTTTGACATTGACTTTAGTATCAAAACTTTTCAAGCAATCATCTTAGTGTTACTTTGATAAAAGAAAAAAGTAATAATTTAAATGCCATCACTAATTTAGGATACCGGAAATTCGACGTGGCAATAATTAACATTTTCTTTGACAGATGTGACTCTCTTGCACTCTGAATGAGGATAAATGTCCTTAATGACATCACTAAATGTTTGCCCTAAATTTAAATTCTTATTCAGACAAATCGAGCCAATTTCCTCTTCTTTGAACCCTAACTCAGACTAAGGCAATTTGGGGAAAAATGAATCGCACTTTGCAACAGAGAATGACGCCATGAGAGGAGCTGACATCGACGAAGAAGAAACGCCTGCAAGGTGGTGGATTATGTGGAGCCAGGGACGTCGTGAGACCTCCTTCCCAAGTTCCCGGACCACTCGTCTCTCGGCTTCGAGCACTCGCAAAGCTCGATCTGGTCTCTGCTCATCCAGCCCCATCGATTCTGACTGCTAGGCCACTTCGAAGAAGCTTAGCTTCGAATTCTCTCCCTATAAAATAACGAAGAAGAAGAAGATAAATCTCTCGATGAGTACTAAGAAGAAGATAATGAAGATGAAGAAGTTGATTATGAAAATCTAAGTTTGGATTATTGAATTCCTATTAAGAATTCTAAATTTAGGGTTCATTTGATTTGGGGTTTTTCAGGGCTGGGACAAGGTGCTGAAGGCCGCATCCAAGCGTTTCAAGAAGAAGAAGAACAAGAATGATTTTTGAAATCGTTGGTTCATTCTCGCTTATATTGAACGATATCGGGGATCAACAGTAACGACTAGTCCTCTCTTACCACTATGCTGAATTTGTGTATGAAAGTGGAATGACGAATCTTTGTCACGCACCTCACAATAATGGGAGGCCATAGCCCAACTATGGCCGAGCAAACTCAGTCATTGGACCTATCCTCATCTTTGGGAGCCAATCCTTGTTTGAATCATTGGCCAAAACTCGAGGCATTTTCAACATTGAATGTTATAATTTAACAATCAAATGAATTGGGTTGGGTGAAGCTCTTCATTCCAATGCGATAGATTCAGTGTTGAAACACATCTACACAAGGTATGACTACAAAACGTAGAGTATTAGTAAGTTGAATGGTCATATATCATGTCATTGAAAAACAAAAAACAGGAATATTTAGAACTTCTCCATAGGCATATAGAAGTCTCTTGGTGAGCAACACTTCATGTTAACTAAAAAATAAAATCCTCTAAAGAAAAATTCTTTGATTATAGTTCCCTTGAGCCTCTCTACTAAACACAAATAACTAGATTTGATGTATGCACAAGCCGGTGAATAACAAGACTTGTGCAATTTGTTTAACTCGGTCATTTTACTAAACCTTTTTGTAACCACGCTAGTACAATGTAGGGTAAAATTGTAGTCCATTTGCAACTTCAACATAGGATACTACATAGCATATATGGTTTATTATTGAGACAGATGTAAATCATATAATTTACTCACTAAATGGATAATCTTCAAATCTACTCCTGCAATCCTAAGTTGAACTTGACCGCCCAGGTTCCAATCGCATTCGTTGTAGAGATGATCTCTAGCGTCCTACATGCCCGAACTGCAATCAATTTGCGTCAATACCCCATTGCACACTCCATGCCTGTGACAATTGTAGCACCTTGTATATTATAGTAACCTTGAGTTGGTGTACGATTACACAAATCATCTATCACAAGACCTTTGTAAATGGCATACTCATTCACCGGACAGTACGTCCTTCCACTGCATGTTTTATAAACGTCAGTCGTATCAGGATCGCATTTCACAATACTCCCAAGTACAAAATAGCCCTCCAATGAGGAGTTTCACCATTCGCTGCAATGTGCTCATGATTTTTGCTCCCTACCTTTACTTTTTCTCTTCTTTTTTCTTCAGTTAAGCTCGGTTTGCATAGTCTATATAAAAGAGATTCTTCTTATAGGTTTCTCCACCAACGTTTGATCATCAATTCGATGGAAGGCTCTTTATGATCTTACTAAGAATGTCTTAATCATCTTTTTAGGTTATATTTTATTTAAGTAAGCTGCGGTTGTGAGAGAAATGATTATTACTCTCCAAATTACTCAAGGGCAAAAACCCTTTTGTGGTTAAATCAAATTTTCTAGCAAATCTTTTGCAAAGGCTATTATTGCTCACAAGTGAAAATATTTTTCAGACAAAATAAAACTATTGATAATGCAGTGAAGCGATGTGTTCAATTACAATGTTGGAAAACTGAAAAGTTGTGTGCATATGAGATATAGGTGATCTCTTCCTAGTCTAGTCCGGTACCACACAAGAACCAAGAACTAGACCAGTAGGATAGGTGACCTCTTTCCAATCCGGTCTAGTATCACACGAAAACTAGAAACCAAACTAGTAGGATCCATTCCCTAGTTCAGGGACTAAGAACCAAACTAACTTGTCATGGGACTAGATCAAATCAGACTAGACCGACCAGTCTAGTTCCTGTGCGGTCTAATGGAATTGGTGAAAGATTACGATAATGCACGTAATGCACCAAATTTCAAGGACTTACATTTCATTCGAGTGCTTCCCTTCCTTTAACTTCAAGCCTTTGCCCTTTACACGGAAAAAAACCAAAATGCTTCAAAACTTGTGTGAGCATGACACACTTGACAAATACTATATTTGATCTTAGTCTTGACACACATGACACACTTGCAAGCACATAGCTTGCTTTTATTCACAACCCCTCTTATGGTCTCTACATGCCTGTTTGACGAGGGACTCTCAACATGAGTGATGTGCATGATTGTGCATGAGTTAATGCAATCTATTCTTATTGTTTTTAATATTTTTATTTGATTAACGTGTAGAACTTAAGAAAAAGCACAAACGAAACCTAAATTGTATGTGACAGTAATCAACTAGCATGCAGGAATGATAGAGCTACCTGACATGCATGATGAAATCTAAGTTGTAAGTTATGAAATAAATTGAATAATCTACATGAGATGTCGATGAAATTTGACTCTAAATAAAGAGGCTCTCACTGGATGTCATGCAATAAGAAATTTGATATTCTTAATTATTGCAATCTACAGGACACCTTCAGAAAGAAATGTAAATGACACCAAAACATATATCTCATTAAAATCTAATCAAGGAAGGTAAATACCGGCAGATACAAAGATTTTACAACTTCATACAAATCAGACAATGGAATAATATTACTGAGTCAACACATCTTCAGCATAATCTCACTTGTAAAATCCACTTTCCACATCACGCAATTAATAATAAAACCCAATGTCAATTTCATCTTTCTAAATTTGATATTTCTCCATCCCAAATGTCATCTGTTTGTGTTCCTCTTTCCAATGAGCAAATATTGAAGAAGGGGAAGGATACTAACCACAAAAAGGAAAAATAAATGCATGTGCCCTGTTGATTTCCTTAACAGAAGCCATAAGTAGAGACCCTGCTTTTTCGTAGTCCCCCTTAAGTTGACGAGAAGCAAGCCCCCATTAGGAAGAGGCACAGGGGCGACCGAGGAGAGAGACTCCCTATTTTACATAGAACAATTGATTCGCTTGCGTCACTACATTATTGTTTTTGTTAAAGAAACATCTTTGAGATGTAAGAATCAAGACAATGAGCAAACCTTGCTGTGGTAAGATCGTAACTGAAGAAGAAATTTTAGGATTTTGTAAGTTCTCGATTCACAGTTTGGTTCCCAATTCCCAAGATCCGATTTCCATGGGAATCGGAACATGGAACCAGATGAGAAAATGCTGATTTTCGGTTCTATCTTGGAACCATTCTTATCCTTAATTATTTCATTAGGCACCTACGATGAGGCAAATGGCAATGCTAAGGACCCAACTTTCGGGCAAAAAGGTCTGGCGCCCTAATATGTCTCGACTAATGCAGGTTTGCAACAAGGAGACAAGATTAACTGAAGATTTCTATGACATAATTACATGCATTAAAACTATTCTGTAAGATACGACAAAAAAAAAAAACTTTGATTTTATGCCTCGACTGATGCCTCGACTAATGCATGTTTGCAACAGGGAAATAAGATTAACTTAAGGTTTCCATGACATAATCACATGCATTAAAACTATCCTATAAGATATGAATAAAAAAAACTTTGATTTTAACCAAGCGAAGAACTAGGGGACTCAGCAGGGAGTCAGGACGGCTAAGGATGGTCGAAATACCCATATGCCGAGCTGAGGATTTGCGGAGCCGCTGGAATGCGCCAAAAACGGTACGTACTAAATCTGCCGGTGGAGACTTGAAGACCGGCGACTAGATCTTCACGACGGCCGTGCAGTAGATAGGGCACTTGGGCAGGAGCTGAGATCGGTCCCAAGAAAATCCTGAATGCATGGTAACTGGTCAGGTGTGACGGAGCGACTAGATGAGTGCCGGAGCTGTAGGAGTTGCACGGGCAGCGCTAGAAAAGACCGCCTGGAAGCTCGCTGATCTTGCTGGTGGTTCTACTCGCCGTTGGGAAACCTTCACGGGGACGCAGCAGGAATAGATTAGCGATGTAAGCCGAGCAGGATTGGCACTACGGGAAGTTTCTTCGCTGGTACCGAAGCGCGGTGGGAGTTGCTCGCAGCTGTGGAGCGTCGGGACGGGAGAGATAAGCGGCTGATCTCTTGCTGGCAAGGAACCGAGGGAGTTTTCTCGCTTTGCCTGCTTTCCTCTCTTTTGCGCCCTTTTTTTCTAACGATCGTCCCTTTTTTTTCGTCATTAGTTCTTCCTATTTGTAAGCCATGAAGCTGATGATATTCTGCCGAGAGTGAGGATAAGAAGAGACCGCCCAAGCTGTGAACTTTCCGTCTTGGTTTTTGGCCATCAAAATATCCCTCCCATTGCTGCATCACTTGCGATTTTGTCCTTGCAAGTTGAAATTTGAATTGATCGTATATATTTAGTTTCCGATCTTTCCTATATCTCACCAGCCCATTCACAATTCTTTCCTCGAAATTCTCTCCATTCAAGTATCTTTTGACCATATTTGTTGCACTTTTTCTAACTTTAGAAGATAACGGAATGCAATCAAATCTATTTAGCCCTCATCCGACCTATTGCTTGTCCAAGTTCGTCTGTTGCTTGAATTTCTATTGATCCTCAGTCAATCATTATCTTGTACCCATCTCAATTTCCATATTTGACATTGTCACCACTGAATTTGATGCAAAATTGTATACTCTTTAGCAACGAAATAAAAAAAAAATGAGAACGCACAATTTGTTTAGGGGTTGGGTAGATCCCTAATTTTCAATGGTTCATAAGCATATAGAAGTCTCTCGTGACCAGCTTTTGATATGAAATGAAAAACAACAGAAAACTCTCTGGACGTAATTGCTTCCAACCTTTTTACCAAACACAAACAACTAGATTTGATTTTTCACAAGCTGATGAATAACAGGACTTGTGCATTTTATTTGATTTAGACTTTTCATTCATAAGCACATGAGTTCAATGTAAGATACAAATATAGTCCACTTGAAACTTAAACGCAGAATATCACACGAGACATATATGCTTTATTTTTACTTTTACTACCGAGATGGACATGAAGCATTATAGTTTACTCGCTAAATTTGTAATTTTCAAATCTAATTCTACAATCCTTAAGTTGAACTTGAGCACCGAGGCTGTGACCGCATTCATTATGCAGATTAAGTCGAGCTTGCTCCAAGCATGCAACGCAATCAGATTCTGTCAATGCCTCGCTACACACTCCATGGCCGTTGCAGTCAGAGCTGCTAGTGTAATAATTGTAACCATGACTACCAGTATTAGCACACAAATCATTCATAACTGCATCTCTAGCATATGGATAAGCATCGAAGAAACCATATACCCTTGCACTGCATATATGATAAACCTCTGTTTCGTCAGGAGCGCATTTCACCATAGTGCCGGCGCAAAACAGCCCAATGACGATGAGTGTCACCATATGTTGCAATGTCTTCATGATTTGGGCTCTCTACTTTTACTTCTCCTGAATTTTTTTGATTGAAGCTCAGTTTGCGTAGTCTATATGAGAGATTCTTCTCATAGGTTTTTCCATCAACTTTTGTTTATGAATTTGGTGGAAGGATCTTTTGGATCTTACAAAGCAATGACCTGCATTTTCGAGAAAAACGCTTATAACTCTTAAGTAACTCGAGGGAAAAAAGCTATATGTATATATATTGTGAAAATTTGCATGAATTTGTTTAAGAGTAAATTTAGTTAATGGTTTCTATCCCTCGATTTTATTTGTCTCTCCACGTAACATGCAATTTCAACTCGAAATATTACATGGAGGTTCTCTCTCCCCTACAAATATATTTTGTTATCCTTGTTTCAAAGCATGCAGAACATACAATTCGTCATTTGTTCCCATGCAAAACAAAAAACATGGTGCCTCGGTTTCACCCTTAGTCTCTTCATTGCAAACCTTGTGGAGAGTCCATATATAAGCGATTTTTCGCGTAGGTTTCTCCACCAACTATAGGTCATGAATTAGAGGGAAGGCAGGAGCATAATTTATTATATGGAATAAATCATTTATTATATGGGTGTAATATAGTGGAGATGATCAATTTCTTGGCCGTCAATTTTTAATCTTAGATGGGGCGATTTCGGCAACACAGAGAATAAGCAGGACCAATTTGTCGACGTACTCTCCCTTGTCAGTCGTTGGCAACTATGTTTTCTGTTCTCCTTGCACTGAAGCTACATGCACTCTCTCTCTCTCTCTCTCTCTCTCTCTGAACTGTAATTTTTTATCCTTGTTTTGAAGCATGCAGAATGCACAATTTGTCATTTTTCCCCATGACGTCAATCCGTACGTAGACTTAAAATACCTGTGGAAAAAACAAAGCTCTTGATTGCGTTATCAAACCCCTTGGAAATATCATCGCCTCCCACGGGTTATGTATGTCAAGGACGGATAAGGTATATGTGTAGTCGTATATAATGAGCTCATCTATCAAACATCACCAATTACACTAGGCCTACATCAAGCCCTTTGACCTCATTTTTACGTGCCATTACATTAATTTTCGACATGGAGAGAATGACTCACGGAGTTATTTTACTCAACTGGAGCTAATTGCCGGTAACAGCCAAAAAAGAACATTTATCTTCTTTTTATATGTGAGTGATGGAATTAAGACTGTTTGAGTTTTTCCAATACATATTCGTGTGGAGATTTAAGAGGGAGCATAAACTTTGAGCTTCCTAACATATCAATTTCAAATTGGCAACTTTTATAAGGAATAGTAAGTACGTTTTATAAGTTTATTAATAATAGTTTCTATATATATTTATCGGTCTTACTCTACTCCTACTTTAACTCTCATTCTCAGACTTTTGTCCTGCCTCCTTGTAAGGTATGGAGTCAAAATCCTCATCTAGAACTAAATCATCCTTACCCCCATCCCTAACTCCCCCTTTTCACAAGAAAGGGTGGCCACGGGGGCAACAATACACTATTATTTACCATCAACAATGTGGGGCTATAAAAAATAGTAAGACCCGAACCAATATGACCTAACCCAGAAGTTTCGATTCAGGGTCTCATCCAGTTCAAGTAATCACCTAATAATCTAATTATTATTAAGGTTTCAATTCAATGTGGCTTACTAAAACTTGTAAGCTATTCAAATAAACCATAACTGCCCATCGTGTGTCATCTCGCTCCTCCGTTGAAGCCTTAGCCCCATCGTTGTCTCTCTTCTCAAAGAATCCGTCTCTTCCATTGTCGTCTCCCTTTACCCTTCATTTTGCAACACCAATCACAGTCTCCTTCTTCATCGACAAGTTTGTTTACACTCTCAAGCAATCTGTTCGTGTCCACATTCATTCATAGCCTTCTTTCAGACTTTGTCCCATGATTTCTCTTGAGGTGTAATAGATTCTTACTTCTCGTCTCTCTTATTATGTTTCAACTTTCATTTCATAGATTGGATTTTGATTTTTCTATTACTTTGTAAAGAGTACCGGTATAACCACTGGAATTTATCTCAGTGGCCACTCTTCCACATGCAAAAGGGGAGGTGGGGTGTTCAAATCCCCATATTCTTAGCGAGTTGAGATAGAGATGATTTAGTTTTAAGTATGGGTTTTAATTTTGACGCCCTGCAAGGAGACAGGTTAAAAGTTTAAGAGTGAGGATTATAGTATGAGTAGAGTAGGATAGGAAAAAAAAGAAAACCGGTATGTTTATTTTCTCGATAATGGTCCTATTTTTTTTTTTTTTTGGTAAAGGTAAGTATTATAGATGGTTTCCAACCATACAACTATACAAGGGGGGTGAGACTTGGCACCCACCCACACTCAATGGGACCAAATGTCGTTGGAGTGGGGTGGGCAAGTTCACAAAGGAATTAGCAAATACAAATATAAGAAGCTAAGACCAGCAAATGCCAACCCTCACTCACAAACTATACAAAGATACTTGGGTCTAATCCCCAGCTACGCTGCAATCTCCTATTTCTCGGGGTGTCGGCTACCGATTTGAATGAAAGAGATTTATCCTTGACCGCCTTGGTAAGGTAATGTTTCATAGTAGGCACAAAAAGATTAGAGGACCGGAATATTATGTCATTCATAGTCTTCCAAATCACATAGCATGGTGCACTGAAGGAGAACTTGGCGATGTCGACATAGAAGCCGCTACCTGAAAGAGCGTTGCTTACCCAACTAATATTTTCCACCCAAGATCGGTTACTCCAGGGGAGATTGCACTTTCCAACCCAAAAAGTAGCAAGGGTGTTGGAAACATGGCAATCAAAAGAGGTGATTAATAGAGTCTGACCTTACATTACAAAAGGCATAATATACCAGAGGCAGTCTACCGTAGGACATGAGGAAAACCTAAGTTGGAAGTCAGTTCCGGGATATCAGCCAAAGGAGGAATTGGTGACGAGGAGCTATCGCTTTGTTCCACATGAAGGAGGCCCACACTATCGGCACCGCTTTCCTGTGGATGACCAACCAAGCAGACATAGTAGAAAAAATGCTAGAAGGATGCATCAGCCAAGTGAACGTGTCACTTAGCTGATTTAATGGACGAATTGGGATCTACCAGAAGCGTATATCATTCAATATGACTTGGCCATTTAGAGAAAAAAGGTCTGCGACCTTTGCATGCCTAGAAAGGGTAGATTGATATATATAAACATCATCAAATACCGAGTTTATGGAGCCCAAATCCAGCCACGGGTCAAACCAGAGCGACGTAGACAGTCCGTTACCAATCTTCCACTTGAAGAGATTTATGCTTTCCCCCCTTAACACAAGAAGTTTCCTCTAAGTCCATGAACATACGGTCGGGGGGTAATCCAGAGTGCTTCCTTTTCAGGTGATTGTCATGTATCCACTTGTACCATAGGGATTCCTTGTTAGTGAAAAGGATTCATAGATGCTTGATCATAGTTGCTTTATTGCTATCTCGGATTCTCCGGATTCCAAGTCCACCTTCTTATTTAGGGAGACATACATCATCCCGGGACACTTTTGCCCCCTCCCCCGCCCCCCGCCCCAAGGCCGGATCTCTTCCAAAGAAATTACCGACAAATTTGTTCGATTCTGTCAACAATTGATGCTGGAAACCCAATACGCTTGTATAACATGCAAGACTAATTTGATAAGTTGTAATCTACCCGCAAAAGATAGGAAACGGTGGGTCTAAGACTGGACTCTAGTCGTAAGTAAACATACCAGAACATTGCAATCCGCCTTGCTTAAGTGCGAAGTGATGATTAGAACTCCCAGATATTGGACTGGAAGGGAACCCCTTATGAAATTCAGGATTTACAAAAGCTAGGTTTTTGTTGCCTCAGAGCCGCCCAAGAGAAACACCTCACTCTTGCTATTATTTGGAATTAGGCCACTCCATTGGGAAAAAATATCAGCCCCTCCTTCATACAGGACACCGAAGCTGGTATTCCTTCACTGAAGATGAAAAGATCATTTGCAAAGAATAAGTGTGAGAGGCGAGGAAGCTTACATCTCCAATAGAATCGATACTCAAGCCAGTTTGTTTGAGAGTCTAAAATGCCTGTCAGCACTTCCATGGCAAGAGTAAAAAGATAAGGAGAGATTGGATCCCCTTGTGTAAGTCCTCTACCGCTACTAGAAAAAAATCATGAAGTTCACCATTGATAGATATAGAAAATTTTGGGATGCGGACACATACAATAACACTCTGTATGAAGCAGGCCGAAAACTCAAATGCTGTAAGAGTTGTCTCCAGAAAATCCCAATCAAACGTGTCATATGCTTTCCGAAAATTAACTTTAATAGCGCACTTTGAAAAGTGATTGTCCAAGTGAAATCCACTGAATAGCTCATGAGCCCAGAGAATATTATCAGTAATGCATCTGCCCTTGACAAAGGCCGTCTGAGTGGGGCTTATAAGGTCAAGAAGCACCACAGAAATTTGATTGGACAGGATCTTGGTAATCTATATCATTCGATGTCACAGATTTCCACCATCTCTTGGAGCACTATTCACTTCTCTCCCAAAACTGCGTCCGCGCCCCTATTCTGCTGATTCTTCGAGCGCCTAGCCTAGCCATCCCCGGCCTCCATTCGCAGCCATTCTCGGAAGGAATACTCCTCTCCCTCTAGGCTACTAGCTCACTGAAGCATTGCACTAAGGTATGTCTCAATCATCTGTAGGACGTATCTGACTTAGGGTTTCAAACTCTACGAATGCTGGGTTGATTCTTGCTGAAATGCGGTTGGGGAACTAGTTATATGGCTTTGAATCGTATATTGATGGACCGAACCCCCTTTGAGGCGAAGGGTAGCCACCGTAGAAGTTGAAGCTGGCCCCCGACTCATCGCCCTCTGTCTCGTGGCCGTTTGGGTACGAACAAGGGAGGGGCTGTCTCGGAGGCCTATGGTGCTGTCCCAGCTCAAGGTTTGCAAGCTCGGGAGGCTAATCAACCACTTGGAAACCGTGTGGCCTTCATAGACCACCAAAGGAATGCTTCGATTCCTGCCATTGGTGCTGCTCAGTCTAACCATAATGGCCTGCCTGCTCTACAATAGAATGGAAGGGAGAATGGGCCTCCATGATCCTGGGCAAATATTGTTTGGACTGCACTGAAAGGCTATGACCTTAGGCACATCTCCTCGGTATCCATGGATAAGGATTTGATTGCTAAATTTGATGATGAAGCTTTTGACGCCAAAGACCCTATGTGGTCGGAATATATTGTAAGCTATCTCATTGACAAGAAATTGTCATTTAGATTGGTTGAAACAACCCTTAAGAATACTTGGGGATTGAAGTCGGTTGACATAAAAGCCGACGATCAGGGATTCTTCTTTTTTCGAATACCTGATGCTAAATTTAGAAGGTGACTCTTAGACAGTGGCCCCATCACTGTTGCTCGTGTGCCATTGATCTTACAATAATGGCACCCACTTCTAGAGTTGAAGAAAGACAATCACTCTAAAGTCCCAGTTTGGATAAGGCTGAAGAACATACCATTTGCGCTCTAGTCTGCTCATGGCATCAATGGAATAGCGAGCATGATTGATAACCCTATTTATGTAGATCAGAACACAGAGCAGCTGAGAATGCTTTCATATGCACGAGTTTGTGTGGAATTGGCAATAGCTGACAGTAGAAGGGACCATGTGATAGTGCGGTTCAAAGGAGTAACCCGTAGAGTGGAAGTCAAATATGAATGGAGACCGATCAGTTACACAAAATGTGGCACCTTTGGCCATCGCTGTAACTCAGTGGAGGCTACATCAGGCCAAATGGACTAGGAAAATAACCATAACCTTCGTCCAAATGAAGCCCCAATAGATTCCACAGCAGCACAAGTTGATGTCTTCCAAATAGCAACCCCCTCTCCAAGACAACAATCCCCTATTCTAGTCGACAGTTTCCTTGCAGACGTCACAGCAGCACAAGTTGCTGCCTCCCCAAACCAGCTTGATCAAGCATAAGCTAGGAAAGCCCCTAGGATTCTGACTTTGCCGTCTCAAGCCCCTGGACAGTGGTAACTCCAGTCCTCCTCCCGTTGGAAAGCTAGGCCTTTAGAGCGGAAACAGGTTGCCAGACCTGGTCAACACCCCCTTCGTCATCTCAAGAGAAAAGGATACAAAAGAAGGCCATCCGGTTTGATGAGGCCATCAAGAATCTATTTGGTTCCAGCAAGATAGACCCGGTAACTTCTTAGGCCTCCTTTTCATCAGCAGATGATTTAGATGATGATGTGGAAGCTGCTAGTAGTAGCTCTAAGGAAGAGAACCATGAGAAGGATGCTCCTCTTGTCCCCCAAACGACAGCACCCTCTCCTAGCCTGGAAGTTGTTCTTCCTTCCATTGAAGTTGCTGATTCTTGTCCCCCTCAACGACCTAAAGAACCAAATGATGCTGGTAAGAGTAGCCCCCAGCCATAGTGAAAATTCTCTCCTCAAAAACCACTGGCCAGCAAGAGGCGAACGGGGAAGCGCAAGTAAGAACCTCTTAATACTCTTGCCTTTATATGAATATAGGCTTTTGGAATATTTGGGGTATCGTAGATCCGGTCAGACAATCTGAAGTGAGGCATTTTGTGTGTGATAACAATATTTGCTATCTTGGATTGATGGAGACCAAGGTCCCGCTTCACCGTTTTGGTTCTATCTCGTCTAATTTATGCTCGGGCTGGCGGTGGATTAATAACTATGTGTATTCTGAGAGATGTCGTATTTGGGTTGGTAGGAACCCCTTTCTAGTGGAATTTACTAGCTATTTTGTATCTAGCCAAATAATACATGGCACGTTTAAGATTTTGCATACTGGGTCCATTTTATATCTTACAGCTATATACGGCAACCACACTTTTGTTGCTAGAAGACCTTTATGGAATGACCTTATCAGTTTAAGCTCTCACCTATTGGATACTCCTTGGATAATAGCGGGAGATTTCAATGCTATACAGGATTCCTCAAATCGTTTGGGAAGCTCGGATAATTAGCTCCCTTCCTTTGATGAATTCAATGAATGCATATGCCAGGCTGAACTAGATGATCTTCGATATGTTGGGATGTGTTACACTTAGTCAACTTCCTCCTGTCTCCAGCGTAAACAAAGGAAAATTGATCGAGTATTGGTGAACAGCAAATGGAGCTTGGATTACTCATATTCAGAGCTGTATTTCTCCCCCCTAGCATCTCGGATCATTCTCCAATGCTAGTCAGAGTCTTGGCCCCCCGGCCTCAGAAAAAACCTTTCAAATTCTTCAACTTCTAGATGACTCATCTGGAATTCAATACCATGGTTTCCCAGGTGTGGGAGACTCAAACTCTAGGTAATCCCATGTACAAGCTATACACCAAGCTCAAACTCCTTAAATACAAGCTAAAGCATCTAAATAAGGAAGTGTTTTCTGATATCTCCATGCGAGCCACTACTGCCAAGCGAGCTCTTCTTACCTCCCAAGAGACGCTCATGCAGGATCCACTAAATGTTTCGAGCTCTTCTTACCTCCCAAGAGGTGCTCATGCAGGATCCACTAAATGTTTCGTTGGCAGAGAGAGAATCGACTCAAGCTCGTGAATTTTATGAGCTTCGATGTTTGGAGGAGTCCTTCTTTAAACAGAAGTCTAGAATTCGATGGTTGAAGAAAGGTGATCAAAATACGAGATTCTTTCATCATTTGGTCAACTACCATCACTTGCGCAACCGGATTATTTCAGTCTAGGATGTCGCGGGTAATATGATCACTGAATCTGAGGAAATCCAAGGGGTTTTTGTCTCTTATTTTTAGGACCTTCTGGCTCGGGAGAACAAGGCTATGCGGTCTTCTACTAGTGAGATCAAGGAGGTCCTAAAGCATACATTATCTTATGTCCAGGTTAGATCCCTATCTAAGCCTGTTAGTTCACAGGAAATTAAGGCAACAATGTTCTCCTTAGCGAGGAATAAAGCTTCAAGTCTTGATGGGTACAACTCTGATTTTTTTAAAAAGAATTGGGAAACGGTTGGACCCTCGCAGTCCTGGATTTCTTCAATACTGGTAGTTTACTCCGGGAGACTAACTGCACTATTCTTGCTCTGGTCCCTAAGATTCCGAACACATCATCAGTTAATGACTCTCGATAATTGTCCTATTTTTCTCTCTCTTCTGGAATAAATGCTGGTGGATGCGCCTCTTTCTTGGTTGTTCTGTAAGTATGTGTTGAAATATCTATGAATTTACTCATTTGCATTACCATTTGTCAATTTCATATATCGAAGAAAATTACTTTTGCCGTAAGGATCTAATGAATGCATCTCTGGATGTTTAACTCAGTTCATGAGTGCTAGGTACAGTTTTGCCTTCTAATTATTTTTAAACGTGTCAACGATGAGGCAACACTAAGGACCCAACCTTTGGGCCCTAAGGTCCGGCGCCGTAATATGCCTCGACTAAAGCAGGTTTGCAACAAGGAAATAAGATTAACCTAAGGTTTCCATGACATAATCAAATCCATTAAAACTAATCCATAAGATGTGAATAAAAAAAAACTTAGATTTCAAATTAGGATAAATTTCAGGATTGGTATTAGCGGCCTACTTTTTTTCCACATGATTTTGACATGCAAACAATCTACATAAAACATGTTGGATAACACATCAATCATTTTTTATAGCTTTAAGTCCACTAAACTACGTAATAAGTTCCCAATGGAGTCGCCAAGCCTGTCGTGACCTAACCTCGACGCCTAAAGGGATGGCGATAGAGTCAATCATAAAAGAATATATGCTAGATAAAAACATAAAGTTCATGAGAAGTGGAAAAATTATGTTAGCACAAAATATGGATGAATTGATTGATTAAATTCTAAATTGACAAAGACTTACCAAGATACGGCAACTCTTTTCGACTTGCCATTTAAATTATTCCCGGTCTAATAAAAGGGAAAAAGATCCTATTACCACTAGTCTACACTAACTAAATGTAATTTGGAATCATTGCTCTCTAGGGAGCGTGAATATTCATCCATACTTTATATTGATGGATTACAAACATGAACATCATCCTATTTATTTTTAGGGTTAATATCACGAAAAATCTTAAGTTGGTACATTTTTGACAAATTTATCAAAAACTATTTTTTTTGTCATCAAAAAATCCAAATTGATATACATGTGACCAATATACTATCTATTAGTTTCCATTAAATTGAATTAATACTACGAAAAACCACAAACTGTTATACATGTGACAAATGAAGGGCAAAACCCTAAATTAATATAAAATCAATTACTATATATCATTTAACTCAATAATTTGACGGTAAAATTTAATAGATGCTATTGAAGGGTAAATTTATCATAAGTATACTAATTTGCAGTTTTTTTAATTAAAAAACCAATTTTGGGTAAGTTTGTCAAAGATGTACCGGTTGGAGATTTTTTTGACATTAACCCTTTACTATAATAGAGGTACTTTTATATTGTAGAATTGTCTAGAAAATTTCCGGCGGAAGCAACACCTTTTAGAACTCGTGCTATTACTAGTGGGTTCTAACTGGATTTGTTGCCATTAGTCCAGAAAAGTAGAGTAGGCCAAAAGAATAAAACAAATCACTACACTTCTGTTAGCAAATTCTTCCAACTTTTCAACTCTTTCATTATTTGTTGTAGGTATATTTGCATCTAGTCCACTATTTTCGCTACCCAAAAAAGAATTTACTTAAGGGTGCGTTTGTTTCCATGAAAATAGTTTCCTAGAAAGTGTTTTCTGGACTTTCCGCTATTTGTTTTTCCAAAAACGATTTGGTCAATGAAAAATACTTTCCAGTCAACATAAATATTATGTATTATTTTATGAAAATGAATTCATGTGTATGAGAAGAGGAAAACACTTTCCCTCTTTATGAGGTCTTTAGGTCCTTCCCTTTTTGTTAGTTCAAATATTATTCAATCATTTTCCAAATATGATCCAAATGCTTGAGAACATTTTCAATCATATATCATCAAACACAAAAAAACTAATCATTTTCATGAAAAATGATTTCTTGGAAAACATTTTCCAAAAATGATACGATTTCCACGAAACAAACGAACCCTAAATCTTTCATGAATTTCTTAATAGACTAATTCACCCTCCTTCTTGGTCTATTTGTTAGCCACTTCATCCATTATGGCCGAGCACAATTCCTTCTCATAAGCTCAGCTTTTAGACCTATCCTCATCTTCGGGAATTGATCGTTGCTCCATTCGTGGCCAAAACTCGGACGCTCTTAACAATTTCAAACAATCAAGATCAAACATTTTGTTTCATCAAGCCTAATGAGTTGGTTAGGTAAAGCTCTTGATCCCTATGCAACAAATTGAACGTAGAATCACATCTACTCAAGATACAACTCAAAGCATTCTCTGAGTACTAGTATGTGGAATAGTCTTGTATCATATGTTATTGAAAAATTAGAGAATATTGGAGACCTGTCCATTGGCATATAGAAGTCTCTCGTAAGCAATAAGGATGATCAGTTTCAAGATAGGCGTTTCCCATCATGGAATTGAGAATCGCCCACTAAAAACTGATTTTGCAAAATTAGAATCGGCCACCGCTTATTAGTTGCATGGACCTCGGTTTGTTTCCTGGGTGAGTCAATGAAACTGGTTAAAATGTCCTTACTTTGAAAGAGGTGCAAGACTTGAGAGTGAGTGATAAGGTCGAAGGCTAGAGGCAATTGAGAATGAGAGTGACGGAGGGATTGACAAGGCTGAAGGCAATATAGAGTAAGAGCAAGAGAGGGATTGACAAGGCCGAAGGCCGCTGAGAGCAAGAGCGAGAGAGGAAGGCAAGTCCACAAAATGTGAGGTAAGAGACAAAATGAGACAAAAAGCAAATTGGGGTATTGATCTCAAAGATTTAAATTTACATTTAAAAATAAAAATAAAAAAATATATATTTATGTATCGATTCCAATCCAAATGGGCGGGTGTGCGGTTTCACACATAAAGCCGAGAGTCGAATCAGTAGTCACTATTCCTAAAATTTGGTATTAGGAACCGAACCGATCTTTATGAAAACCGCTGATTCTAAACCAATTCGATTCCGTTCTAAGCGATTTTCGGTTCTTTTGCACATCCTCAATAAACAACACTCGGTTTTAAATGAAAAACAACATTCTTCAGAGAAAGAGTTCTCTAGATGTAAATTGCCTCGAGCCTTTCTACCAGACACAAACGGCTAAATTTGATATTTCCAAACCGGTGGACAACAAGACTAGTGCAATTTATTTAACTCGAGACATTTTACTAGACCTTTTCCCAAGCACGCGAGTACAACGTTAGCCCGGCACCCCACCGCCAATCTGCAATCTCCTTGAAGTTGCAGACGAGCCGAGAAGAGAAGACATGAGCTGCCTTCACGCCTTCCATCCTTCGGGCCTTCGTCTTCCTCCCGACCCAATTCCGATCTCAAGAGCCAAACCGCCGCCAACCCGTCAAGAAACCACCCATGTCCGAAAGACCTTGCGAGGTCGTGTCGGACGGAAGGGAAGTCCTGCGGCGACGAAACCTTCGGTGCCCAGAAACGTCGAGCTCATCACGAGCACTTCGAACCCGTTCGTGAAGCACTGCGTCAAGCTCCGCCAAAGCTCCTCCTACCGGCACTCCCACAGTTCGGCTCTTGTCGTGGGCACAACCCCGATCAGGTAAAGCTTGAATTTTGTATCGTTCTTCTTCGCGCTTCGAATCGTTTCGTCATTCTGCAGTAGGTAGAGTGAGAGGCGGCACGGCCTCGTGCTAATTTCGGCACATTGAAAACATAGGATGACATATCAGGGTTCTCAATGAATTTCGCCGCCCCCCGGTTCTTATTGGGAATTTCGTCGAACAGGTTACTGAAATGCCTATGTATATGAGCTCGTGGAATCCAACTTAATTGGGAGTTGTAGAAATTTGTAGAATGGATGAAGTTCCCTGTTTCAAAAATAAAATTGGTAGATGAATTAGTGAAGTTCGATACTGAAGGACTGGTTGTGGCAGTGCAAGCATAAGCATTTGAAATTAGTGAGCCAATTTCTTTAATTTTATGATCTTTCTGCTTCGGTGTTGGAACCAAGCATGTCTTTCTTTCTTCTGCAACCCATTGAATTCTAGTAGCTCCAGTCAGTTATAGAGCAGTTGTGTCACTTTATAATAGAGGAACTGTGGATTGAGACGGCATTGCACGTGTTTATACTTTTGGCACGTTATTCTTATGCAGGGAGATCTGTAATTTTCAGTCATCAAAGAACAAAACTGCTATGATTGATTGCTTACTACTTCTTGATAAAGCTCAGATTCCTGATGATCTGGAAGAACATTCAGTCCGTCTGGTGCGTGTAAGTTCGTTGGTTATGGAAAAACTTTCTGGGGTCGAATCAGCTGAATCTATTGAAGCAGTTGCTCTGATGAGAATACCCTCCACTTTCTACAATGCCAATGATGAGGCTGATGACAGAGATTGTCAGAAATGGTTTCCCTCTCCTCATCGAATTCTTGTCCTTGATGGGATCCAGGTGAGGTTTTTCAATTTCATTTATAGTTCAAAGGAATATGAGTGTTTATGAATTAGTAATCTGTCATTCACAAAATGGCATGTTGGATATTGCTTCTGCTTATTTGTTTCGTTTTAACGTAATAAAGGAGCAAGCTTTTGTAGTTAGTTAAGTCCTATGTGTAGGTCTACCAATCATTTAAAAGAAGTTAAATTCTCATCACATGACAATGCATCTTATTCTTTTTGGTTCCATCCAATTTTCCAGGGACATATTGAAGTCAATTTTCCTACAATGACATAATGTTTAAACTGAATATCCTTGCAGATGCTGAGTGTGAACACGTGCATGCGCTAGCTATGGTTATTTTTTCTAGAGCCTAATCATCCAAGTTCTTGATGAGGGCTAGATATGGATATAACTCACATTTAGGAAGAAAAAACGCAAGAAGTTTTGTTCATATGTGCTTACCGACATATCTCATTTAAACCATGAACCTCTCAACTTTTATTCCTTGTAGGAACTTTTATGATAGTCATATGAAATTGATTGTGCAGTCTGAGTGCACAGTTTAATCTCAAGATAATGGTTGGATACTATGGTTCTTGTGATTCATGACTATTGTGGGCATCACCTTACTCATATCAACTGATTTCTGCAGGACCCAGGCAACCTCGGAACATTACTAAGATCAGCTGCCGCATTTAATTGGGTAATGAAAACAAGCCATAGTTCAGAATATGTTTCTTTAATGTCTCTTTGCTCTTTTTGCTCTTCCAATGTTTCGTATGCTTGTGATTGTGACGACATGAGGGCAGTTTGACGTGTTTCTTGTGCATGGTTGAACCGTCACATGGAGATCTTGGAACCCAGAAGACTATGCTTTGTTAAGTTAACGAGTGATTTATTAAATTGATGTTCATTTGACTGCCAAAAGCTGGTTACTCAGACAAACTTGAGGATTACAAAATGAGGGTTCTGCTATATATTTTCTGTTACAAAGGTAGGTTTTGCCTCTGATATATCAAACCAATAGGACGTTTGGAAAGTGTAAGAGATTTTGTTATGCCAGCTCCTAAAGAGTGTTCTTTTGCTAAGTGCCACATATTCTGCATCAGTTATTCGGGTGATTTCTGAAGCAGTATGTGGCTTGTGCAACAGGATGGTGTTTTTCTGCTTCCTGGCTGTTGTGACCCTTTCAATGATAAGGCCCTTCGAGCAAGCCGAGGAGCCTCATTCCAGCTCTCTCTGGTATTAGGAAGGTGGAGCAATCTCGAAGCTCTTCGAAATGAATTTCAGATGAAGTTACTGGCTGGTCACCCTGAGAGCAACCTGGGACAAAAACTGGTGTCGAATTTATCGCCGAGTTTTGTTGATTCATTAGCCAATGTGCCCGTAAGCCTGGTTTTGGGTAGCGAAGGTAGAGGCCTCTCTGAGGAATCGGAGTCTCTGTGCGAGTTGGTGAGTATCCCGATGGCAGGAAAGTTCGAGTCTCTAAATGTTTCGGTTGCTGGTGGAATTTTTCTGTATATGCTCCAACCTCAGGTTTGGGTTACTCCTTCCACATTGTCCTGATGGAAATAGATACATTGAAATTGACAAGATATAGGGAATCATTATGATGGCAAGTGCGAGAGGCATAATATATGTATATATGCATGTGTGCGAGTGCTGGCGTGCATGGAGTATATCATTATGATGGCTTTCATTAGGACTGTTCAAAAGAGCTCAGAGGGCTTGAAAACCCTACCCCAACCATATATCACGGATTGGGTCGGACATGGATAAGGTTCCATTCTTTTTTTATATATCAAAAACAAGAAAACACCAAACAGGTCTGGTTCGGGTTCCGGATGAGGACCCAAACTGACCCGTTAATCATGACACAGGAAATAGGAGTACAGAAGAAGAAGAAAGACTGAAATCTGCAGCTACCTCCAGATCAACAACGAATCTCCATTAAGCCATATACCAGTAAAAAGAAACTCAACTCAGCATCACTTCATGGGGTCTCAATGCTCCCTTGTTCATAAAATCCTCAAGATCATTGCCAGCGGTATTGGAGGAGATCAATGAGTATGCCAACATCAATGATGATGACTCAATCATGAGCGGGTCGGCTACGGCCTCGAGCGACTTGACCCATTTGACTTAGGAGCATGCTGTGGAGCTTGCCAATTCCACTTTCATTTCCTGCATCCCAGTCATCGTCATTGTAAGAGATTGACACTGACGGTTATGGAGGAGGAGATCAACTAGTGGATGACGATGGGGAGTTTGGCTGGGAGTCTGCTTGGAGTGGTCCCTCACCATTGCAATGTAGACCATGGAATTTGGCGAGAGTTTTTTTTGGCGGACCTGAGGTTACCATAAATTGAAGATCAGAATGTCCGAACCGAAGCAACCCAAAAGGTTGATCTCAAGTCGAGTAACGATGGTTAGTGTTTGATTCGGCTGAACTACCTCATGCCGTTTGTTTCGGTTGGGTCTTGTGCAAAAACCGGTCCAACCGACCCCTGACATCCTTACCATGAATCTATGCTTGTATGTAAATACCTATCAATTGTATGAATTGGGAAAAGTGCAATAAATTAAGTACTTTTAGACAACTTTGGCTCTCTTAGATAATGGACTCCTTGAATATCTTGAATAGAGCTTTGCATTCAGTGATATGAGGGCGCGCATCCCATGTTGGGTTATCACGATTTGAGAGAAGCTTATCAAAGAAAAGCTCAAAAGTGAAGCTTAGTTTAGTTGGTGTGTAAAAATATGGAATAATAACATAAATAGTTCTCAAATTTTAAATTTATTCAATGCGATCTTTAAATTTTAAGATCAATGTCATTCTTAACTTTTTAATTTATTGAATATGATTATGAACTTTTCAAAATTCAAGGATGCCATACTCAAAGAATACCTACATAGCACTTTTCTTTGATTTGCATCTTTGGATTGGACTAAAATCTTCCAAAACACTCGAAAATTCACTTGACATGTAAAAAAACACAAGTGACATTTTCATAGCATTTCATGAGGCATTCATGGAATTTGACAAAAGTTTGAGCCTCCTTTCGTCTCCTGCACCACTTAATATCATAGGGCTTTGGAGATACTAATTGGGGCAAAATCGGTCATAAGAGAGCTCAAAGAACAAGAGTTGTACAACCGTCTAATTTAATTGAAAAATCGGATTGGACCGATAGATTTACATTAGCTCTAAAGAGAATTAGTTCAGTTCCTAAATCTACAAATTAATAATCCATCAAAGATCTGGTTCGAACTTCGATTCCAAAGTGAAAACTATCGGTTCCACTTAAGAACCAAATGTTGAATTGATCCTAAACCAGTTAATACTCTTGTACATATTGAGAATCAAAGTGCAACTTTTGTGATTCGGTATGGGAAGTTTATTTTTACACGAAATAAAAGGTGAACCAGCTCCTGATTCAATCCAAAACTTGGACCAAATTAGCTTGGACCGCCTCTAAAAGAGAACTAGTTTGGTTTTAAATATGCAAATCTTGATTCCAAAGTGGAAACCGCTAGTTTAACTTAAGAACCGACTGTTGAGCCAACCCTAAATCAATCAATACTCTTGCACCTCTCAACAATCAATGTGCAGCTTCTATATTTTAGCACGAGAAGTCATTATTTACACAAAATGAAAAGGTAAACCGGTTCCTGAGTAGATCAGATCCAGTTCCTAAACCGTGGGTTCCAAAATGGATCGGAAATCCAGAGTCATAGGGTCGATTCCAGATCTACACCGGGAATCGGCTCCACCGGAAATCAACCCATGCAAAAACCGATCAATCTCCGTTAGCCTCCAACCGTTAACGGTGAAGACAACTTCACCGCGCAGCACGATCCTTTTCTCTCAGTTTCACTCCACCGTTTTCTAAACAAGTAAAAGGGGGAACTGCTGCTGCTGCTGCTGCTGCAAAAGGAGCGTCACGAGCCCGCCCCGGCCCAGTACTCGATCACGATCCCAAATCGATCGTCATTCTCACGCGCATCCTCCTGCTTCTCGCCGGAAACCCCAATCTCCGATCGACCGATCCATCACCGGAAGCTCCGACCGGCGATGTCGGCGGGAGGGAAGCAGCCGCAGCCGCCGCAGTCGCCTTCGCCGTCGTCCCTCTTCACCCTCCGAGGATCTCTCCTCACCCTCGCCCTCCTCACCCTCGCCTCCTTCACCCTCGTCTCCCTCAAGTCCCTCCGCCCCTCCGCCGCCGCCGCCGCCGCCGCCGCCCCGTGAAGCTGAGCCCGTCCTTCGACAGCATCGGGAAGCTGTCGAGCGACGGCGCGGCCGCGGGCGGGGAGGATTTGTCCGATATCTACCACCTGCCCGAGGTCTTCCGGCTGAACTATGCGGCGATGGAGAGGGACTTCAGGGTGTTCATATACCCGGACGGGGATCCCAACACGTTCTACCAGACGCCGAGGAAGCTCACCGGCAAGTACTCGAGCGAGGGCTATTTCTTCCAGAACATCAGGGAGGGTAGGTTCAGGACGGACGATCCGGACCGAGCGCACTTGTTTTTCATTCCGATTTCGTGCCACAAGATGCGAGGGAAGGTATGATTCCGTCCGTTTCTCTTCTTTCTCTATTGGGGTTCGTTTCATTTTGATCGGATTGTTTAGTTTCAGAAGGCGATTAGCAATGAAAGGCGATTCTGCCTTAGCTTTTGGTTTCGCAAGTCTAAAAGCTTAAATGAAGTTCGGGTTCTGCCTTTAAGTAGGGAAGTAGATTTACTTGTATTTAGATTAGTCCAGCCATGTACCAACATGTAGCACATTCTGCGTATTGATAGTTGTTCAAGAATATCTGTTGGCACCCTACAAATGCCAACCTTTATTTATAGTTAATTGTTGAGTGAAATCTCTGTTGTGAACTCTTAACCCACGGCATGCATCTGGATGATGCTTTGCCATGTTTTCAGAACCTAGAAAGCTCCAATGACTTTGTTAGAGACGTGTTGAGAAATGAGAATTGCCAACTCTGGAGTTTGGACGTTTTGGATGTTCTCTTCCCAGTTTTTGGAAAGATTTTACTGAAATTTCCTTTCATGCTTTAACAGCTGGCAGTAATCTTATGGCTTCCATTCTTATGCTGGAACTTCGGATTTCTTTATCTTGCTGATGTTTTAGCAATAATATGCATGGTGTGACTTGAAACTTATTTCAAGCATTCAATTGTTTTATGGTTATTTTCATGCCTTTTCATTTCCTGTTCCTATATTTGGCAAGGTTTATTCCCAAATGTTCCTTTGCGTTATTTTCATTTTTCATCTAGCTTTTGATTAGACATTTCTTAATAATAAAGCTTATGCATCTGACATACTGATGCTTCAATCTTAGTCTAGTTGATGAAGTTTTCTCTTGGGTGTTGTATCTTTTATGACCGTATGCAGGGAACATCTTATGAGAATATGACCGTAATAGTCCAGAACTATGTGGACAGCCTTATTGCGAAGTATCCATATTGGAATAGAACCCTGGGAGCAGATCACTTCTTTGTGACTTGCCATGATGTTGGTGTGAGGGCGACAGAAGGAGTTCCTCTTCTTGTAAAGAATTCAATTAGAGTGGTTTGCTCTCCAAGCTATGATGTCGGGTTCATTCCACACAAGGACGTTGCGCTTCCCCAAATACTACAACCGTTCGCTCTTCCAGCTGGAGGAAATGATGTGGAGAATAGGTAAAATAGTGCATAGAAGAGAGAATTATGGTTCATATTAGGCTGTGTCACTGTAGCTATTTTCTGACTTTTGCGATTTGTCACGATATGCTATTGCACACTTGGTTTGGTTTATTTGTTATGAACTGTTTATCATACCTTCAATTTTAGCTTGTCTAGTTTCATCAAGGGTAAATTGTGCTTTGACTTTAGTCATTTTGTAGTGGTCCCCTGTACTTTGTTTTTGGCAGGATAGCTCCATGTACTTTAAAATCAACAAGAGAGGCCTCATTGCTAGATTAATGTCTGCAGTCTATCAAGATAAAATATCCACTATCTCAGTTATGGCAATCTTACTTGGTCTCAATAGCTTGGAAACGTTTGCCTCCTGCAGGTTCTGGGGTTACATTTAGGAAAAATCCACTTTCTGTAGATGTCAGAAGTTTTTCTTTTTGGTGGATGAAGGAATAATCGAGTGCACTTCCTAATTGCATGCCACGTGGGATTTTTAAACCCAACAGTTATGGCCATCTCATCAAGCATTGTGGTTATCTGATCTTTAGCAGATTTTTCACTTTAAATGTTGAGTTTAAGCCAACACTTTTTTGTAAATCATTTAATTTGGTTAGAATTACTTTAGCAAATTCTTCTTGTCCGATTGTGAGGTCTTTTATCATTATTTTGTCTCCAGACCTTTTTTCTTTGTCATTATATCCCATTATATAGGACCCAAGGGTGTTTGATTGACATTTTGTTTTATGCAAGTTAATTTGTATCCTACATTGCACATGACTGTCTTCATTTTAGCCTGACAAAACTTTGTGATAATGTGAGCAAAAGCTGTCATTGTGAAAAGGGAACTTTCTTTGCAGGACAAGACTTGGTTTCTGGGCTGGTCATCGCAACTCCAAAATTAGAGTTATACTGGCACGTGTCTGGGAGAATGACACTGAACTTGATATTTCAAATAACAGAATAAGTAGGGCAACTGGACATCTGGTTTATCAAAAGAGATTTTACCGGACTAAGTTCTGCATATGTCCTGGTGGTTCCCAGGTCAACAGTGCCCGGATAGCTGATGCCATCCATTATGGATGTGTTCCTGGTGAGTGTCATTTTCGTAGCTTTTGATGCTGTGCCTTTCATCCTAGCTTATTGTTTTCTGTGGAGAAACTTTTTATAGTTCAAAATTGATGGAGGATCCATTTTCCTCTTGCTGACCACTGCAACTAATTCTGGAAATACGACTATAAATGGACTTCCTGTTGAGACTCCAATATGCCTCTTGCCAATGGGAAAATTATTAAAGCTGAACCTATGATGAGTGTGGCCATCGTAAAAGCAGTATAATACTGAAATGAGATTTGGTTTAACATCTCATTGAAAGCGCCTATGTGATGTTGATACTTAAACTGATCAGCACCAACTGTTTTACTAGAAGTTTGGATCCTTTGATAGCCAAATGATATCAGAATTAGCCCAATCGCCAATAGTAAATAATGCGTGTTGGCTTGTAAAAATGTACGATTTTGCGAGCCCAAATTAGAGGATAGTGTGAACCTGCAGCAAGAATGTTTGTTAGGTGAAATCGTTATAGGATTGCAATTTGACACGTGAACTCGCTTAGAATTGCATTTCAGATGGTCAGTGGATTGCAAACTTCATGGGAGCTTCTTTCATAGTATCTTGGTCTCTAAGGAAGCCCATAATACAACCAGCAGGGAAAATATGCCTAAAAGATTTGGAAAAAGGAAACAGGACAGATAAAATAAACCTTGGATCAACTTTAAAATGGGAATAGATTAGGCACAGCACAACGTAAATATCAGTATTCCTGAAAAGAAAATGAAAAACATAGCAATATGAAATGCAGAAGATATTACAGCTCTGAAGCCTTGTAATGACAGGAAAGCATCCATCAGGTGGATTCGAAGTAAAAAAATTGGTTCGATTGTTTCCAGATTTTATGAAGTTCTCTTCCTCTATTAGTATTATGAATAGAAACGTAATGGTTCTATAGTGAATAGGTAAATTTGATAATTTATATGTAATAAGTTGGGAATAGTTCATGTTTACCTCATTTTTTCTTGTTCCTGTGCTTCTTACCAGCTTGCTTTCATTTCAGCTATATAGACTTCACTGAAAGACCTGTATTCTTTAATATATCAACAATTTGGTTACATTATTATGGACGATAAGTTCCTAATCATGGATTGAATTTAAAAGGAATCTGTAGTGAGCATTAACATAAAACAAGTTCCTTTAAGCATTGTACTCAATCGTGCATCCAATTTCTTAAGCATGGCACATTTAAAAAGAACTGTATCACGCAGTTGAATAGCTAACGATTTCTAAAAAATAACTTAAATGAACTATCTCCTTTCATGGGAGAGCATGTACTGCTAAACTACTGGATCCTCTTACTAGTTGAGAGAGAAAGGTGAAATATGATTCTACTTCAAAATTAGCAAGAGGACAATCGTTTGTATCTTAGTTGGAACTCAAAACCTATAGATAGCACAATTCATTCAACCAAGAAAATAATTATTTTCTTATTGAGTTGTTGGTCAAGGCAAAGGTAGCACAATTCATCTTCGCTAAACTTGATAATGAATAACTACAATCACTATCAACTTGTCTACTTTGTGATTACATGATGCATTTGCTTGTGAGCCAAGGATGGCACCAATGAGGTGGAGTATCTATAGCACCTATAAGTCTCATATGGAGTTTTACTCCACTTGACTACTTCTTTTGGGTTCTTGGCACATATACTGTGGGATTGTTATTTGATCCATTTATCAAACTACCTTCGATATTTATGTTGGCTATACTTCAATGCACTAGAAAATGACATCTGGTATGGATATAAAAGTGCAATAATTGTGTGACTGATGCCTTGATTTTGAGGGAAATTCAGAGAAACGAAGAAATTCTTGTAATTTTGTTACTTATCTGGATACTTCATTTGCAGTCATTTTGTCCAATTACTATGATCTGCCGTTCAATGACATTCTTGACTGGAGGAAATTTTCGGTCATACTCAAGGAGAGTGAGGTGTATAATCTTAAGCAAATACTGAAGAATATATCTGATGCTGAGTTTCTGCAACTGCACGAGAATTTAGTAAAGGTATGACTTTTTGTACAAATAGTATGCTGTTCATGTGTTCTCTATTGGGTGTTGTTAATAGTCAGTATTGTCTAATTTGATGCTGTAAATCCTGTGATTTCTGAAGATTTACTATCTACTACGCGTATTGAGGTGTATCCTATGTGAGAACTTCAGGGAGATGGGGCATTTAATTTCATGTAGGCTCAACCTTTACATATGTTCCACCCAAAAACTATCTTTCTTTAAGATGAGATTTCTTTGTACCTTGATTCTTAAAATCTAGGTGAGATCCTTTAGTCTGAGGTGAAAAGATATGGGTGGGTAGGAGAAAGCGGTGGTCTTGAGAGTGCCTCTGATGCCCTATCATAGCTTTGAGATGTATACTGCTACTTTCTGTCATCTTCATTGAAATCAGAGCCTTGACTTTATTATTTTAGACATGAAAAATGATTTTGGAAAAAGATAGTATATGTTTCAGGTGGCATTAGTGTGTGCACTCATTGGTGTAGTGGACACAATAAGACATGCTTATGAGTTATTTGCATCTGGTGCAAAATCAGAGTTATGCTATTTGAGGATCCACATGGAGGTGAGACATATGAATATGCATTTTTATTGTTAATTGCACCCAATGTTGTATGGACAAGGTTTCAATGTTGTCTAATTAAAAGAGAAAAAATGAGTCATTTTTTGCTTGCTGAGTGATATTTGTGGTTGGTTTAGTAATCAGAGAGCATTTCAACCTCTCTTTAGTGAATAGAGTAGCCTTTATCTACTCATGTCCGAGCTAAGCTTGGCTAATCTTCCAAACAATGCAAGCACCGGAGCATTTAATTCCTTTGAAAGAGGCAATTCATTGCAATTTGTTGATGGCCATGCACTCACTGCATCACTTGCTATCTTGCATCTTCTGAAACAAATCAGATACATCTTAATCAAAATTTGGTTGGCTTTAGTCCAAGTGATAGTAGTTGCTGATGCCAAGATTCTATGGCCTGTTCTTCCAGGTCCAGAAGCACTTTCAGTGGAATTCACCACCAGTAAGATATGATGCTTTCCACATGGTCATGTATGAGCTTTGGTTGCGCCACCATGTCATTAAATACTGAAATGGTAATAGTTGTTTCGACTACCTTTTGTCCAGAGTATGATGGATGTTGATTACAAAGCATGTAAATTTTCACCTTATGATTCTCACCTTCTTCCGGTGGAGCAATCACTGAACAAACTGGGTAATTGAAAATTCTTTGGTTCGTTATAGTACTGACTTGATCTAGTCCACTGTGCTCATTCCACTTTTCAAGTTCATAGAAAAAGAAAATCCATTGAAGAATACCAGTATTTTTCAACTCCAGCCGAAATGGCGTCATTATGGACTGATTTAGCAACGTCAGCATCTAAAATAATGTTGTTTTGAGCTCAAGTCGTTGGAGAAAAGCCACGTTAGCATTTAGGTTGAATTTTCTCACCGTTTGCACTTAACTAATTTATTTTGCTCTAATTTTGACACTTTAAATGTGTTTTTTCAAACTTTTAGCATTTAAGTGATCCCCATGCCAAGTTTTGGTACTCTAGGGCTCCATGTCCCTAGTAAGAGCCATTTGGGTCCAACAGGTAAAGCCAATCAAGACGTTTGTCC
The DNA here is from genome assembly GCA_014182895.1 of Angophora floribunda. Classification (NCBI taxonomy): domain Eukaryota; kingdom Viridiplantae; phylum Streptophyta; class Magnoliopsida; order Myrtales; family Myrtaceae; genus Angophora; species Angophora floribunda. Next base: position 21,290,245 of record CM024712.1, read on the forward strand.
CCTAATGCCCAAGAAGACTGTAAAGCCATGAACATTTGCGAAATGCCTTGGCAGTTCGGATGAGAATGCACAGAGATTTGAGATGAGGCGGCACAGAGACTCGAACATCTCTGGCTTTCCATCAATAGGTACTGCAAAGAAGTTTCAATACACTTTCGGTACTGAGCCATTTGATCAAGGGCGAAAGCAGCAGTTGAATAGGAACGGCAATGTTGGCATAAGAAATTGATTCATCATTAGTCATTCCTGGAAGATAACCCCTTTAGAGTAAAGAGTGTTTTTCTCTGGTTCACAACAATCAAATTACTGATAATCTTGTCATTCTCGCTTTCCATTCTAGAGCACACTCGAGGTTGATATGATGAGATTAAGAATATGTCATTGAAGTAGCCAAATCACCATAAATATACTGAGTGAAATTTGCGTAATGTTTCATATGAATATTTGAGATCAATTATGATGACAAAGAATGGCACATCTAAACATACATGTATACATTACTCTGCTGATGCTTAATTCAAGACCTTTAGACGACAAAATTGTCGGCATCTTAACTTTAAGATACCTTTTCTCCATCGCCAAACCATGGCTGAGTAACTTGTTCTCCATTTTCTCTTCTCACGTCAAGGTCAAAGCTCCTATTATTACCATACATCTTCTAGAGCTTTCAAACAGAAACCCCAACAAATTCTCTTTAGAACTTCCCTATTCAAAGTTGTCCCTAATGTGAAGATCATAAAACCGCACCCCTTCTCTACCAGTCACTCAAATGCTGACCCAGTGGGAAGATAAATGTTCAGGAGATTAATCTGCAGGAGATCAATGCCGTGCCTCCACAGAGCACAGTTACATCAATGATGTGGCGGAGATGTTATGTTATAATCAAGAATCAGAAACTGATTCACCAGTAATCTCTGCAAGAACACAGGCCATCCTTAATATGATGATATCTCTTTGAATCTCTTGCTACAATCTCTCTTCCAACAGCAACGGAGACATACTTCATCCAAGAGTGACAATCCCCACAAACTCTAAGATTCTTAAGAATCCTGATACTGTTAGTCTTATTTTTAGTCCTTGATAGAGCAAAAGCTAAGGCCAGTTTCTCGCTGTGGTAATACAATGACGTCTCCTTTTTCTCTTCATCCAAATCCTGTAACACATATCTAGTGTCTGGGACATAGCCGAGATTTCTAACTTTCTCGATCAGTTCTTCCAGCGTGTTGAGTATCTCTTTTGATCCCAAGTGAGATAAATCACCAGCCATGAAAGTATGAACTTCCCTATCAACTTCAACCCAACTCATTGCGGGATTCTTCTTCAATTTCATCTCCCTCATTGTGCTTTTCATCTCAATAAGCTGACTCCAATTGCAAGTTGAGGCATATATATTTGACAACAGCACATGTGTTCCTTCGTCTCTTGGTGCTAGTTCAAGCACTTTTTTCATAGCTCTCTCTGCCATTTTTACATCTCCATGAACCCTACATGCACCTAACAATGTCCTCCACACAACAAGATCTGGATTATTTATTTGTGTCACCAACATCTCAGCCTTCTTTGAGTCTTCCTGACCTCCCCAGTAAATCAACCATGCATGCATAGTGATCTCTCCTCAATTCTGTTTCATGACTGTCTCGTAAATATGAAAAGATCTGCCGACCCTCTTCAACCAACCCTGCATTGCTGCATGCCAAAAGAACAGCCACAAATGTCACCTGATTTTGCTCAAGCCCCAAATCTTTCATCCTATTATACAATTCAAGTGCTTCCTTTCCCAGACCGTTAACAGCGTAGCTATATATCATGGAGTTCATAGACACCATGTCTGTATCTATCAACCGATCAAAGACTGACCTTGCCATTTCTGCCATTCCACATTTTCCATACAGGTCAATAAGTGCTGCTCCAGCATAACCATTTCTAACTAATCCATATTTTGTGAGAACCGCATGGATTTGTTTTCCTGTTTCCAGCATAGCTAGGCTCGAACATGCTCGAAGAACACTTGATAATGTGAAAGAATTAGGATTTACAGAACTTTGCAACATTTCCCGAAATTTCAAAAGAGCAATCTCTTCCCTACCATTTTGCACGAGACCTACAATGAGAGATGTCCATGTCACCAGGTTTGGGTTAGCCAAGCCATTGAACACCTTGATGGAGTCATCAACCATCCTGCATTTCGAGTACATTGTCAAGAGTGAAGTTTGTGAAGCGATTGCATAGTCATAGCCAGTTTTGACCATACATGCATGAATCAATTTACCAGATTTTAAATCTGCTGAGTTTGCACAACCGATTAAAGTGCTTGCAAGAGTGAATTCATTAGGCTTGATCCCCTTCCTGATCATATCCAAGAAAACCACTTGAGCCTTGAAGTCCTCGCCATGCTGCACATAACCAACTATCAATGCCGTAAGCAAAACCACATCTTGCTCTGTTACTCGGTCCACCACCAACTGTGCATCTCGCATTTTACCAAATTTTGCATACATATCAATGAGAGCGCTACCAACAAACACATTGGAAACCTCCAACCCCAAAACCACGGCGAGCCCATGAGCTCTCTGACCACCGGCCAACAGACCAAGGGCCGAAAACGCCTTGAAGACGCTCGAGAATGTGTACTCATCGGGAAAGACTCCCTTCCTCATCATCCTCTCATAAAGCTCGATAGCTTCTCTGCTTCTTTTCTGCTTAATATAAGAAGCGATCATAGAATTCCAGGTGACCACGTGCCTTTCGGGCATTTCGTCGAACAGATTGCGAGCCTCGCTCAGGCCGCCGCACTTCAGGTAGGCGTCGATCAGCTTGTGGCCCAAAAGGGTGTGACAGAGAGCGGTTTTTATCAAATGGGTCTGCACTTTCCGGACATCTAGCAAGCATCTCGTCTCTGCGCATCGACCCAAGAGAGAGGAGTAGGACTGCGGGGTCCTCCCCTGGCTCGGGCTGCACAGAGCGGACGAACTGATTGCACGAACCGCGCAGTGAAGAGAAGGTTTCAGGGGGATTCGGCGGTTCGACCACGTTGTTATGGTGGCATCCAACCGGGAGACCGGATTGAAAACGAAAGGAGGAGCGATGGGTCTGCAGAGGCGGAGGTTCCTGGGCATTTTGTTCCTTCCCAAGCCATGCACGTCAACCCACGTTCATTGATTCTTGCAACCCCGACAGGAGGAGTCCGTCTCCGGGAAAGAACAAAGGTGCAAGTATCCGGAGGACAGAAGAGCGATGACCATCCATTATTCATTCCCACATACTTCATTAAGCGCCAGCTGTAGTCATATGATGATAGCCATGAAATCTAGTGAAGAGAAGAAACTGAAGCAGCGAAAAACATTTGACATTTGGAGACCGTCCAATGGCACATGTCTCTCTATCTTGTTTATTCGATTTACGTTGGTGCCGCCAGATTTACTGATGGTGCTACAAGGTCGATGGCAGCAGCAGCGATACCCAATTTGCGATAGCAGCGAGGTAGTGGCAATGATAAAAGTTTCTTGGGACAAAAATTACAGCTTGTTTGAAAAATGACGAAAAGAGATAGAGATGTGAATTTATATTAACCGTAGGAGGTGTGTGTCTAGGGACTTGTAACATAAATAGGCATCCAATATGTAAACTAATGGCTACTACAGGGGCTAGCATTGTTAATTTTTTTTCTTTTTATGAGGTCAAATTTTAGTCAAATTTGAACATTTTCAAATTGCTGTTCGGATGCTTGATTGTGCAAAGAAGAAAAAGTTTAGGCATTCCTTGTTGGTCGATAATATCAAATTTCATCCAATCATTTAAAAATGCATACAACTTCTTAATTACAAGAAGGTTTAAGGTATCAAATTCTATCTCGTCATTCTCTTGCATTTTCATTTGAGTACTTGATTCTTCCATTGATATATAATTCAATACACATGACATACAAATCTTGCCCCTAAGTTAGAGGAGGTGTAGATTTATGGAAATGCTAATGATATGGATTTCAATCAAGTTTCCAATCCTCATGTGGCATAATAAAGTGTCGGACTTAAAGATAAATTAAATTTTATTATGAATATCTAATACATTTCAAGTTTCACATTGATTCGAGGTTTTCATTTTCGAGAATGAACATGGGTCGGCCTGATTCTGTTTGGTCGTGCTACCACATTAATGATGTAAAGATCTGGTATGAACCTGATGAATCGAGTTCATTTTAATCATTAATAATCTTGTGAATTATGCAATTAAATATTTGATTTGATGGACGGCAGGATCCGAAAAGGCACAACCGGGTCGGGTCGTCCTCCATTTCCGGTCGCATTTCGCGACGGGTTTACCGCTTTTTCCCCGTCAAAAAACTCAGTCGCCGCCAGCCTCTCTGCAATCGCTCTCGATTCCAACCCTCTGGATCTCCATATGCGCGCCACCGCCGTCGCCGGACCCTAGACCTCCCCCCTCAATGAGCGGGGCCGCCGCCGCCCCCCGATGCTCCGCCGCCGCGAGAATGACGTCGGCCATTTGCAGCCCCTGCGATCCCGCCGCCCCCTTCGCGCCCTGCGCCATCGCGAGAGCCCTCTCTTCCGTCGCCTCTCCCGCCGCCTCTTGCGCCGCCGAGGCGGAGCCGTCGGACATTCCGTCTCGGCTCCTCTCGATCCTCGTGTCCCCGAATTGGGAGAGGAACCCTTGGCTCAAGAGGCTGATCCCCTCGATAACCCGTCCCATGTCGCCTCCGTCTTCGCCTCGAATCTCGACCCTCGGCGGCGCTCGGGTTCTTCAATTGGATTTCGCAGAGACCCGGCTTCAGCCACAATGTGCAGTCTTATTCGGCTTTGTTGGCCGTTCTGATTCCTAACAAGTTATTCCGTGTTGCCGAGAAGCTACGGATCGCCATGATAAAATGCTGTGGTTCGGTGGATGACGCGCGGTTCGTGTTGGAGTTCTTATCCCGGATGAACGGGGAAGGTGATTTGAGATTTAAGCTTACCGTCAGATGCTATAATACCTTACTGATGGCATTAGCGAAGTTTTTGATGATGGACGAAATGAAGAATGTGTACAAAGAGATGTTAGACCTGAAGGTTCTGCCGAACATCTATACTTTCAATACAATGGTTAATGTGTACTGTAAGTTAGGGAATCTGGTGGAGGCAGAGTTTTACGTGAGAAAGATTTTGGAGGGGGTTTGAGCCCAGATACATACACCTACACCTCCCTGATATTGGGTCACTGTCGGAAGAAGGATGTCAATGGCGCCTATAAGATATTTGTGCAAATGCCCCAAAAGGGTTGTGCAAGAAATGAGGTTTCATACACAATTCTTATACATGGTCTTTGTGAAGCTAGGCGGGTGGATGAGGCTTTGAAATTATTTTCTCAGATGGAGCAAGATAATTGCAGTGCTTCTGTTCGAACATATACAGTTCTTATATGTGGTTTATGTGATTTGGGTAGAATATCAGAAGCAATGGACTTGTTCGCGGAGATGCCTGAGAGAGGTTGTGAGCCTAATCTTCATACCTATACTGTCCTCATTGATAGTTTCTGTAGGAACAACAAGATCATTGAAGCCCGGAAATTGTTGGATGAATTGTCGGACAAGGGGCTAGTTCCAAGTGTTGTCACTTATAATGCTTTAATTAATGGGTATTGTAAGGAAGGTAAGATAGAAGCGGCATATGATATTTTAGGTTTGATGGAGTCAAAAAAATGTAGTCCAGATACTCGTACATACAATGAATTGATAGACTACTTTTGTAAGAATAAGAATGTGCACCAGGCTATGGCATTGTTTAATAAGATGGCTGAGCGCAACCTCCCTCCCTCTGTCATCACTTACAATTCTTTAATTCATGGTCAATGTAGAATAGGGGAACTGGATAATGCTCATAGGCTACTTAAAATGATGGAAGAAAGTGGTTTAGCTCCTGATGTGTGGAGTTATAGCTTTATTATGGATACTCTTTGTAAGAGGTTGAGGATTATAGAAGCTTTTGCTTTATTGGATTCATTGCATGAGAAAGGTATCAAAGCAAATGAAGTGATCTATACGTCGTTAATCGATGGCTGTTGTGCATCTGGACAACTTGAGGATGCCCTTAGACTGCTTGATAGGATGCTATTGGAGGATTGCAAGCCAAATTCGTTTACTTACAATGCTCTGATAGATGGATTGTGCAAAGAGAAGAGAACACAAGAAGCATTGATGATGGTGAAAAATATGCTGAATCTGGACCTGAAGCCGACAGTGTATACTTATACAATTCTGATTAAGCAGATGCTTGCTGAAGGAGACTTTGACCATGCTGATAAGCTTTTAGATCAGATGGTTTCCTTGGGATATCAGCCTGATCTCTTTACTTACACATCGTTTATCTATGCATACTGTTCTCAATGCAGAATATATGAAGCAGAAAATTTGATTTCTAAGATGAGAAGAGAGAAAATTGAGCCCGACTCAGTCCCTTACACATATTTGATTGATGCATATGGTCGATTAGGATTACTTCATCTATCTTTTGATGTTCTGAAACGCATGTTTGATTCTGGCTGTGTGCCTTCTCACCATACATATGGTCTGTTGCTTCAGCATTTTTAGATGCAAATCAGGTGAAAGGGGAAAACCTTGTGGTCACAGGTGATATCTCAGCAGTTGATAAAGCAGATGTGTGGAGGATTGTGGATTTTGTAACTGTTTTGAAGTTTTTCGACAAAATGCTTGAACATGGTTGTGCTCCTAATGTCAACACTTATGCAAAGGTCATTATAGGACTTTGCAAAGTGGGCCGCCTTAAAGTAGCAGTTAGAATAGTCAATCATATGAGAGATAGAGGCATGAATCCTGATGAAAAAACCTACAATGCTCTTGTTTGCTGTTGTTGTGAGAGGGGAGAATACAGAGAAGCGAAGAAGATGACAGAGGCTATGATTGAGCATGGTCATTTACCCCTTCTGGAGTCTTCTAAGCTGCTTATATGTGGCCTATATGATCAAGAGGATGATGAAGAGGCTGAACATTTTTTTCTTAGTCTCTTAGTTTGCGGGTACAATCATGACGAACTAGCATGGAAGCTTCTAGTTGATGGGCTACTTAAGAAGGGTTTTGTAAAGAGATGCTCAGATTTGCTACAGGTCATGGAGAGGAAAGGCTGCCAACTGCACCCTCAAACGTATACATTGTTGATTGAGGGACTTGATGGGGTGTAAATTGAAATAAAATATTATTTTGACTGGAGGCTACTGGCATTGTTGTCACTGCAACATTTTAAAGAACTGGAAAAAATGACTGCATATCGTGACGACACTGAGTGCATGTTGATATGCAGCTGGAAGGAGTATTGTTGCTTCGGGAGTAAAAAGAATAATTGCAAAGTGTTGCACAATCACTGCCCTCTGCAGCAGGATAACTATTGGAAGGTGAATTAGTTCAATTTTTTTACTGATCTACCTAAATTTTGTTTGATTCTCCATTCTGATATGTTTAGAATGATGATTTCTCCTGGTAGGATGATTGACAATAGAAGCATGTCAGAGTCAACCAATATGGAAACCATTTCTTGGTAAGCACATCCAATAGTTTATGGTTGGTGAAATTTTTTCTTTTGGTTAAGTTTATTCATATAACAATTCTTTTATTGCATTTCTTCATGACATGGGTTATTTGTGTAAGCATACTTATAGATTTGTCTTCATCTTGTTAGAAAATCCAATTTATAAGTTTAAGTTAATAGTTAGAGAGAGATCACCTATATATAAGACTTATATGAATCTCATAGATAAGTGACATGGGATACTTTATTACCTTGTTTCACATGCAAATCTAATTGAGAACGACATGTGGAATTGATGAACCACACACACATAAATAAACTAGGGTGGAACTTAGCTTTGCTACCATGTTAAAGTTAGATGACAAAAGTTGAGACCAAAAGACTTGGGGTTTTGAACTCCCCTTGTCTTCATATGTAGTAACCATCACATAGTGTTTAAAAGTATGCCGCTACAAACTTGGTTTAACATTATGCTGACAATTACAAAGAACTCTCAACACCCCCTTGAGTTGGAGCATTATATGTCTTATGGTCTAAGCTTGTTACCATATATTTGACTTGAGGATCTGAGAGAGGCTTGGGAATAGATCGGCAAGCAGATCATTATACTTCACAAATCTTGTTGCAATTTCTCCACATAGTAACTACTTCCAATTAAAAGGGCAGTCATACTCAATGTGATTAATTCTCTCATTAAACATGGGATTAGAAGCTATATTTAATGAAGGGCAATTGTCACAAATTAACCAGATGTATTCTGTCTATCCAAATCCCACTTCCTCAATACAAAACTTTTGCCACATTAGTTTACATGTTCCCACAGCCATAGCTCTATTCTCAAAGGCTGCACTAGATTTAGCCACAAGTATCAGCTTTTTGCTCTTCCAGGAGATAAGAATCCCTCCATCAAAGACGTGATGTAGACCGTCTATATGAGGGAGAGCTTGCCCAATTTGCACCTATGTAACCAAAGATGTGACAATATCCATGATCATAGTATGACAATCTTTTCCTGGAGCACATTTTAATATATAAAGAATCTGAAATATTTTGTTGCATTGACTTCGTCGTAGCATGTTAAGAAATTGACTGACCACACTTATTGCAAAAGCAACACCAGGGCAAGTAATAGTAAGATAATTCAATTTGCCAACCAATTTGCAAAATTGGCCAGGGTTATGGATGAATTTTCCCTGATCTGGTACTTCACATTAGCATTTATGGGAGCAGCTGGTTCAGGCCCTAATGTGCCTGTCTCCTGGACAATATCCATTGTGTAATTTCGCAGGCATATATAAAAGCCTTGTTGAGAGAATGCTTACCTTAATACCTAGGAAGTACTGCTATTGATGATGAAGATGGCTTTTCAGTTGAGCAGTAACATCTATATCTTTTCATGTACTGACTACGTCATCAGCATAAATCACCATTAAGATTCACAAACTAGATGCAGAGACGTGAAAGAAAACCAAAAGAGCGGTTGATTTAATACCATGTAAGAAAATTTAAACAAAAAGTTTAGGCTATTAGGTGTAGGGAGAGCACATATGTACAAGGCTCATGTAAAACACATTGGCAAGAGATTGGGGATACTTTAATGATTGTGTTTTGGCAGCATTTGAATGGATGAAAGTCAACTGCTGATGCTTGTGGGTCAGTGATGATGTAGAAATGGGCTTCTTCTTGTGGGCTCACTCCTAATGACCATCTGATGGGCTCTGATATATCCCAATCTCCAAAAATTGTAGCAAGTCAATAAACCATACATGAGAATTTATTGTTTCATAATCCTATAAGGCAAAAGGTGGTGAATGAGCATCTGATTTTATCTCTTAATGACTTTTAATTAACATCCAATAAGCAATGCAGCTGATATTTGCTATTATGGCAAAGAAGAACATCTGATTTTAGTAAAACCGCTTTACCTGAGGGCCATATCTACCTATATATCTGGATTAGACTTTGTTGCTGAAACTTTTCATTTTGTGCAGGCCATGCTTGGTTTTTGAAGCATTGCTGATTCTCAAGAATCAGAAGTTTATAGGCAAGTGTGGAAGAGTGAAATGAACTTGATTTATCTAATTGAAATGATGAGTGGGGGACCTCCGGAAATCAACTGTTACAATGAGGTCTTACTAGCCTGACTTTGGCTTATGTCCTTTTGGTTCCAGGTCCTTAACAATTTGTTTATTGAATCAATCTTTGGTGGTTATGTTCTTGGGAAGTGTATAATTCTGGCTCTTGTGATTTGAGCTGCTAAACTAACTGGCACTTACATTTTTAATGCTTGTATTTCTGAGTGGAGGCAGTGTTCTGATAGGCTGTTATTAGGAATGAATTGCAAGAGTTGATCTGGTCACCTGCTAATTAGTTGCTAAACTCAGCTGTATATGTAGGAGGGAGAAGACATTCCATTTTTTGCCTAGATCTGGGATCTCATGTAGTTGTTTGGGAATGTTGCTCCAAACTAATTTTGAAAGATGGTATTTTGAAATGGGAACAATTCTTTTACCGATATTGACATTAATCTGGGGCTTTTTACCTTTTGCTTGTGCTGATTGGTAAATATTCTCAATAATGTAGAAGGTATATAACATTGTCAACACATCGATACCATTATGACAATCTTCAGTCTTTAAAAATGTCAACACTCAGGATCTGATTACATACAGCTATTGATCCCAAAAAGAAAAAGGATATGGGAAAACAAATACCTTAAAAGGGTTTCTCACTCTCAAATCTGCTTTTCTGGAAACTAGAAAGTTGTGTGGCAATCTGTCAAATATCATTTGGATAAGGTATTGTAATAGTTGGTGATTGGCATTGCTTCTTGAACTTTGAATCCTTTTTATTCCAAATCATGATCTTAATGGACAAGAAGTACTATCTGTTCTTGCCAACCTTTTCATAGACAGTTATGTGTAGCATGAATTTTTATTGCCAAGTTATTTATCTGTCTGTTTGTCATAATTGGCTTGTTTGACAGGAAAATTGCAGCTATCAGTGGTCGTGTCTGGTCCCTGAAAATGCTGATTTTGATGGAAATCTCATATGATGTGCTGGATGCAACCAATTCTTATCCAGTTGAGTGCTTTTACAAAAAATGGGTTCATTTTCTTTTGTAATTGTTGAATGTCGATTTTGACATATCTTAAAGTATCTTTATGTATGCATGCTTGCAGTCCTGACTGAGTTACAGTATACATGATGGGTGAGATTACTTATGATTACTGTTGGTTCTTTACACGGTTAATATGAATAATATCCATTGCATTATTAATTAAGCATAATAATTTAAGTAATTAGTGCATATTGTGGTTATATATATTTGAACTAAACTAGCCTTCTAGTATTATTGTCGATTAATTAACTAAATGTAGTTCTTTCTTAATCTTTTTGTGATCATGACTAGAATACATAATTTTAATGAAAGAAGATGATTTCGGGCTTCCCATTAGGGGCATGTCTTTTTGACTAATATTGATCCTATAGTGCCTAATAGATTGTTATGCACAAAGATGGCATTTCAATAGATGTTTTTCTACACTTGTATCTCCTTTCTTGTTGTGTCTAGGCATTCAATGGAGTGATGTACTTTACTATCGAAATTAGGGTTTCTGAAGTAAGCACTACACTGTCAAGGGCCCTTGATTGGGTAAATTAGTGATTAGGGCTGGATAGGGCATCACTTTTAACTGCTTTATGTGCATTGCTGTAATTGAGGGCTGTAAACTTTGGATTGGATATCCTCTCTCTTGAACTTAGAGCTTCCTATCTGTTGAATAACGAGCTTTTTAAAATCCCCGATTTGCTTTTGCACTCATGTTATCTCACCTTTATTTTTTAAACTCAACTATTGTGTAAAATGAAATATCCAACTTCTTAAGTAGCCGCGTTAGAATGCCAAGTTCAGATTTGTTATTGACTCTTAATAGAACTCGAAAGCCTTCTCTGCTGCCTAGTTTATCTGAGTTTCAAACATGAAGTCAGTTTTGAGTGGTTTCTTGTAAAATATTGTTGAAGCATTTGCGGAATACCATTTAATATAGCACCAGAAGATATGGTTGTTTTCCTTGTTTATGATGAAGTGCAATTTGGTTTTTGATGAAAATTAAAAATCTATGATAGGTTTACAAGTATGCTGCGTCATCAAAGGAAGAGGGGGAAGAACAGTACCAAGCTACAGTGACTTCGTACTATACGCTAATTTGTAAACTTCTACTTTGTTTCCCCTTTGCATGCACCTATGGGTCCTCATTTTGAGAAAATCTCTCATCCTTCATTTTGCCATCACAGAATTGCAAATAATGGCATTTTTGCAGTTGTAGGATATTTGCTATCTGTATGTACCAATGTCTGGGGATTTACATCATTGTAAATGAAAAAAGAGTAACTTTTTTTTTTTTTTGGTAAAGTAAATATGTATAGATTTTCACTAACAAAGCTATATGACAAGGGGGAATTCGGAACCAAACTTGCACTCACCAAGACAACATGTCATATGAGTGGAAGGGTGCCAAGTTCAAACACGAAAGAAAATACATAGCTATAACCGAGAAAACTAGGATATGCCATCAACGTCAAAAACCAACATCAGTTGCCATTAGCATAAAAAATAACCGGATCAAGGCCCCGACTTCATTGCAATCTTCTATTTGATTATCCGCCACATAGCTAAAAGCCATGGCTTTGTCTTTAATCGCCTTGATAATATGGAGCTTCATAGACGGGATGTGAAGTGGTTGAACATAGCATAAGGCACCAAAGGAGAATTGAGCAATCTCCTGGTGAAATTCATTACCTAGCAAGGAAGTAGTGGCCCACTCGATAAAATCTCTACACACTTTATCTTGCCAAGAAATATTACATTTGCAAGCCCAGAACATGGCACCCAAAAAATAGGTGATTTATGGAGTTCGGTTCCATATTACAAAAAGCGCAGGTTGCATCCAAAATTCTCCCATAAGATAACAAAAACATTTGAGTTGGGAGATAGTTTTTGGTAATTAGCCAAAGTAAAAACTAATGTCGTGGGACAAGCGATTTGTTCCAAATGAAAGAATACCATGGGACAAGCTGAGATTTATGCCAAATTGCAGCCCATGCAAAGGCAATAAAAAACATACCTTAGGAATGCTCCAGCCATATGAACTTGTCCAGATTAGAAGTAAGTACTAGGATGAAAATTGCATACCCCGAAGTTCTTGCAAAACTCCTTGCCCTGCTGGGGTGAAGAGATCCGCCACTTTAGCATGTCAAGACAATCCCGAATGATAGATAAAATTATTGAAGAAAATTGCATTTAACAACCCTTGCTAAAGCCATGGATCAAACCATAAAGATGTTGAGAGACCATTCCCAACCCGCCATCGAAAGAATATTTTACTATCCTCTCTAAGGCCCAAAATTTTCCTCCATGCCCATGCATTTAACAACCCTTGCTAGAGCCATGGATCAAACCATAGAGACGTTGAGAGACCATTTCCAACCCGCCATTGAAAGATTATTTGACTATCCCCTCTAAGGCCCAAAATTTTCGGTATTGTGGTATCCCAAAAGTTTTTCCTTTTGAGGCCAGTCAGCAATCGGCCCACGACAACCGGGCGGCCGATGGTCGGTGGCTGGCGGTAACGACTGGGCAGCCAGTGGCAGGTGGTGGGCGATAGTGGGTGGGCAGCTGTGTGCTATGGGCGACAAGTAGTCCCTAAGATATAAGTTTCTAGAAATTGTTCCCAGGAACAATAAACTACTTTTTTTTACTTCTCATTTCTATTATCGGGAACAACTTTCTATTCCTAGGAATAAAAAAATCAATTGGCACTACTAAACGAATTTCTATTTTTTTTCTATTCCGAGGAAAAAAAAAAAAAATTGGCAAGTTGCCAAACAGACCTTTGATGGATATATAATCTTTCTTTTTTTTTTTTAAGAACTTTCCTAAACACTCGTACTTCAAAAAAATTGGAGTTTCCAAACACTCGTAATTTGAAAACATCAAAAGGCGCTTTCAAAATGATTTACACTTCTTTTGGTCAGAAAAAAAGAATATTGTATTATCGAATACCAAAAAGAAATTATGTTATAATAAATTATAAGTAAAATTTTAATATTCTAACAAATAATAGAGAATTTGAAAATTCACCCTTTTCACGATAACAATTTTTTTAGCATACATTAAATGTTACTTCTAATTAACATAATGATTTTTACTCATTTAAAATTAAAGTATACTGTACTATCGAATCCCAATAAATTTATATTATAATAAAAATAATAAGTAAAATTGTTACTGATTGTTTACAGAATATGTCAAATTCTCAGAAGTCTCTTTAGCAACTAATTTGACAAGGAGAAAGTAACATTAATTAGAAGTATAATTCATTATTAACGTTCCTTATATAATTTATCATGAACTTTCCTAATATAATCCATTTAAAAATATGACCGTTGGCGAGCCTCTCCTTCCCTAAGCCCGATCGTCCTTCCTCTTTCGCTCCTCACATATACCCTTACAGTCTTGTCAGATGTCTCGGGCTGTGCTCGCGTTCCTCTATCGCCTGCTTCTCTCTAGGAGCCCCCCAACGCCGTCTGCGTGATGGACGCCTCCAGTCCGCCGCCACCTCCGCCGCCTTCTCCGCAGCAGCTACTCCGTCCACGCCACCGTCCAGAACGAAGGACTCTCTCTCGTTTAGATTTCTCTCCACTCGATCACGTTCCGACTTTCCGGCCGAGTCGCGAGGCTTTTCCGGTATTGACGTTATGTGTTTTTGGGGACTCGAGCAGGTGAAATCGATCGGGCTGAATCCGTTCGACTACCAGAGCATCGTCGTCGCGTTGAGGGGCTGCTTCAACCCGTTCTACGCCTTCGAGCCGCCTCAGGACCAGCCGAACTACCAGGTACATACCCCGATCGATCCCCTCTCCCTTTCGCAAATTTCTCCTCCATTAAATCCGTCGTTAGAACGAAGGAGGTCTCTCTCCCGTTCGTTCTCTCGCGTGATGGGCCTATGCGAAATCCTCTTCGGAGAAGGTCAGTCTCTTCTTTCATTCTTGTTCTCGATTGATTGTTGATGGCATGATGACTGCTTTCTCGGTCTGATTTGTGAAGCATCTGGTTAAAGAAATTTATTTTTATGTTGCAGAGATTCGTGAGAGTTTTGCTTGGTCCCGCTTCAGAAGGATGCCAATGGTATTTAGTTTAAGCTATTCTTTTTTTTATCTATTGATTCCTTAACCGGTCCATCTTTGCATTATTGTTTTTTTCTGGCTTGTTAGAATTTTTTTTTAAATGCATTTTTTTTCTCATCGGCTATACAAGGGTGGTTTGTGTTCTTTTTTTCTTCTAATTGGAATTGTCAAACATTTTCGTTTGATTTGTTATATTGCCTTTGAAGGCATGGATTTGTAGTATCCTAGCAGTCTCTGTGAGAATAGAATTGGTTTAGGTCCTGATTGAATTTGTATGAATGTCTTTAGGTTTATCAACATTATCTATTTCAAGTTTTTCTCCGATCATTTTAATTAATAAAATTGCTTGCATAAAATTTATGGACTTATACAACCGTTGACAGGTGCTTGCTCTAGTTTGGAGTGATCTCTTCAGCTAAGTATGTCGCATGAAGATGCTATAGGATTCAGTGATCAAAGAATTCAAGTTTGTCAAGTGAGTGAAAACGGGAGGCAATCATGTTTAGTTGAGTTGATAAATTGTATTCTTTGTGGATAGGAGCCATCAATTGAAATTTGGATCCTTCCAATCTGGATTGTCTATAGTTGCTTGAGAACCTGGATAGATCTGGTTCAATCTTTAAAGGAGACACACAGAATGTGTAGTTCTCCTCTTGTAGGTTGGAGTCTTCTTGCCGCAAATCGTGTCGCATTTCTCATCTTTGTTTGCAAATATCACTGGATAAACTACAATTTGTGTGTCCAAATCTATGAGTGCTTTTGAATTGCACTTCCAACTGTAGTTGTTGCTTTCTTAGTCATTAGGTGGCAGACATTGGTGGGATCTGGTTCTATCTTTAAAGGAGACGCACGGAATGTGTAGTTCTCCTCTTGTAGGTTGGAGTCTTCTTACCACAAATTGTGTCGCATTTCTCATCTTTGTTTGTTTGATAAACAAATGTCACTTTTGGCATAAAGTTGTTGCTTTCTTAGTCATTAGGTGGCAGACATTGGTGGGATTGGTGTTGGAGTCTTCTTGCCCAAATCGTGTCGCATTTCTCATCTTTGTTTGCAAATGTCACTGGATAAACTTTTGAGTGCTTTTGAATTGCACTTCCAACTGTAGTTGTTGCTTTCTTAGTCATTAGGTGGCAGACATTGGTGGGAGTTTGACTTTATGGATTAGAGACCGTGTCTGACTTTGTTGCTTATCTCTACCAGATGGTTCAACCTTTACACTTGGGGTATGGGATATTGATTGCAGTTATTCACTAATATTATGGGACATCAGATTATCCATTTCTATTTTCAATTTGTTTGGTTCACTCTGTAAGCACTCTCTCAGGGAGCGCTCTCTCTTCTGGATGCTTTTATTTAATCTTCTCCTGATCTAAATTTTCCTCACAAATGATTTTCTATATCTTGTTTATTGACATTGTGAATTACTTGGCCACGAATTTCCTCAAGCCCTGCACATGGATTCTGCAATGACTCTCCAAAACTTGGCAAGTAGTATCAATTTCTCCTCAGGAAGCTAGAATTGATAAATCTCCAAACTACATCTGCAAGAATCATGAATGTGGGAATTTGCATGATGTGGTTAAGATGTTTTTGTCACCTTTTTTACTCTTTGATTGAGATAGTATGCTGTTGTTTCTTTTGGCAGGTTGTATAGTGTTCAAGCTATGTATAAGTTAGCTGATGTTGAATTTGAGGATAGACAGTTCTCAAGACCTCGCATAGGAATTCACACTTTCTGCACAGGATGTGTAGCTGTTCCTGTTTATTGTCAGTAACAAGACAATAAGTTAGCTGATGTTGAATATGAGGATAAACAATTCTCAAGACCTCGCATAGGAATTTAAGCTTCCCTCACAGGATGTGTAGCTGTTCTTGTTTATTGTCAGTCACAAGACAATAAGTTAGCTGATGTTGAATTTGAGGATAAACAGTTCTTAAGACCTTGCATAGGAATTCACGCTTCATGGACAGGATGTGTGTAGCCGTTCCCGTTTATTGTCAGTTTCTTACTTTGTCGAGCAAATTTTTTGCAATTTTATATTCTAGTCTCCAATTGGCATTTTGACTATATGCTACAACAATGGAGATTGTGCTTTTTCTTCCAAAAAACTTACCCGGAAACCTGGAAAACATCTTAATGATATTTTGTACATTTGTGTATGCAAGTGCTATATCCATTCTTGCCGTTATTATCTGTTTTAAACAGTTTATAGCAACTTCCACTAGTGTACAAATGTAGGTGTTTTTTTATGTCTCTCTAACTCCATGTTTCACTTTTTTCCTTAGGGGTCCGGAAAGACGATCTTTGTGCTCCAACTATGGGAAGAGGGAAGGATCTCTTGATTTTGTGTAATTTTGTGCAGCTTGGATATTTTTAAAATAAATGAGGAGGAAGCATTTTCTGTATAGATCTATTTCCTTTTCACCCTTTCCATACAAGAGTATTTTCTGATTCTCCATTTTTTAGGTGTTGGCTGGATGATGTTATGAGCATCTGCTTCTCAAAACTTTGGTCACATATTCATTTCACATCTCTTTTTATCCAATTTACATATTTCATTTATTTTATGAGTTAAATATTTTGGATAGTGTGATAGACCATCATATTAATATTATCACAAGCCCTTTTATCTAGACAACTTCACTTTCATGCCTCAAATTCTAATCCTTTCTACTGTTTTTTGTTAAAACTTTCAATATTGCTTTCTTCATACATTTCCATTATCAAGCAGTCATTATTCCTTGTTCCTTAAGGTTCTTGTCCGTATGGATTTTCTTGAAGAGCATGCTTTTCGACTAGGGAGCAGTATCTATGGAAGTGCAGTCAACTAAGGTGCAGTGCCTTTTACCATTTCTCTTGCCTTAAATTCTAATCCTTTTAGCTGCATAATCCTTTCCCGGAATAAAATACTAGTGTCTTTGAGAAATGTTTTCAATCTTAATGTATGTCTCTTGGTGAGTGCCTGCTGTTTACATAATGATGCCAATGACTGCGATATGGTGGACTTTACTTGATCAAACGAAATGTTGCCTTTGCTTGCTCCATCTTGGCTAAGGAAACATTGTTTGCCACATCCTCTAGTTTGTCCTTTTTGATAATTATAGATGTCTCAATGGCGTGATCTCAATGGCATAATCGGTAAATGCGCTACATTTGTAGATACAAGAATCAATAGTCATGTTTTATCTAGATGGCCTTTTCCTTTGAAAGTGAATGTGGATCTCTATTTAATCAATGAATGGATTACTTTATCGGGTGAATTTTAGAGAAGTGAATAGTCTTTTTGTCTCCTTGCTTCAGTGTTTTGTCTTTGTATTGTTCTTTACCAATTTTTAATAGGGAAATATGTATCACCTAGACTGAACATTTCAGGGGTGACAATTTACTTCAGAATTTGAAAATTCACCCTTTTTCATGATAACACTTTTTTAGCAGACATTAAATGTTATTCCTAATTAACATAATAATTTTTACTCATTTAAAATTAAAATATACTATACTATCGAATCCCAATAAATTTATATTATAATAAAAATAATAAGTAAAATTGTTACTGATTGTTTAAAGAATATGTCAAATTCTCAAAAAGTCTCTTTAAAAAGACTTAACTAATTTCACAAGGAGAAAGTAACGTTAATTAGAAGTATATTTCATTATTAATGTTCCTTATTAATTAGAAGTATCATGAACTTTCCTAATATAATCCATTTAAAAATATGACCGTTGGCGAGCCTCTTCCTCTTTTGCTCCTCATATATACCCTTCCAGTCTTGTCAGATGTCTCGGGCCGTGCTCGCGTTCCTTCGTCGCCTGCTGCTAGGAGCCCCCCAACGCTGTCTGCGTCATGGACGCCTCCGGCCCCCCTCGGCTACCGTCTCCTCTGCCGCCTCCTCCACCGTGGCAACTCCGTCCACGCCGCTGTCCAGAGCGAAGATCTCTCTCTCTCTCTCTCTCTCTCTCTCTCTCTCTCTCTCTCTCGTTTACGTTACTCCCCACTCGATCACGTTCCGAATTTCCGGCTGAGTCGCGAGGCTTTTCCGGCACTGACGTTATGTGTTTTTGGGGACTCGAGCAGGTGAAATCGATTGGGCTGAATCTACCAAAGCATTGTTGTCGCGCTGAGGAGCTGCTCCGGACCTTTCTACGCCTTCGAGCCGCCTCAGGACCAGCCGAACTACCAGGTACGTACCCCGATCGATCCCCTCTCCCTTTTGCAAATTTCTCCTCCGTTAAATCCGTCGTCAGAGCTAAGGAGGTCTCTCTCTCGTTCGTTCTCTCGCGTGACCGGCCTCTGCGAAATCCTCTTCTGAGAAGGTCAGTCTCTTCTTTCATTCTTGTTCTCGATTGATTGTTGATGGGCATGATGACTGCTTTCTCGGTCTGATTTGTGAAGCATCTGGTTAAAGAAATTTATTTTCGTGTTGGGGAGATTCGTGAGAGTTTTGCTTAGTCCCTCTTCAGATTCTTACCCTTTTGATTCTTATCAAATTTTGATTAGATGACCAATGATATAACTCAAATCTTTTGTTAGATCATGCAATTGAGGGTGACAAAACGAAAAATTCATTATTCAAGAAATGTTCATTCTCCATTATCATACCTTCTCCATTTGTGTGCATGTGTTCTTTTTTGACTTTATGTTGTCATTCTCTATGTGCATGTACATGGTTTATCCCTAATCATTTTGGTTATGCTTTTATGATAAGGGTGTTTAAGGACTAACTTCACTATGCTTTGACGGTTTGAAGTTCGACGTAGGATCTCTAGTTGTCATTGGATGGCCACCTATTTGACATGCATGCAACAAGAGAGCACTTCTTAGTTGAAATAAGACAAGTGGGTTTGCTTAGGCAATATTTTTCACAGCAGTATGCTTTTTTTTTTTTTTTTTATTCAGAAAATTCACTTATTTCACAGCTGTATGTTTTGTTTTGGTACATAATTATTATCATTTATTTTAATTTAAAAGTATATCATAATATTAATCAATTTATGTCATAATCAAATATTCAGTAAAGTTTTTATTAATTATTTGATTACATACTATATAAAAATATATAAAATTCTCATAAAGCCTCTTTAGAACTAATAATCTAATATTAATTTCCTTATTATAATAAAGTGAGAAATGAGTTTAATATGACAACCCATCATATATAGTTTACAAAACAATATTTCAAAGGTATATGACTTGTAATTTCAAACTCAAAAATCCAAAATAGACCTTATTAAAAATATGATGGTTACTTCTACCAAAAAAGAACAAAAAAGATGACCGTTGCACAAGCATCTCCTTCCTATTATAACCCAATCGTCGTCCTTCCTCTGCTCTTCATAGGAACTATAATTACACGGAGCTGGTCACACTCTCCCCCCCCCTAGTTCGTTCTCTCACGTGATGGGGCTCTGCAAAATCCTCTTCGGAGAAGATGGGTCTCTCCTTTTGTCTCTGTGATCTATTGTTTGATGGGACCGATTGCTTTCTTAGTCAGATTTGCGAAGCATCTGGTGGAAGAAACTTATTTTCTTATGTGCTACAAAGACCCGTGAGGGTTTTGCGCTTGCCCTCTTTGGGGCAATGCCGATTGTCATTGGAAATTTTTGGTGTGATCATCTATCGATTCCTCAACTGGGTCAATCTCTTACCTTATTTCTTTACACGGTTTTTCTGAACCTTTTTGTTATTCAGTGGATTGGCAGTGTCCTTTTTCCTCTTGATTCATTTATATGTTCGTTTGAGGATGTCCTTCTGGGAAGTGTTTGATTGTGTATGGATTTCTCAAACGAGTGATTGTTATTTGGTGAACTCTTAACGGATTATTTTTCCTTTGGAGTAAACTGTTTGTCAGAGGATGTTGTCCAAGGACGATGAACAATGGTCAGGTCATTTCATAAAACAAAGCGTTTGGGATTTTTGGAGGAATGAGGATCTGCTTCGCCGTCTTTCTTGGTTGAGATGATGAACTAGTAGTAGTCTCTGATCACATCTTAGGCTGGCGATGGACTGAAATTTGATAACCTTTTAGGCAATTATCAGTTTCAATTGAAATTTGTTCTTCAGTACTTCTTTTAACTTTGGGAGATGATGGTGGTCTTGTTCCAATTCTTTTAGCAGTTGCAATTTTGCCGGGCTTAAGAAATGGTTATCTGTTGCGTTATCTTTGTGATGTCAAGTTGATGATCTTTGACAATCAGATTAAACTACCATTTTTTGAGACAGTTACTGGTTTGAATGGAGTTTGTTCTTCAGTTCTGTTATTTTCTAATTCTTGTGAAAACCAATTGGTTTGAGTTTGGTTGATGTAGGAACTGTTATGGTTCTTTCTATGAAACGTGTATGGTGACTTATATTTTCTTTTGTCATTGTTAAGTCACCAAAACATCTAGAAGATAAGAGTTATCGGGCCTTCATTGTGGTGTGGCCAGAGAAGAGCAGAACCAGATCTTTTTGTTGCTATTCAAGTAGTGATGGATGCCTTGAGATTGTGGGAAACATGCGTTGCCAAGGGAGCAATAGACTTGTTTTTGGCATCTAGATAGCAGCCATATTGCAATTCTCACTTCATAATGATTATGTGACATTTTTTTATCCGTGGGTGAAGGTCACACTAGTTGAACCATGAAAATTTTTGTGCTTTGTCTATATATGTGTGGATGGTTTAGGTTAGATGAAATGACAAAATAGTAAAACAGCAAGACCTTTCTATTGCCTTTTTGAAAGGTTGAGTTCGGATGGTGAATGGTTCCAATATTATTGATTCTTGTCCCTTCAATTTTCATCAAAGAAGATGTTATTCAGTTCTCTTTTTTTTTCGTAGGTCAGAATTAACTTCACTGTGGAGTGTCAATCAATCCGTGATGTTTTTTGTTTTTTTAGCTGGATATTACAGGAATGATTTGCTTGGACAAGATCTCGATTCCTTGGCACTTTTATCTGAGTTCAATTGGTTTTGGAAGGTCGATAACTATAGACTTTCTTCGGTTGTAGGAATTGTTTAGAAGTCTGAAAAGCATGAGTTGGACATTAGTGTTCAGGCTTGCTTCTTCTCTTCATTCTTATCTCATATTTGAACTGCAATCACTAATTGGATCGCTTGTAAATCATGCAGATGATTTGTGTAGGTTTTCATCATGGTGCTCTTGCAATAGATACTTGGAAAATTTTAATTTTGGCATTGGCACTTCTGACTTTTGATTTATTTCTTTGGTTGACTGATGTTGGATGGCTCTTTTGAATGTTGTAAGATGACAGCTCTTATATGCTTTGTCAGATTAGAGCCTTTATCTATGGGATTGGATGAAGAACTTCATTGGCTAGGTACTATGACTTTATGCTTTCTATTAATGATATTTTGTTTGTCTTACCTTGTTTTCCTTTCATGGAACTACTGTGAATGTTATTCTTTCACTGAATTTTTGCTTTTGACATACTTAGGTGCACATTCACAGAAATACATTTCTTAAATATATATATTGATTCAGTGTGTTAAATTTGTCTCAATCAAAGAACTTTTGTCTGGTTATCTATTGTGCAACTAGATGAGATTTGATGTTGCATATGTATTGTTTTGGCTATTTATTGTGCTATACATTTCTTGCATATTTTGTTCTGGCTAGATGGTAATTTTTTATGCTAAGGTAGTATGCTGGTGTGACCTACTGCCATATTTTCCTCTATATTATTTAGAACTGTGCAGGATAGGTATTTTTTAGCAAAACTTATTAGTTTCTCACACTGGTTTTTGCATTTACCTTAGTACTTTGCCAAATCTTTTACTAAATGTTGTAATATTTAGTGTTTTTCACTTGTAATTGATGTTGTTTAATGAGTGGTCTCTTCATCATTTGAGGATACTTGTCAGTTTGCATTGATGTGTTTGGGCTTAATGGAGGAGTGATGACCCATTTTTGCAGTCTTGTTTGGTTGAGTTGCTGAGTAGTCTTTAATCATTTCTTCAGAAGGGGCTATGGATTGAAATTATGAAGATTTCTAGGCATTTTCTAGCTTTGAATGAAATTTGTCTTCGGTTTATTATCTTTTGGGAGTGATGACATGATTATTGTCAAGCTCTAATCCCACGGGGGTTGTATTAGCCAAGTTAGAAATGTGGTGATCTACTGCTTTTTTCTGTGGGGCTCAGTTGATGATCATTTGAAATTGGATAAACAACCACTTCTTGGCTTCTAGGCAGTTATTGGTTTGAATGAAGTTTGTTCTGATTGATCATGGCTCTTTTTCCACCAGTAAGAGTTTGGTTGATTCAAATATCTTCAGATTCGATGTGAAATGTCTTCAATTGGGGATGGTTTTTCTAGCCTATATTATTTTATTTTTTTGCCAAGGTGTTCTTATTTTGAGCACTTCTATTGGTATTTGTTTGTGTTTAATCATTAACTCTCTTCCATTGTAAGCATACCTTCTCAATTTTTGTGTGTTTTATTTATTTATTTGTACTTTATGTTGCCATTCTCCATGTGCATGTAAATGGTTCATCCCTGATCATTTTGGTCATGCTTTTATGATAAGGTATCTAAGGACTAGCTTCTTAGTTGAAACAAGATAAGTGGGTTTGCTTAGCCTATATCTTTTTTTGGTACATGAACATTGTTCGGAACATTTTTACAAATGAGATGATTTTGTAGGTGAAAAAGGTTGTTTTGAGTTTGCAGTGCCAACTTGATTAGAGGTTCTCTTTGATGATTGGGACTATGAATGAAGACTTTTCTGCCAAGTCCTGATATTTACTTTGTTGCAAGCTGTTGGCATATGAATTTGAAAAAATATGAACTGGTATGGGATGATGTAGCATAGCCATTGAAACATAACTTCCATTAGCATTGCTTGCTCTCTAACCAGCTACAGGTATTCTCTATTTCTTATCCATCACAAAAACATGTTGTTTCATTTATGTTGTGGTCAGTAAACATGGCTGGTTCAGGCTGGGAGGATTAGACACTAGGTGCTTAGTTGGCGTATTTGTCATATTTTGTAGTTCTTTAAGATGGGTGAAATCAAAGTGGTAGATGATCATCCTGCAGGGAATAAGCTTTGGTTGAGGTTTAAACATATCTGGTAAGCTTGAAGTTTAGTCTATTTCCCCTTCTGATTTGTTATGATATCCTAATGTTTGGATAGTGACCTTCTACTTCTCATACATATAATCTAATATATTCATCAAGCATATCTCTTGAAGTTCTGAAGGGCTTTGAGTTAATAGATCTCTGTTTGCTGCATGATCCTTGGCCAATGATGATATTTCTTCCAGATATTCTAATATACATTTCTAGATGTATTTCTTTCTCTTCAGCTCTATGAGGGTTGTTTGCAGTCATCTTCCTTGTAATTGAGACATTAAACAGTTGCTTTATAATCGATTTCTTTTGCTTTAGTATTTGCTTGGAAAGCACAAATAAGCATCTGGCTGATTCTATTTCCAGAAAATTGTTGGTGAATATTGTGATTACATAGAGAAGGTTTATCAACCTCATTAAAGTTCTGCCTCTTGTCATAACAATTAGTTTGGTGGCTTCCACGCTATGTGGATTTATTCAGTCTTTTGATGGGGGCTTGATATAGTTCGGAGCAATCTCAATAAGGATTTCATGTGAGGATACTAATGTATCAAGCTGCTAAAGAATTCAAGTTCTCCAGTTGAATGCAGGAGTTTATCATCTGATGCAGTTATGTTCAGGTGAGCTACTGAACAGTTGAACTTCTTTGTGGATTTGGGTGATGAGCAATGTCTAAATTTTTCTATTTGGATTGTATATAGCTGCTTAAACTCTGCAAATATTTGGTTTATAATATTTTCATTTTTAAGGATTAGAGGAAATGCAACGAATCCTTATCTAGATCTGGTTTATAGTTTTCTTCCTGTTGTAAGTTGGAGTCTTGTCACAAATCATGATAAATATTTAATAAAATTAAGTCATCCTATTGACATTCAACTAATCTACACTGAAAGGATGATAAATTCTTATTGAGAAAAAGTACTAGAAACCAGAAAAATCTTAACTAAATTATATAGAAACTGTCTAAATGGATGTTATATATATCCTCGATTTCATCATCCTTTATAGAGTTGTACAACAGCAGTTTACACAAGAATGAGAGTTCCGCTAGTGTACATATCTTGGTGTTTGATATACTAGCCATGTATATCTAGGTCTTTTCCTGCCATAGAAAGTAAGTCTAGAAGGAAATTTTCATATGGATCTACTTCTTTTCACCTTGGAATTTTCTGCCTTGTTAGTGAAGAGGAATGTTGCTTCCATAAATATATTTCCCTTTCACTTTTCCAATGTATTGGTAGTTTCTGATTATATATTTGTTAAGTTTGGCTGGCTGAATGTTGAAACCATTGGTATATGGGCATGCGTAATTTTTTTTATTTGCCAAGTTTTTTTATTTGATCTACATGCTTTGTTTATGCTATGGAATTTTCCCAATGTTTTCCTCACCTCCAAGATTCTGCCATGGTTATGGGCATCATTAATTTATCATTGATTGATTCATCATTGATCTTTCCGTTAATTTGTTAATGAGCTGATTCTGGATTTCATTTCCGTTAATTTTGTCTGAGCACCATTAACACAACAAAACTTGGTTAGTTGGCTACATAGAATCGGACACTTGGGCTTTTTTGGAGGACTGATGATTTATCTTGCAATCTTGTTTGGTAGAGTTAATGAAGTAGAAGTCTTTTTGTTCATCATCAGGATGAGTGACGTAATGAAATTTTGACATCTTTCTAGGCACTTACTGCTTTTGATGATTCACATTCATTCTTCAGTTTGTATCTAAATGATTATTGTCCAGTCGTAATTCTTTTACAAGTGGAAAGTCTAGCTGGACTTGACAGCTAATGGGGCTGAATTGATGATTGTTTGAAAGAAAGGTAGGTCCTACTTGTTGGATTTTAGGCAATTCTTGGTTTGAATGAAATTTGCGCTCCACTTCTGGTATTTTCTAGTCAAGGTAAAACGATGAGTTCCTAGTTCTCTTTCCTTCGCAAGCTAGAGTTTGGTTGAGGCAATACTGTACCTCATGTGAAGTTGCAGCATAATCAATTCATAGGATGAGCTTTTCTTGAAGAGTTCTTTCTTGTCTGCAAAGGTCCCCACAAGGTATGGCTTGTTCCCCCCTTCACTCTCATCTATGTGCTGCAATCACAAATTGAATTCTAGTAAATCATAGAGATAGCCTTTAAAGGATTGTATGCATCATGCTTTTTCCCCTAACCTAGATTTAGCTCCAGCCAGTACTAAGTTTGCTACACTTTTGTCTTGGACGGCTTCTGTGTTTTCTTTTGGTATAGAGCATGAGGTGATTTCATGCTCTTTCAGCATGATTAAGTCTTTGATTTGGTTGGACACTGTTAATGGCTATATATATATGTCTATTTGTTGGTTTTCTTTGGTTATTGAAACTGTGAAGACTTGTTCCTTATAAAATTGAATTGCTTCACTGCATGCTGGTAGCATCTTATTGAAATGTCGAACTTGCATTCTAAAATCTTCTTATTTTGTTTCTATCTCTCGAGCTTGATGAATCAATTAATTTCTTAGTCTAATTTTATAGAAGCGTCTAGCTTATTGCAAAAGCTTAATTTCTTTCATTTAGCATTGCCTCTTTGCAAAAGTGTCTAGTTTAGTTGTTTTACGAGCAGATATTGGATTTGAATTAGAAGTATTATTGTTTGTGTAGGGTGTTTGTGGTATGTTCTTTTGGGATATGACAATATAGAGGATCAAGTGCAAATTAACTAACAATCAACACTCACTTTTATTATAGAAAGATACTCTTACAATGCCCACATAATAGTGTTTGCCTCGCTCTTTTATGTCCTCTTTGCACACCCACACACCCTGCCACTCACTAGATGACAACCTGAACTTTACAGCTTTACCATTTGCCGTTCTCTTTCCACCAACGTTGCTTAGAGGCTATGGTGGTCGTGCTGGCAGCCCCGTTCATGGGGGTAGCTGAAGGTAAGGGAGTGCCACAGCAGGCACAAGGTGTAGGCGTCTTGTGGATTCGTGAGGGGGTGAGTTTCATAAAGACAGGAAGAATAAAGATCAGAATTTTTCTATACAATTATTCTTCAAAAAAATTGGAGTTGTTTTTTTCCAAACACTTGTACCTTAAAAAAATTAAGGGCGCGTTCAAAATGATTTACTTTTTTCTTGATCGGAAAAAAAAGTATATTGTACTATAGAATATCACTAAATTTATGTTATCAAAAATAATAAGTAAAATTTTAATATTCTAACAAAAAATAGAGAATTTGAAAACTCACCCTTTTCATGGTAAGATTTTTTTAGCAGATAGTAAATGTTATTCCTAATTAACATAATAATTTTTACTCATTTAAAATTGAAGTATATTGTACTATTGAATACCAATAAATTTATGTTAGAATAAAAATAATATGTAAAATCATTACAAAGGATACGTAAAATTCTCAAGAAGTCTCTTGAGGCGACTAATTTCACAAGGAAAAAGTAAAGTCGGTTAGAAGCATGATTCATTATTAACGTTTCTAATATAATTTATATTAACTTTCCTAATATAATCCATTTAAAAATATGACCGTTGGCGAGCCTCTCCTTCCCCTAAGCCCGATCGTCCTTCCTCTCTTGCTCCTCATATATACCCTTCTAGTCTTGTCGGATGTCTCAGGCTGTGCTCGCGTTCCTTTGTCGCCCGTTTCTCTCTACGAGCCCCCCAACGCCGTCTGCGTCATGGACGCCTCCGGCCCCCCCTCAGCTCCCACCTCCTCCGCTGCCTCCTCTGTCCACGCCACCATCCAGAACGAAGGTCTCTCTCTCGTTTATGTTACTCCCCACTCGATCACGTTCTGACTTTTCAGCCGCGTCGCGAGGCTTTTCCAGCACTGACGTTATGTGTTTTTGCGGACTCGAGCAGGTGAAATCGATCAGGCTGAATCCTTTCGGCTACTAGACCATCATGGTCGCACTAAGGCATTGCTCCGGCCTGTTCTACGCCTTCGAGCTGTCTTCAGGACCAGCCGAACTACCAGGTACATACCTCGATCGATCCCCTCTCCCTTTTGCAAATTTCTCCTCCGTTAAATCCGTCGTCAGAATGAAGGAGGTCTTTTCCCTTCGTTCTCTCGCGTGACAGGCCTCTGCGAAATCCTCTTTGGAGAAGGTCAGTCTCTTCTTTCATTCCTGTTCTCGATTGATTGTTGATGGGCATGATGACTGCTTTCTCGGTCTGATTTGTGATGCATCTGGTTAAAGAATTTTATTTTTGTGTTGCAGAGATTCCTGAGAGTTTAGCTTGGTCCCTCTTCAGAAGGATGCCAATGGTATTTAGTGAAGCATCTGGTTAAACAAATTTATTTTCGTTTGATTTGTTATATTTCCTTTGAAGGCATGGATTTTGTAGTACCCATGTAGTCTATTGTTATTGGGAATTTGTCTGCCTATGGTTTTTGTTGATAGATTGGCTAAGCATGATATAATCTTGACTGACTGTGAACTGTTTTTGCAACAATATGTTACTCTACCATCTTGAGATTTACTTAACCTTCGGAGTTTAAAACATCTTTAGGACATATATGATCATGATGATGGAGCTATCTTCAGAAGTTTGATGTCTGTATTTGACTTCTTTCAGAATCCTTCTCTTTAATTTGAAGTCTGAACATAGTTCTGACTTTCTCTTTGGATAATCATCTTTTTCTTCGGATGACAAAGTGGGAGCAGAGAGTTGTCTTGCCGATTCTGACTCTGTTTATTCGAACAAATAGAGTCTTCTATTTGCACGTCCCTTATCTCCAGGTTGTCTTGATGATTTCGAATCTCTAGCTGGTGCATTGATATGTGTGTTCTCAGTTCCTTCGTTTTTCATCATCGCTGACAAATTTCGAGCATTGTTGATAATGAAATGCCAGGGATTTTGCTCTTTCTTATATATTGTGGCGTAACTGGGCTTAACTACAACAAGGTATTGTCAATCCAAAGTCACTGAACTGTTTCACAAACTTTCTGCATATCCATGTTGCTAAGATTTGGACAAGTTAGTAAGGTCATGTTTAAATCTCAAGTTCACTTGACTTAGCAGAGGTGGGATTTAGAATGACGCATGTCCTCTGTACTAGCTTATGATTCCCATTTTGAATCATACTTCTAGTGTCACGTTTGTTTTCATATTTGACAGGAGTTCCATGGTGAAAGAGTGCCAACCTTAGAATAGGTTGAAACTTGCAACAAGAAAGGCTATTCTTACCTCCGGGTTTGAATAATTGGGTTTGTCTATTTGCACGTCTCTTATCTCCGGGTTGTCTTGCTGATTTTGAATCTCTAGCCAGGTGCATTGACAAGGGTGTTCTCAGCTCCTTCATTTCTTTATCATCGCTGACAAATTTCGAGCATTGTTGATAATGGAACGCTGGGGATTTTCCTCTTTCTTATATATGGTGGCGTAACTGGGCTCCATCACCATCATCATCTTTATCTGCAGAAGTTTGATATCTGTATTTGACTTCTTTCAGAATCCCTCTTTAATTTGAAGTCTAAACATAGTTATGACTTTATCTCAGGATGATCATGTCTTTCTTCGGATGACAAAGTGGGAGAAGAGGGTTGGTTATCTTGCTGATTCTGACTCTGTTTATTTGAATAATTGGGACTGTCTATTTGCACGTCCCTTATCTCCGGGTTGTCTTGCTGATTTTGAATCTCTAGCCGGGTGCATTGACATGGGTGTTCTCAGCTCCTTCATTTCTTTATCATCGCTGACAAATTTCGAGCATTGTTGATAATGGAACGCTGGGGATTTTCCTTTTTCTTATATATGGTGGCGTAACTGGTCTCCATCAACATCATCATCTCTATCTGCAGAAGTTTGATATCTGTATTTGACTTCTTTCAAAATCCCTCTTTAATTTGAAGTCTAAACATAGTTCTGACTTTATCTCAGGATGATCATGTCTTTCTTCGGATGACAAAGTGGGAGAAGAGGGTTGGTTATCTTGCTGATTCTGACTCTGTTTATTTGAATAATTAGGACTGTCTATTTGCACGTCCTTTATCTCCGGGTTGTCTTGCTGATTTTGAATCTCTAGCCGGGTGCATTGACATGGGTGTTCTCAGCTCCTTCATTTCTTTATCATCGCTGACAAATTTCGAGCATTGTTGATAATGGAACGCTGGGGATTTTCCTCTTTCTTATATATGGTGGCATAACTGGGCTCCATCACCATCATCATATATGATCTGATGATCTGCAGAAGTTTGATATCTGTATTTGACTTCTTTCAGAATCCCTCTTTAATTTGAAGTCTAAACATGGTTCTGACTTTCTCTCAAGACGATCATGTCTTTCTTCGAATGACAAAGTGGGAGAAAAGGGTTGGTTGTCTTGCTGATTATGACTCTGTTTATTTGAATAATTGGGACTGTCTATTTGCACGTCCCTTATCTCCGAGTTGTCTTGCTGTTTTTGAATCTCTAGCCAGATGCATTGACATGGGTGTTCTCAGCTCCTTCATTTCTTTATCATCGCTGACAAATTTCGAGCATTGTTGATAATGGAACGCTGGGGATTTTCCTCTTTCTTATATATGGTGGCATAACTGGTCTCCATCACCATCATCATCTCTGATCTGCATGAAGTTTGATATCTGTATTTGACTTCTTTCAGAATCCCTCTTTAATTTGAAGTCTAAACATAGTTCTGACTTTCTCTCAAGACGATCATGTCTTTCTTCAAATGACAAAGTGGGAGAAAAGGGTTGGTTGTCTTGTTGATTCTGACTCTGTTTATTTGAATAATTGGGACTGTCTATTTGCACGTCCCTTTATCTCCGAGTTGTCTTGCTGATTTTGAATCTCTAGCCGGGTGCATTGACATGGGTGTTCTCAGCTCCTTCATTTCTTTATCATCACTGACAAATTTCAAGCATTGTTGATAATGGAATGCTGGGGATTTTCCTCTTTCTTATATATGGTGGCGTAACTGGGCTCCATCACCATCATCATATATGATCATGATGATGGAGCTATCTGCAGAAGTTTGATATCTGTATTTGACTTCTTTCAGAATCCCTCTTTAATTTGAAGTCTAAACATAGTTCTGACTTTCTCTCAGGACGATCATGTCTTTCTTCGGATGACAAAGTGGGAGAAGAGGGTTGGTTGTCTTGCTGATTCTGACTCTGTTTATTTGAATAATTGGGACTGTCTATTTGCACGTCCCTTATCTCCGGGTTGTCTTGCTGATTTTGAATCTCTAGCCGGGTGCATTGACATGGGTGTTCTCAGCTCCTTCATTTCTTTATCATCGCTAACAAATTTCGAGCATTGTTGATAATTGAACACTGGGGATTTTCCTCTTTCTTATATATGGTGGCGTAACTGGGCTCCATCACCATCATCATATATGATCATGATGATAGGGCTATCTGCAGAAGTTTGATATATGTATTTAACTTCTTTCAAAATCCCTCTTTAATTTGAAGTCTATACATAGTTCTGACTTTCTCTCAAGACGATCATGTCTTTTTTCGGATGACAAAGTGTGAGAAGAGGGTTGTTTTGCTGATTTTGACTCTGTTTATTTGAATAACTGGGACTGTCTATTTGCACATCCCTTATCTCCGGGTTGTCTTGCTGATTTTGAATCTAGCCGGGTGCATTGACATAGGTGTTCTCAGCTCCTTCATTTCTTTATCATCGCTGACAAATTTCGAGCATTGTTGATAATGGAACGCTGGGGATTTTTCTCTTTCTTATATATGGTGGCGTAACTGGGCTTAACTGCAATAAGGTATTATGAATCCAAAGTTACTGAATTGTTTCACAAACTTTCTGCATATCCATGTTGCTAAGATTTGGACAAGTTAGTAAGGTCATGTTTCAATCTCAAGTTCACTTGACTTGTCAGAGGTGAGATTTAGAATGATGCATGTCCTCTATACTAGCTTATGTGCTATGATTCCCATTTTGGATCATTCTTCCAATGTCACATTTCTTTTCATATTTGAAAGGAGTTCCACAGCAAAAGAGTGCCAACCTTAGAATAGGTGAAAAATTACAGTGAGGAAGGCTATTCTCATCAATGGGGTGGCCATTGAATTTATTTGAGTGTTAATGCTGATAGGTTGGCTAGAGAGAATTCAAGTTGTCTGATTCAAAGAACGTATGTGTTGCAGAGCACATATCTATTGTTTCCAATTGTCTACTCTATCTTAATACTTCTATTTCCTTTTGTCGTAGTTAAGTCACCAAAACATGTAGGGTCTTCATTGTGGTGTGGCCAAAGAAGAGCAGAACCAGATCATTTTGTTGCTACTCAAGCAGTGATGGGGCCTTAAGATTGTGGGAAACATGTGTTGCCAAGGGAGCAATAGACTTGTTTTTGGCATCTAGACGGCAGCCATATCGTAATTTTTGCTTCATAATGATTATGTGATCCTTTTTTTTTTTTTTTTTCGATTCGAACTAAGGAGAATGGTTTTGACACGATGATGTTTGGCTAATTCACAGAATTCACACTTAAATGAAGATGGACTTTTATTAAAAAACAACTTTGGGAACAAAAACTTTAAATATTGAAAATTCGGATGACCTAACCTATAATGCCATAACATAATATCATCATTCTTAATAACAGAAACAGATTTGAAACAATTACCCTGAACATGTCTACTTGAGCTTGTTCCATCCTCAAAGAAATAGAGTCCTCCGCTCTCTTTAGCATTGCCAATCGTCCTCCCCGAGGTCAAGTCCTGAAACTCACAATGAGATGAGAAAAAATTAGCTCGACACTTTTGATTAGAGGTTATTTTACTGATGGACAGCAAGTTACAAGATAAATTTGGGACATGAAGAACATTGTGAAGTGTGAGAGCTGGTGAGAGCTTGATAGATCTGCCCGACAATGGCTGAAAGAGAACCATCTGCAATTGTGATTTTTTATTTCCAGCACACGGACTATAGGTGGAAAAGAGTTTTGAACAACTGTCATATGATCGGTTGCTCTGAATCGAGAATCCATGGGGTAATTTGGTGTGGATTTTTTATGAGGAAGGCGGTAGGAAAAAAATTACCTTTTTGGGCTAAAGAACAAGAAGGAATTGAGGAAGGTTGTGGAGATTGAAAAAGTTTGTATAGGTGCTCTAATTGTTCCTTTGAGAATGGAATTGAATCTGACTTGGTTTGCTCTTCCTCGTTTGTTGCTTGGAATGCACGACCATCACTATTGCTCCTTCT
The DNA here is from genome assembly GCA_014182895.1 of Angophora floribunda. Classification (NCBI taxonomy): domain Eukaryota; kingdom Viridiplantae; phylum Streptophyta; class Magnoliopsida; order Myrtales; family Myrtaceae; genus Angophora; species Angophora floribunda. The sequence continues at coordinate 21,323,206 of CM024712.1, forward strand.
CTTCCAACCTTCTTTCTTCCAATTTTGCGGTTTCCCATGAATTTTCCAGCAGGTTTCTTTGGTGTGCCATGGTTTCTTGCAATGTTCACACCATGGTTTCTTCCTCCTGTCTTCCTCGAAATTAGGCCCCGAGATACAAGTGCAGAATTTTCTGATATAGAAGTAGCACTTGTTTCCGAATCCGAAGCATAATTTGCCTCCGAGATTCCTCTCTTCTAACTTCGAGAAAACCTCACGGATGGATGGCGGAGGCTTTCGGCCAAGGATTCTCGCCTCTCACCTCATCCAAGTTTCGATTAAGGCCTGCTAAAAACATATATACTCTATCGTTCTCTTCTCTCTTCATGTGTCTTACGTGATCAGCCTGGACTTTGCCATGTATCATCATATCATTGATCTAATTCCTGCCACAAGGTCACCATTTCGTTGTAGTAAATAGTGACCTCACGATCCCCCTGCTTTGATTGCCATAGTTTTATCTTCAATTCAAAAATCTGGGAAGAATTTTCCAAATCGGAATATGTTTCTCTCACAAAGATCCCATACATCTTTGGCAGTTGGAAGAAAAGATATGGTTTTCCAATTGCTGGCTCCATAGAATTCAGCAACCAAGCAATCACTAAGGAGTTCTCGGATCTCCATATCTTCCAAGACGAATTGCTTTTTTCTGGTTCCTTCACCTCGCCTGTTAAGTGGCCTAGCTTCCCTCTACCATCAATTGCTAGTTTCACTGATTGAGCCCACTCCAAATAATTTTGGCCATTTAATCGGTGAACTGTTAATAGCAAGTTGGAATTCTGAGAGAATTGCTCTCCACCGTTGCTCGATTGTGCAGAGAGATCAGCTGGGTTTTGAGCCCCGGTCATCGCCGTTTTCACCATCGCAAGAGCTAGATTCAAAACCAAAGCTCTGATACCATGATGATTTGAAAAAAGAAGAAAAGTTTTCTTCTATTCTTTATTGCTTACCAAATTACAAAGAATATAACATATAAATAGAGTCTAGGATTGCTAAAAATAGAAAGAAATAAAAAACAGATTTCCTATTTCCCGATTCTAACGATTTATTTCCTAATTTATAAATGTATTATCTTTCTCTGAGCTTTGTTATACGTGTGGATGGTGTAGGTTAGATGAAATGACAAAAAAAAAAAAAAAAAACAAGACCTTATTTATGTAGTTGTTCAAACCAAATTAAGTGATGATCTATTGCCTTTTCTAAAAGGTTGAGTTCTGACAGTGAATGGTTCCAATTGATTCTAGTCTCTTCAATTTTCATCAAAGAGGATGTTATTCAGTTCCGTTTCTTTTGTAGGTCAGAATTAACTTTGATGTGGAGTGTCCTTCAATCTGTGATGGTTTTTTCTAGCTGGATATTAGAGGAATGATTTGCTTGGACAAGATCTTGATTCTCAAGCACTTTTATCTGAGTTCAGTTGGATTTGAAAGGTCAATAACTATAGACTTTCTTCAGTTGTAGGAATTGTTTAGCAGTCTGGAAAGCATGAGGTCCACATTAGTTCTAGCCTCTTCTCTTCATTCTGATCTCATATGTGAACTGCAATCACTGATTGGATCACTTGTAAATCATGCAAATAGTTTGTGTAGCTTTTATTCATCATGGTGCTCCAGATAGTTAGAATATCTTAGCTTGGTTGGCAGTTCTGACTTTTGATTTATTTCTTTGGTTAAGTGATTTTGGATGGCTATTTTGAATGTAGTAAGATGATAGTCTTTTGCTTTGGCAGATTAGAGCCCTTTTGTATGGGATTAGTGAAGAATTTTTCGTTGGCTTGGTACTATGTTTCCTTTCTACATATGATTTTTGTTTGTCTTACCTTCTTTTTATTTCATGGAACTATTGTGAATGTTATTCTTTCACTAAATTTTTGCTTTCGACATACTTGGGTACACATTCACTCAGAAATATGTTTCTTGCATACATATTGACTTGGTGTAAGTCTGTTTGAATTTGATGTGGTAAATTTTGGCTTAACTGAAGAACTTTTGTCTGGTTATTTATCATGCTTAAATTAGATGAGATTTGATGGTGTTGAGCAATTAAGATGGTAATCCTTTATGCTAAGGTAGTGTGCTGGTGTGACTTACTGCCACTTTTTCCTCTATATTATTTAGAACTGTGCAAGATAGGTTTATTCCCATACTTATTAGTTTTTCACACTGTTTTTTGCATTTACTTGAGTACTTTGCCAAATCTTTTAATAAATGCTGTAACATGTAGTGTTTTTCACTTATAGTTGATGTTCTTTGTTCAATGATCTCTTCATCGCCTAGGGATGATAAATGCAATAAAACTGGTCAATATGCATTGAATAATTTGTTTAGGCTTCTCGAAGGAGTGTTTTTTGCATTTACCTAAGTACTTTGCCAAATCTTTTAATAAATGCTGTAACATGTAGTGTTTTTCACTTATAGTTGATGTTCTTTGTTCAGTGATCTCTTCATCGCCTGGGGATGATAAATGCAATAAAACTGGTCAATATGCATTGAGTTATTTGTTTAGGCTTCTTGGAGGAGTGATGACCCATTTTTGCAGTCCTATTTGGTTGAGTTGGTTAGTAGTCTTCAGGATGGGCAATGGACTGAAATTGTGGCATTTTTTAGCTTTGATTGAAATTCGTCTTCAGTTTGTTATTTCTAGCTTCAAGTTCTAATGCTTGTATTATGCCAGGTTAGAAATGTGGTGATCTACTGCTTGTTTCTATGGAGCTCCGTTGATGATTGTTTGAAATTGGATAAGCAGCCACTTCTTGGCTTTTAGGCAGTTTTTAGTTTGAATGAAGCTTGCTCTCAGATTCTGTTTTTTTCAGTGAATGGGAGACGAGCAGGGCTATTTTTCCTTCGTTGGTAAGAGGCTTTAGTAGATGCAAATCTCTTCAGATTCGACATGGCATGTCTTCAATCGGGGATGGTTTTTTCTAGCCTATAATCTTTATTTCTTTGTCAAGCTCTTCTTTCTTTGAGACTTCTATCGGTTTTTGTTAGAGTTTAATCGTTAGCTCTGTTCTATTGTAAGGATTTTTTACAAGTTTGGAAAGTTTGAGGTCCACTAAGTTCTGTCTAGTTTCTCTTCTTTCTTACATGCATGCACATTAATCACTAATTTGATTGCTATGTCTAATTCACAAAGATAGTTTATGTGGGATTTATTCGTCTTGCATTTTTTTGTAGTTTTAGCTCCACAGGCTTTCATTTTATACGATCGCTGTGTTTTCTTTTGTTATAGAATCTTTGGTGAAATATTTTTGTTAATTAGATGATTTTTGTACTATAGGTGGCCGTCGAGGAATGGTCTCGATAGTTTTAGAAGTTTCTGGCTTGTTGCATGCAGAAACTTAATTTCTTCATTTTTGCATTGCCTCTTTAGAGCTTTTTTGTGGTCATGCACATCATTTGCGTTGACGCTCCTTTTGTTTAGTGTTTAATATTCTCTTCTTATAAATCCAAGTTTCTGGCTTGTTGCATGCAAAAACTTAATTTCTTCATTTTTGCATTGCCTCTTTGGAGCTTTTTCGTGGTCATGCACATCATTTGCGTTGACACTCCTTTTGTTTAGTGTTTAATATTCTCTTCTTATAAATCCAATTTGCACTTTTGTGATCCTTTCTATTGTTAGAGATTCTTCACTAAGAACATTGAACTGGCGGCTGATTATTACACTACGACTAGAAGGTCTTAAGCACCTGCTATGGTCTCCCCCTTCTCTATGCTTCAAGTTTTTGATATTATTTTTTTGAACTTCTTTTTTTCCAATTTCTACTCAGGGAGTTGGTGTCACATATGCAGGGTGTGATTCTTTGGTAGAATCATGCTTAGATTGGCTGGACTTGGAAGTATTTGTGATATTATGCTTTTAATTAGTTGACAGCATGGTTATTGGAAAAACCATTAGATCTGGAAGTAAGTACTCTTTCATCCTGTTTTTGTTACTATTGACAACCTGTGGTAATGCTTAGCACTTCCGAGCCTTTGCTATCATAACCTAGTTCTTGTTTAAAAATGAATGTTCTGGAAAAAGTACTTATGTCTAGTTTCTAGTACTATTGACAACCTATAGTAATGCTGAGCACTTACCTGTTTTCGCTAGTTACCTAGTTCTTGTTTAAAAATGAATGTTCTAGATCAAGTTTGCTACCTACCTGCCTTGATTAATATATATGAAAGCAATTTTTAATTGTGTTTTTTAAGTATTTGTTCATATTGCTCATTTTCCTTCTTGTTGATGCTTACCTTGCAAGGCTATATCGTTTTCATTGTCATTAATCAAAGAGGCAATGAAAATTGAGAACTAACTAAAATGCTAGTGTTATAGATATTTGTACCAATGGAGAGGTCCTAGTGTGTCTCCTTTGCCTATAAGGGACCAGTATCTATTATTGGGAATTTGGCTGCCTATGGCTTTTGTTGATAGATTGGCTAAGCACAATATAATCTCAACTGACTATAAACTGTTATGCTGTTGTATGTTAGTCTACCATCTTGAGATTTACTTGAACCTTCAGATTTTGAAACATCTTTGGGACATATGATTATGATGATGGAGCTACCTACAGAAGTTTGATGTCTGTGTTTGACATTTTTCAGAATCCCTCTCTTTAATTTGAAGTCTGAACATAGTTCTGACTTTCTCTTTGGATGATTATCTCTTTCTTCGGATGACAAAGTGGGAGAAGAGGGTTGTCTTGCTGATTCTAACTCTGTTTATTTGAAGAAATTGGTACTTTCTTTGTGCACGTCCCTTATCTCTGGGTTGTCTTACTGATTTCGAATCTCTAGCCGAGTGCATTGATATGTGTGTCATCAGCTCTTTGTTTCTTCATCATCACAAATTTCGAGCACTGTTGATAATAAAATGCCAGGGATTTTGCTCTTTCTTATGTATGGTGGCATCACTAAGCCTAATTGCAACAGGGTATTATCAATTCAAAGTTACTGAACTGTTTCACAAACTTTCTGCATATCCATGTTGCTAAGACTTGGACGAGTTAGTAAGGTCATGTTTAAATCTCAAGTTCACTTGACTTGACAGAGGTGAGATTTAGAATGACGCATATCCTCTGTACTAGCTTATGTGAATGATTCCCATTTTGGATCATGCTTCCAGTGTCACGTTTGTTTATATATGTGTGGATGGTTTAGCTTAGATGATGACAAAGCAGAAAAATAAACAAGACCTTACTTATGTAGTTGTTCGAACCAAATTAAGTGATGATCTATTGCCTTTTCTGAAAGGTTGAGTTCAGACGCTGCGGGGTTCCAATCGATTCCAATCCCTTCAATTTTCATCAAAGAGGATGTTATTCAGTTCATCCCTTCAATTTTCATCAAAGAGGATGTTATTCAGTTATCTTTCTTTTGTAGGTCAGAATTAACTTTGATGTAGAGTGTCCTTCAATCAGCGATGGTTTTTTCTAGCTGGATATTTGAGGAATGATTTGCTTGGACAAGATCTTGATTCTTTGGCACTTTTATTGTAGTTCAATTGGATTTGGAAGGTCAATAACTATAGATTTTCTTTGGTTGTAGGAATTGTTTAGGAGTCTGGAAAGCACGAGGTCCACATTAGTTCTGGCTTCTTCTCTTCATTCTTATCTCATATGTGAAATGCAATCATTGATTGGATCGCTTGTAAATCATGCAAATAGTTTGTGTTGGTTTTTATTCATCATGGTGCTCTAGATAGTTAGAACATCTTAGTTTGGTTGGCACTTCTGACTTTTGATTTATTTCTCTGGTTAGCTGATTTTGGATGGCTCTTTTAAAGGTAGTAAGATGATAGATCTTTTGTTCTTTGGTAGATTAGAGCCCTTCTCTATGGGATTGGATGAAGAACTTTTCATTGGCTTAGTACCCAATATACCTTCTTTTTCCAAATGTTTTTACGAATACGTTTTTTTGATATAGAAGTACTTTTTTTTGGAACTGCCATTAAAAATTTGAAAAAAAGTTATTCATTTCTCTAGTTGAATGTGAAAGACATCTATTGGTCAAACAATTCCATTTTTTCTTTTTTTTTATATCTCTGTCTATTTTCGTCGTGCTATATTTATACATGTAACAAAATACACCGAAAAGTTCAAAAAAACCAATCCTTACCTAACAAATTACAAATTACTCAAATTACATTAGTTTTTTATTAGTTGGTTACTATGTTTGTATCCATTCTACATATGCTTTATGTTTGTGTTACCTTCTTTTTCTTTCATGGAACTATTGTGAATGTTATTCTTTCACTAAATTTTTACTTTCGACATACTTAGGAGCACATTCACTAATAAATACATTTCTTGCATATGTATTGACTTTTGTAAGTCTGTTTGAATTTAGTGTGGTAAATTTTGGCTTAACTAAAGAACTTTTGTCTGGTTATTTATTATACTTAAATTAGATGAGATTTGATGTTGTTGAGCGATTATGATGGTAATCTTTTACGCTGAGGTGGTATGCTGGTGTGACCTATTGCCACTTTTTCCTCTATATTATTTAGAACTGTGCAGGATAGGTTTATTCCCATACTTATTAGTCTTTAACACTGTTTTTTGGCCATTACCTGAGTAATTTGCCAAATCTTTTACTAAATGCTGTAATATGTGGTGTTTTTCACTTATAGTTGATGTCGTTTGTTCATCGATCTCTTTATCGCCTAAGGCTGATAAATATGATAAAACTGATTATTACACATTGAATAATTTGTTTAGGCTTCTCGGAGGAGTGATGACCCATTTTTGCAGTCCTGTTTGGTTGAGTTGATGAGTAGTCTTCAGGATGGGCAATGGACTGAAACTATGAAGATTTTTAGGCATTTTCTAGCTATGATTGAAATTCGTCTTCAGTTTATTATTTCTAGCTTCAAGTTCTAATCATTCTACAGGAGTTCAGATTAAGCCAGGTTAGAAATGTGGTGATCTACTGCTTTTTTCTGTGGGGCTCCATTGATGATTGTTTGAAATTGGATAAGTAGCCACTTCTTGGCTTCTAGGCAATTTTTGGTTTGAATGAAACTTATTCTCAGATTCTGTTTTTCTTTTTTTCAGTGAATGGGAGACGATCAGGGCTATTTTTCCTTCATTGGTAAGAGGGTTTTGGTTGTGCAAATCTCTTCAGATTTGACGTGGTATGTCTTTAATCTGGAATTGTTTTTTCTAGCCTATAATCTTTATTTCTTTTGTCAAGCTCTTCTTTCTTTGAGCACTTCTATTGGTTTTTATTTGAGTTTAATCATTTAACAAGTTAGGAAAGTTTGAGGTCCACTAAGTTCTGTCTAGTTTCTCTTCTTTCTTACATGCATGCGCAGTAATCACTAATTTGATTGTCGTGTCTAATTCATGGTGATAGTTTATATGGGATTCATTTGTCTTGCTTTTTTCATAGTTCATGCTCCACACAACACCGATTTTCTTAAACTTTCATTTTATATGATCAGTGTGTTTTCTTTGGGTATAGAATATTTGGTGAAATGTTTTTATTAATTAGATGATTTGTATACTATAGGTGATTGTCGATGAATGGTCTCAATAGAATTTTAGAAGTTTTAGAAACTTAATTTCTTCATTTTGTGCATTGCCTCTTTGGAACTCTGTCGTGGCCGTGCACATCATTTGTACATCTATCATATAGTATGTTAACATGACTAATCATCCCATTCTCTCGAATCTTATTTGGCACTGTGGTAATAGTATAGACATTTACCCCCATATACACATATAAGGTGTTCTAATATTTGTGTTGTTTGCTTATAATATGACTAAGAATTTCATTACATCATGAATTGAATGGCTATGAGTGTGTCAAGCAACATTGATTATTCAAGAAATGTTAGATTGCATTGTTTGCTTATGATATAACTCAAATCTTCTTTACATCATGCAGTTGAGGATGACAAAATGAAAATTTCATTATTCAAGAAATGTTCATTCTCCATTGTCATTTCAATTTGTGTATGTGTTTTTTATTTTTTATTGTTTACTTTATGTCATCATTCTCCTATGCATGTACATGGTTCATCCTAATCATTTTGGTTATGCTTTTATGATAAGGGTGTCTAAGGACTAGCTTCACTATGCTTTGAGGGTTTGAAGTTTGACATAGGATATCTAATTGACATTGGATGACCACCTAGAGAGTACTTAGTCTTCTTAGTTGAAATAAGACAAATGGGTATGCTTAGCCTATATTTTTCACAGTAGTATGCTTTTTTTTTTTTGGTATAGAAAATTCACTTGTTTCACGGTTTCTTTTTTTTGGTGCATAATAATAATTATTTATTTTAATTTAAAAGTATATCATAATATCAATAAATGTATGTTACTATATAAAAATATAGAAAATTCTCATAAAACCTCTTTAGAACTAACAATCTAATATTAATTTTCCCAATATAATAAAGTGAGAGAAATGAATATAATATAGCAACCTATCATATATAGTTTACACAAACAATATTTCGGAGGTATATGACTTGTATTTCGAACTCAAAAATTCAAAATAGCCTTTGTCAAAAAGACGACCGTTACTTCTATAAAAAAAGAACAAAAAGACCGTTACAAGCATCTCCTTCCTATTATAACCCAATCGTTGTCCTTCCTCTGCTCCTTATAGGAACTATAATTACACTGAGTTGGTCACTCTCTCTCTCCCCCCCTAATTGTTCTCTCTCGAGTAACAGGCCTCTGCAAAATCCTTTTCGGAGAAGATGGGTCTCTTCTTTCGTCTCTATTTCTAATCTATTGCTTTCTCAATCTGATTTGTGAAGCATCTAGTTGCAAAAACTTATTTTCTCTTGTGTTGCGGAGACCCATGAGGGTTTTGCGCTTGCCTCTTTGGGAAGATGCCTATTGTCATTGGAAATTATTCGATTTAAGCTTGTCCTTTGATCATCTATTGATTCCTTGACTAGGTCACTCTCTTATGTTATTTCTGTATGTGGCTTTTTCTGAACCTTTTTGTTATTTGGTGGATTGGCAGTGTCCTTTTTCCTCTTGATTCATATACGTTCTTGTTTGAGGATGTCCTTCTGGGAAATGTTTGGCTTAGCTCCTCCTTTGATTGTGTGTGGATTTCTCAAATGAGTGATTGTTATTTGGTGAACTCATAGTGGATTCTTTTTCCCTTGGATCAAATTGTTTGTCTGAGGATGTTATCTAAGGACATTGAATGGTGACACTAGTCAATTTGTTTCATAAAAAAAAAAAGCATTTGGGCTTTTTGGAGGACTGTGGGTCTGTTTCGCTGTCTTTTTTTTTTTTTTTTTCTTGGTTGAGATGATGAACTAGTAGTAGTTTCTAATCACATCTTAGACTGGCGATGGACTGAAATTTGATAACCTTCTGGTTAATTATCAGTTTCAATTGAAATTTGTTCTTCAGTATTTTTTTAAAATTTGGAAGATGATCATGGTCTTCTTCCAATTCTTTTACTGGTTGTGATTTTGTTGGGTTTAAGAAATGGTGATTTGTTGCGTTATCTTTGTGATGTCAAGTTGATGATCTCTGACAATGAGATGGAGCTACAATTTTTTGGAGTTTGAGTTATTTTCTTATTCATGTGAAAACCAATTGGTTTGTTTAAGAAATGGAGTTTGTGATGTCTTTAGATGGAGCTACCTGTTTGAATGGATTTTCTTATTCATGTGAAAACCAATTGGTCAGAGTTTGGTTGATGTATGAACTGTCATGGTTCTTTCTATGAAACGTGTATGCTCACTTCTGTTTTCTTTTGTCGTAGTTAAGTCACCAAAACATCTGGAAGATAAGAGTTATTGGGCCTTCATTGTGATGTGGCTAGAGAAGAGCAGAACCATGCATTGCCAAGGGAGCAATAGACTTGTTTTTGGCATCTAGATGGCAACCACGTTGTAATTCTTGCTTCGTAATGATTATGTGATATTTTTTTATCCATGGGTGAAGGTCACACTGGCTGAACCACGTAAATTTCCATGCTTTGTCTATATACGTGCGAATGGTTTAGGTTAGATGAAATGACGAAACAGAAATATAAGCAAGACCTTTCTTATGTAGTTGTGCGAGCCAAATTAAGTGATGATCTATTGTGTCACGCCCCAAACCCCAAGCACGCGACAACCCCTTCTCTTGGTCGATTGAAAGCGACGTCCCAAGACTCGTCGACGACCATTCATTTTAATCTTTCGTTATGCGCAAGCGGAAGACGAACCATCCCTAGTCCAATAAACAATCAATCAATCGATCAGGGATAGATGGATGAACAACAAAAACAACAATCACTACTCATTTATACAATTTACTAGATTAACCAACGGAGGATCTTTTTCCGATTTACAAGCCCGACAATAGGGGCCGATCCATCCTCTAAGCCAAACCAAAAAGGAACTAGGCTAGGCTAATCCAGCTGTACACAATGAACCCTCGGGTTCAGTACCACGGTCACTCGGACCCATCGGACTCGACTCCGTCAGGTCGATCACTAGTCAAGCGGGGGCAAGATTCTCCACTGCGGGTGTGCCATTCTAGGGGCCTGAATATGTTTAACCACAATGGGTTGAAATAAAATCTCAGCGAGTTCTTCCCCTAAGCCCCGGTTAGTACACTAACTTAACCTGGGGTATCTCTCTAGAACCACCATTCACTCAACCCAACCACAAACAATCATCAATCAGCAATCAAACCATGTACGTTAAACGGGGTCAACCAACAAACAAAAGTCGGTTCGCATGCAACCTTACCCAGTATGCCATACCCTGCACGTTATAAGTCAGCACAATACACGCAATGCACATGGCTGTTAGATGATGCAGTTCATCAATCACATGCGAGTCGCGTCACAAGCGATCTCACCTAGCCATTGCCACACCCTGCACGTTATCAATTCACGCGTGTGTGCCATAAATGATGTGATCATCTCATGCATAATCGGAACCAATGATGCCCGTGTTTTCTCATGCACTCTCGCATCCACACGTGTTCCGATTATTACTGTCCCAGGCGCAACGGCGCTACGGCACCCTTCCTCCGCAGGCGCAACCGTGCCCTTCCATGCCCAAAGACGTCAAGGGATACTCTCCCGAGGTGCAACGAACGTCAAGGGATACTCTCCCGCGCATGCCCAATGCGCCTTCCGAGACCGCATGGCGCAAACCAAGGGTGCCCTTCCGTGCCCAAAGGATGTCAAGGGATACTCTCCCAAGACCGCATGCCCCAAGATCGCATGCCAATGAATGTCAAGGGATACTCTCCCGAGACGCATGCCCAACAAACGTCAAGGGATACTCTCCCGAGACTGCATGCCCAAAGGATGTCAAGGGATGCCCAACATGCCCAAAGTCAAGGGATACTCTCCCAAGACGGCATGGATACTCTCCCGAGACGGCGGTTTCAACTTAGTGATCACGCAAGCATACAATCACAACCCACTTATTATCTTTGAGCATTAGCCAATGCACACATGCTTACATATGAAACCTCAAATCATTTCTCACAAAAGCGGTCCATTTCCGATGTCCCTCGGACAAACCATTTTCCCCACCTTTCTCATAAAAGCGGTCCATTTCCAGACAAATCACTTTCTTTCTCATAAAGGCGGTCCATTTCCGGTGTCCCTCGGACAAACCATTTTCTTTCTTTTGTGAAAATCATACAATTCAAGCGGATGCTTATGCAATGCCACATTTAATTCACTTCATATGATCAATACACATGAAATTACACAATTTAATTTCCGGATGAACAGTAATTTCCGAATTTAATAAATAAATAATTAAATTCAGAAATTATAAATAATTAAATAAATAAATTCCGAAATTTAAATAATTAAATAATTAAATAATTATTTAATTATTTAATTAAATACAGAAATTAATATAATCAATAAATTAAACAATTAATCACATTAATCAATCAATTAAGGAAAAACATGATTAATTAGCACCAAACACACAATTAAGCCTAATTAAGCACAATTAAGCACAAATAAGCAAGATTAAGCTAAGCTAATCTTAATCCACTATCTAACCACCTATCTTAGGGCTAATGCACTTAATTAAACACTTTAATCAACCCTTAGCACTAATTAACCCAACCCTAAGCTAGTTTATGCACTAAATAGGGTTTAGGAGCTAAACTCATCCGTTAAGCGGGCCGGCGTCGCGTGTACGGCGGCGGCGACGAACCCGACACCTGAGGACATCTCTCCCAACACTCCAAGGTGGTCCCGGGGCAGAATTCATAGCAGCAACCTCTGCTCAAACTCCAAACTTCAAAAGACAGCACTGCAGTAGGAGGAAGCTGCTGGTCGGAGCAAAAACAAGCTGGCCGGAGCTCCGGCGAGCTGGTGGCCAGTGACCGGAGGCTCCTGGGGGTCGAGGGGAAGTTGCTGGAGGCTGGGATGGGCGGTGGTTTGGTCGGAAATGGAGGAAAACAGCAGCAAAGGCGAAACTGTGCAGTACCGCGTGAACAGTAGGCGGTCGGCGAGCAGCCGGCTTTCGGCGGCCGTACGGATCGGCCGACGTCTTCGTTCGACGAACGGCCGACGCTATCCGTACGGAATCTCTCTCCCGAGCGTAACGGTGGGTGGCACGGCCCGATATTCCATCGGGAAGGCAATGAACAACTCAGATTTCGGTGGAAGGTCAGAAGCTGAAAATTGCAGGAAGAAGGGAAACAAGGGGAGAAAGGGCTGCGATTTTTGGAGAAGATGAAGAGGAGAGAGTGAGTGAAGTGAGGGCTGGAGATAGGCCTCATCAATGCTATAAATGTTTGCTTCAAATCCCAACCAAATGACATCATCTTCTCTCTCTTCCTTTTTGACTTTTCTCCAAAATATCCAAGGGCATTTTGGTCATTTCCACCTTGCACATTTCCCAATGTGCCATTGGGCTGAAAATGAAAGGCGGGCCTAGGAAATGGGCCGGAAAATGAATAGGAACGGGCTCGGGAATTTATTGGGTTCAAATTGGCTCACGTTTGGATAACGGGTTGGGACGGGTGAGGGGTCGGTTGGGTCCAACGGGCTCACTTGCTTTCCTCGGGCCTTCCACAGTAGCCATCCCACCTTGGGCGTGAGGCCCACACTGATTTTTCCCGGCCCACGTCCTCGTAGGCTCAATTCCTCGGTCCGTAAACCCCTTTCCCAAAAACTCGGCTCAACCGATACTGTTGACTGTCAAGGAAGCATCGTTCAAAAGTCCATCCCGGACGTTCCCGAAAATTCGAAGTCCAATATTGGATTCACATGCTTTGTCAATTTCGCCCGAATGCCATTTTGGTACTACTCAGACTGACAGGTGGCTTTGAGGATTCACGCGTAACCGACTCGTGCCAATTCACGTCATGGACGTCCTTGACGACATGAAATTGCGAAGGATAGATTCTTATTTCAAAGTACACGACTATCAAGGATCGACATAGGGCCGTTCGTGGGTTCGATAACAGTAGACGGAATCACCCGTCGTCCCATTATTTATATCCGCGAATCAACCTCTAGTCGTCTCTGAAATCGACCTGCATGACTACAGGATCGTCCTTACGCAAGTCTCACGGTCGAGTCGTTTTCCCAGTCAAGTTCTTTAGTCGTACGAGTTTTGTCCTCGTAGCCTTTCCTCTCAAGGTCGTATCTCGGAAATGATTGGGTCCGAGCGAAATAAACCAATAATGCATTGGCGAAATTCACGTTCACTCATCCCTCAAAGGGCTCGAATTTCAGGACGTCACAATTCTTCCCCCCTTACAAAAATTTCGTCCTCGAAATTTGCAATCACAGACAAATCCTCAAAAGATGGGGGTGCTGATGCTTCATCACTTCTTTGCTTTCCCATGTTGCTTCCTCTGTTCCGTGATGCTGCCAGATCACCTTAACCAAGGCAATAATCTTGTTTCGAAGTACTTGCTATTTACGGTCATCTATCCGTGTCGGCCTCTCCACGTGCGACACCCTGTCGTCTACGTCCAGTTTTCTCAAAATTCAACACATGATTCGAGTCCGGTTCATACTTTCTCAACATAGACACGTGGAAAACATCATGTATTTGAGCAAGTTTCGGTGGCAACGCAAGACGATATGCTAAAACATGTACCTCGTACTTAACTTTCCTTTCTTGCCAAATCTGGAAGTACCCCTCATCGGCGATACTTTCAGAAACACATGATTGCCCACCTTAAACTCCAACGGTCTACGATGCTTATTTGCATAACTCTTCTGACGACTCTGAGCTGTCTTTAGTCTGACTCAGATAATCTGAAATGCATTCAATAACTGCTAAACCAATTTTTGAACCAGCGATTCCCAGTTCTCTGACCTCGTTCCATAGATTGAAATTCCACAAACTTGATCAAATTATGGTTATACCATTCCGATAAAATCTTATCCCACAAGCACTCTCTTTTTGCACAGTGCGTAGTTCATTTCATTTCTGCCCCTTTCGACATCCTAGAAGCCTGCCAGGAGTCGCTTCTTGCTCAGGCACTCTTGCCCCGGCGACCACTCCCCGCCCTCGTCGGTTTAGTCGTTATGGGCATCTTCGAATTGCACAACTACTAGTCCCTTTTATACATGCACCATCTCACAGAGGTATTATCCGCTTTGGCATGTCCCATACCAAGTCTCACGGTTTTAACCTCGTCCGAGCACCTCAAAATGCAAAACTTTCTCCAGCTCATCAACCCACGAGTTTGTTTCCACGAGGTCACTTATCAACACTTCAAATCTGATTCACTGAATTTCCATCGAACCACCATCCGAATTCCACAAACTACCGATTTTTCTTTCAATATTCCTTTCACGTCCATTTAATAACCAAACCAAGAATTCGCCTCAACCACATAAAAATTAGTGCAAACCAAATGTCATTTATCGCACTAAAGGCTTTCGAATACTTCTTCAATTCCTTTCTGATTGACCGTCCGTCTGCAGATGGTACGCCATACTATATTGCAATTTCGTCCCCAAGGTCGACTGCAAACTTTTCCAAAGGGTTGTCGTAAACTTAGGATCACGATCAGATGTGATCGTCACTGGAACTCTATGAATGCGTACAATCCGACACACGTACAATTCCGCATTCCTATCCAACGTGAAATCTTTTCGTACCGCAATGAAGTGAGCTGACTTTGTCAATCTGTCAACTACTACCCAAATCGAGTCATTGCCTCGCTGACTCCTTGGCAATCCTATCACAAAATCCATCATAATGTGTTCCCACTTCCACTCGGGAATCTCAACTATGATGAGCTTCCGACAAGACTACTTCTATAAGATCTGCATCTTTCGGAACGCACAATCGTCCTCGAAACCTTAACGTCCCATCCTTGAACACTTGAAAGTCTGCTTTCCTCTTTGCCTGATCCGTCTGCAGGATCTTAACAATTTCGAAAACTGTCGCTTGGCACTCTTAATCCTACTTTGCATCTCGGGTTCCACCTTGAGAGTGGCCATTAGACTAGCAAGATGGCCGACCTCAGTTTTAAAATCTGAGTCCCCGACTCCCTCCAAAAGAATCCATTCTCGTACCATCATCTGAGCAATTGTCGACTTTCAACTAAG
Organism: Angophora floribunda; assembly: GCA_014182895.1. Taxonomy (NCBI): domain Eukaryota; kingdom Viridiplantae; phylum Streptophyta; class Magnoliopsida; order Myrtales; family Myrtaceae; genus Angophora; species Angophora floribunda. The sequence continues at coordinate 21,338,736 of CM024712.1, forward strand.
TGCATCTGCCACTTTATTCGCTTTCCCCGGATGATACAAAATTTCACAATCATAGTCCTTAAGAAGTTCCATCCATCGCCGTTGAACATGAGGCAAAGATGATCGCCGCTAATTCCAAATCATGCATCACTATAGATTTCGTACTCACCAGGACTGACAAAGTATTGTCGAACAGTGTGGTAGTCAATTTACTCTTGAGCTCTTGGAAACTACGCTCGCACTTGTCCGTCCAATTAAACATTTCCTATTTTTTTAACAACCTCGTCAATGGCATGGCTATCGCAAAGAAACTTCTCGATGAAACATCGTAATATCCCGCTAATGCCAAGAAACTTCGAATCTCGATTTACCGTCATATGTCTCGGCCAATTCATGACCGCCTCGATCTTAGTCGAGTCAACGGCGATCCCTTCACCTGAAATTACATGCCTTAAAAATGCCACGCGAGATAACCAAACTCGCACTTGCTAAACTTGTCATACAGCTCATGTTCTCTCAAGGTCTGCAGTACTGATCTCAGGTGTCTCTCATGATCCTCTGGACTCCTCAAGTATACCAGGATATTGTCAATGAACACAATCATCAATCATTGGCAATGGATACTTGTTCTTAATCGTCACTTGATTAAGTTGCCGGTAATCAATGCACAGTCTCCACGAACTGTCCTTTTTTCCTTACAAACAATACCGGTGCTCCCCAAAAGAGATGCTCGTCCTAGTGCATCTGCACCTTTAGTTCTTTCAATTCTGACAAGGCCATCCTATAAGGTGCCTTGAAAATCGGTTTAGTCCCATGGGCCAACTCAATCACGAACTCAATTTCCTCCTCTAGGGCAATCCCAGTAATTCCTCAAGAAACACATCCATATACTCTTGTATCACAGCAATATTCTCCACCTTTAATCCTTTTTACTAGTGTGACTGCCACCAATGCCAAATACCCTTGGCACCTAGATTCCAACAACCGAGTCACCTCAAGTGACAAAATCAGAAAAACGGAGGGTTCTCCTCAATTTCCCACAAACTCAAAATGACCACCCACTACTGGGTTAAACTTAATTGTCTTTCCATGACAATCTACCATATGCAATGACTTCCTTGCGACCTAGTCTCGGGCGGTCGGCTTTCCCACGTAATTCTTTCTGTCGGGTGGGATGGGGTTCCTTCGCCCCATCATCGGTCCTTTCCCGAACCAACGATTGTCTCTATTAGGCACGAACCGCGAGCCAAATGCGGTCGCCCTCTCGATCATGTTCTTTCCTATCATCCGCGCTCTCTCGATCATGTTCTTTCCTATCATCCGAGCTCTCTCGTACATCTCATCAAAGCTCTCTCGTACATCTCATCAAAGCTCTTTAAGTTCAAGGGCACTAGCTGGGCTTTCAATTCTGGCTTCAAGCCATCTCTAAAACGTCTCGCCCTATCCACAAGGTTCTCTACCAATCTTGGCGCATACTTGGTAACTTAGCGAATTTCGCCACATACAGATCCACCGACATGTGATTCTGACAAAACTGTTGGAACTCTGCCATCTTTGACTCTCTCGCACTATCCAAGAAGTACTTCTTATTGAAAGCCTTACGAAAGGCACCCCAAATCTGAGCCGTGCCTTCAGGAACATTCTTCCTTGAGTGACTTCCCACCAAGTACTAGCATTACCTTGAAGCTGATAAACTGCCATAAGCACTCTATCTTCTCTGAACACCTCAGCACTGTAACAATCCTCTCGCTATCCCTTATCCAAAGGGTCGCAGCTTCAGGGTCGCCCACGCCACTAAATCTCGGTGGCTTCAGTCTCGGGACCTGCTCTACCAGCCTAGGCATCGGTCTCGCACAGACCTCTCCTCTCACTAGGGGAAAACCGCAAGGACCACAGCATAAGCACTCAGCTTGCTGCCCTAACAAGGTCTCTAGCGCCAGCAGGATCCCGTCTAACCTAGGATCTGCCTACACGCTACCTCTAGCACGCGGTCGACCAAACGCCCTACGCCTAAGGGCTCTCTCTTCGATTCGGGATTGCTCATCACTGGGACTATGAGCAACCCGCCACCACACAAAGCCACACAAGGCCACAAAAGCAATCACAGGCACATAATTAAAAGCCATCCCTATCTCACTATCCCAAAAATCCCACACACCTTATCACTCCAAGTCTCAACCTCGCTCTGATACCAAAACCGATGGGGATGTCACGCCCGAACCCCGAGCACGCGACAACCCCTTCTCTTGGTCGATTGAAAGCGACGTCCCCCAAGACTCATCGACGACCATTCATTTTAATCTTTTGTTATGCGCAAGCGGAAGACGAACCATCCCCACCCAACAAACAATCAATCAATCGATCAGGGATAGAGGGATGAACAACAAGAACAACCATCACTACTCATTTATACAATTTACTAGATTAACCAACGGAGGATCTTTTCCGATTTACAAGCCCGACAAAGGGGCGATCCATCCTCTAAGCCAAACCAAAAAGGAAAGGCTAGGCTAATCTAGCTGTACACAATGAACCCTCGGGTTCAACACCACGGTCACTCGGACCCATCGGACTCGACTCCGTCAGGTCGATCACTGGTCGAGCGGGGGCAAGATTCTCCACTGCGGGTGCGCCATTCTAGGGGCCTGAAAATGTTTAACCACGATGGGTTGAGATAAAATCTCAGCGAGTTCTTCCCCTAAGCCCCGGTTAGCACACTAACTTAACCTGGGGTATCTCTCTAGAACCACCCTTCACTCAAGCCAACCACAAACAATCATCAATCAGCAATCAAACCACAGACAGGGTCAACCAACAAACAAAAGTCGGTTCGCATGCAACCTTACCCAGTATGCCATACCCCGCACGTTAAACCTCATTCAACACAATGCAACCAACAATTGAATAGCATGCATGGCTGTTAGATGATGCACGTTATAAGTCATCAATCACATGGCCGTTAGATGATGTTCATCAATCACATGCGAGTCGCGTCACAAGCGATCTCATCTAGCCATTGCCACACCCCGCACGTTATCAATTCACGCGTGCGTGCCATAAATAATGTGATCATCTCATGCATAATCGGAACCAATGATGCCGTTTTTCTCATGCACTCTCGCATCCACACGTGTTCTGATTATTACTGCCCCACCGGGCTACAATCAAGGTGCAACGGCGCTACGGCGCCCTTCCTCCGCAGAGGCGCAACCGTGCCCTTCCGTGCCCAAAGACGTCAAGGGATACTCTCCCAATATCGCATGACCAACGAACGTCAAGGGATACTCTCCCGAGACCGCATGCCCAACAAATGTCAAGGGATACTCTCCCGAGACTGCATGCCCAAAGGATGTCAAGGGATACTCTCCCAAGACGGCATGCTCACAGAACGTCAAGGGATACTCTCCCGAGACGGCGGTTTCAACTTAGTGATCACGCAAGCAAACAATCACAACCCACTTATTATCTTTGAGCATTAGCTAATGCACACATGCTTGCATATGAAACCTCAAATCATTTCTCACAAAAGCGTCCATTTCCAATGTCCCTCGGACAAACCATTTTCCCACCTTTCTCATAAAAGCGGTCCATTTTTCCTTGGACAAATCACTTTCATAAAGGCGGTCCATTTCCGGTGTCCCTCGGACAAATATCATAAAGGCGGTCCATTTCCGGTGGCGGACAAATCACTTTCTTTCTCATAAAGGCGGGTGTCCCTCGAACAAACCATTTTCTTTCTTTTGTGAAAATTACACAATTCAAGCGGATGCTTATGCAATGCCACATTTAATTCACTTCATATGATCAATACACATGAAATTACACAATTTAATTTCTGGATGAACAGTAATTTCCGAATTTAATAAATAAATAAATAAATAAATAAATAAATTCCGAAAATTAAATAATTAAATAATTATTTAATTATTTAATTAAATACAGAAATTAATATAATCAATAAATTAAAACAATTAATCACATTAATCAATCAATTAAGGAAAAACATGATTAATTAGCACCAAACACACAATTAAGCCTAATTAAGCATAATTAAGCACAAATAAGCAAGATTAAGCTAAGCTAATCTTAATCCACTATCTAACCACCTATCTTAGGGATAATGCACTTAATTAAACACTTTAATCAGCCCTTAGCACTAATTAACCCAACCCTAAGCTAGTTTAGGCACTAACTAAGGGATTAGGAGCTAAACTCACCCGTTAAGCAGGCCGGCGACACGGGCGTGGCGGCGGCGACGAACCCGACACCTGAGGACATCTCTCCCAACACTCCAAGGCGGTCCCGGGGCAGAATTCACAGCAGCAACCTCTGCTCAAACTCCAAACTTCAAAAGACAGAACTGCAGTAGGAGGAAGCTGCTGGTCGGAGCAAAAACAAGCTGGCCGGAGCTCCGGCGAGCTGGTGGCCGGTGACTGGAGGCTCCTGGGGGTCGAGGAGAAGTTGCTGGAGGCTGGGATGGGCGGTGGTTTGGTCGGAAATGGAGGAAAACAGCAGCAAAGGCGAAACTGTGCAGTACCGCGTGAACAGTAGGCGGTCGGCGAGCAGCCGGCTTTCGGCGGCCGTACGGATCGGCCGACGTCTTCGTTCGACGAACGGCCGACGCTATCTGTACGGAATATCTCTCCCGAGCGTAACGGTGGGTGGCACGGCCCGATATTCCATCGGGAAGGCAATGAACAACTCAGATTTCGGTGGAAGGTCAGAAGCTGAAAATTGCAGGAAGAAGGGAAACAAGGGGAGAAAGGGCTGCGATTTTTGGAGAAGATGAAGAGGAGAGAGTGAGTGAAGTGAGGGCTGGAGATAGGCCTCATTAATGCCATAAATGTTTGCTTCAAATCCCAACCAAATGACATCATCTTCTCTCTCTTCCTTTTTGACTTTTCTCCAAAATATCCAAGGGCATTTTGGTCATTTCCACCTTGCACATTTCCCAATGTGCCCTTGGGCTGAAAATGAAAGGCGGGCCTAGGAAATGGGCTGGAAAATGAATAGGAATGGGCTCGGGAATTTATTGGGCTCGAATTGGCTCACGTTTGGATAACGGGCTAGGACGAGTGAGGGGTCGGTTGGGTCCAACGGGCTCACTTGCTTTCCTCGGGCCTTCCACGGTGGCCATCCCACCTTGGACGTGAGGCCCACACTAATTTTTCCTGGCCCACGTCCTCGTAGGCTCAATTCCTCGGTCCGTAAACCCCTTTCCCAAAAACCCGGCTCAACCAATACTGTCGACTGTCAAGGAAGCATCGTTCAAAAGTCCATCCCGGACGTTCCCGAAAATTCGAAGTCCAATATTGGATTCACATGCTTTGTCAATTTCGCCCGAATGCCATTTTGGTACTACTCAGACTGACAGGCGGCTTTGAGGATTCATGCGTAACCGACTCGTGCCAATTCACGTTCAAGACTTCTCAACACATGGACGTCCTTGACGACATGAAATTGCGAAGGATAGATTCTTATTTCAAAGTACACGACTATCAAGGATCGACATAGGGCCGTTCGTGGGTTCGATAACAGTAGACGGAATCACCCGTCGTCCCATTATTTCTATCCGCGAATCAACCTCTAGTCGTCTCTGAAATCGACCTGCATGACTATAGGATCGTCCTTACGCAAGTCTCACGGTCGAGTCGTTTTCCCAGGTCAAGTTCTTTAGTCGTACGAGTTCTGTCCTCAGTAGCCTTTCCTCTCAAGGTCAGTATCTCGGAAATGATTGGGTCCGAGCAAAATAAACCAACAATGCATTGGCGAAATTCACGTTCACTCATCCCTCAAAGGGCTCGAATTTCAGGACGTCACATATTGCCTTTTCTAGAAAGGTTGTGTTCGGATGGTGAATGGTTCCAATATTATTCATTCTAGTCCCTTCAATTTTCATCAAAGAAAATGTTCTTCAGTTCTCTTTTTTTTGTTTGTAGGTCAGAATTAACTTCAATGTAGAGTGTCAATCAATCCACGATGATTTTTTCTAGCTAAATATTAGAGGAATGATTTGCTTGGACAAGATCTTGATTCTTGACTTTCTTTGGTTGTAGGAATTGTTTAGGAATCTAAAAAGCATGAGTTGCACATTAGCATTCCAACTTGCTTCTTCTCTTCATTCTTATCTCATTTGTGAACTACAATCACTAATTGGATCACTTGTAAATCATGCAGATAATTTGTGTAGGTTTTATTCATCATAGTGCTCTTACAATAGATATTTGGAAAATCTTAGTTTTGGTGTTGACACTTCTGGCTTTCGAATTATTTCTTTGGTTAACAGATTTTGGGTGGCTCTTGTGATAGCTCTTCTGTGCTTTGGCAGATTAGAGCCTTTATATATGGGATTGGATGAAGAACTTTTCATTGGCTTGTTACTATGACTGTATGCTTTCTATGAATGATATTTTGTTTGTCTTACCTTGTTTTCCTTTCATGGAACTATTGCAAATGTTATTCTTTCACTGAATTTTTGCTTTTGACATACTTAGGTGCACATTCACACAGAATACATTTCTTAAATATGTATTGACTTGGTGTAAGTCTATTTGAATGCAGTGTGCTAAATTTGGCTTAATTGAAGAACTTTTGTCTGGTTATCTATTGTGTAATTAGATGAGATTTGATGTTGTATATGTATTGTTTTGGCTATTTATTGTGTGTAAATACATTTCTTGCATATGTTTTGTTCTGGCCAGATGGTAATTTTTTATGTTGAGATAATATGTTGGTGTGACCTATTGCCACATTTTCCTCTATATTATTTAGAACCGTGCAGGATATGTTTTTTTTTTCCCAAACTTAATAGTTTTTCACACTGATTTTTACATTTATCTGAGTACTTTGCCAAATCTTTTACTAAATGTTGTAATATGTAGTGTTTTTCGCTTATAATTGATGTTGCTTGATGAGTGGTCTCTTCATCATCTGAGGATGTTTAATACAATAAAACTTCTCTGTTTGCATTGATGTGTTTAGGCTTATTGGAGGAATGATGACCCATTTTTGCACTTGTTTGGTTGAGTTGCTAAGTAGTCTTCGATCATTTCTTTAGAATGGGCAGACTGAAATTATGAAGATTTCTAGGCATTTTCTAGCTTTGACTGAAATTTGTCTTTGGTTTGTTATCTTTTGGGAGTGATGACATGATTATCGTCAAGCTCTAATCCCACAGGGGTTGGATTAGCCAGGTTAGAAATGTAGTGATCTATTGCTTTTTTATGTGGGGCTCAGTTGATGATCGTTTGAAATTGGATAAGCAACCACTTCTTGGCTTCTAGGCAGTTATTAGTTCGAATGATGTTTGTTCTCAGATTGATCACAGCTCTTTTTCCTTCACCGGTAAGAATTAGTCAATGCAAATCTCTTTAGATTCGATGTGGAATGTCTTCAATCAGGGATGATTTTTCTAGCCTATAGAATCTTTATTTCTTTTGTCAAGGTCTTCTTTTTTTAGCACTTCTTTTGCTTTTTGTTTGTGTTTAATCATTAACGATTTTTTTGCAAGTCAAGAAAGCTTGAGGGCCACTAAGTTCTGGTTAGTTTCTCTTCATTCTGATATGCATGTGGTAATCACTAATTTAATTGTTGCATCTAAATCATGGAGATAGTTTATGTGGGATTTAATTGTCTTGTTTTTTTTCGTAATTCCAGCACCACACGATACCTAGTTTTTTTGGTACATAATCTTTGGTTAAATATTTTTATTAATGAAATGATTTGTGTACTATAGGTGGTTGTTGACGAATGGTCTCGATCTAATTTTAGAAGTTGTAGAAACTTAATTTCTTCACTTTGCATTGCATTGTCATGCACATCATTTGTGTTCCCTTTCGAATTTTTTTTGCTATTCTAGGTTTATAATGAAAGATTCATGTTACTTTTATCATCATTTGTGTTGATCGCTTAGAATAACTAAGCTTTTCTTGAATTTGACAATCCCTTCACGGCAAGTTTTGGTGTTGGGTTTGAATCTTTTTTGTTCATGCTATTCTAGATTTATGATACAAAAGATTGGTAGTAACTACTTTTATCTTGGAACTATCTTTTTGAGTGAGGATGTTGTCCAAGGAATGTTATATATGATGCAATGGTCAATTATAGCTTAGAATAACTAGCTTTTCTTGAATTTGCCTATCCCTTCACAGTTAGCTTTGGTGTTGGGTTGGTGGACTGGGACCATACTTAGATCATCTTCACATTTGGGTGAAAGCTGAAATCCCGATAATCTCTTGCCTCATAGGCCCTTGTAATTTTTGTTGAATCTCATTCTTGAGTTAATTTCCTTGTAGTGGCTAGATGATAAATGTCTTCTACTTCCTTTATAGGTTGGAGTTTTGCCAGATATTTAGAAGTGGTTGATTTGATGAATAAGTCCGGGATTTGTTGGAAATTGGATAAACTTCTTGGATACGGGGAAGTCTTTGGTTTGGATGTAACTTATTCTCTAGTTCTTTTGTGTCTTTTCAAGTTAAGATGGAAGGAGTTTACCTCGTGAAGTTTGATGTGAAGTGTCTTTTGACTTGTGATGGTTCTTTCAACCTTGATAAATTAGCAATTATTTGATTGGACAAGCTCTTCATTCTTTGACACATCTGTCATATAGTATGTTAACATGAGTCATCATCCCATTGTCTCCTTATTTGGCATTGTGGTAACAGGATAGTTGTTACCCTTCATATACATATGTGAGTTGCCCTAATATTTGTCTTGTCTACTTGTAATATGGCTAAGAATTTCATTACATCATGAATTGAATGGCTACAGAATGTGTCAAGAAACATTCATTATTCAAGAAATGTTTGGTAGCGTTGTCTGCTTATGATATGACTCAGATCTTTGTTGCATCATGAAGTAAATGATATTAAGGATGACAAAATGAAAAATATATTATCCAAGAAATCTTCATTCTCCATCAGCATACCTTCTCAATTCATGTGTATGTGTGTTTTTTTTTTATTTGTCATTCTCCACGTACATGTATATGGTCCTCCCTAATCATTTTGGTCGTGCTATTATGATAAGGTGTCTAAGGATGTAAGAGCTCCAGTTTTCATTGGATGGCCACCTATTTGACATACATGCAACAAGAGAGTACTTAGTATTCTCAATTCATGTATATGTGTGTTTTTTTTTACTTGTCATTCTCCATGTACATGTATATGGTCCATCCCTAATCATTTTGGTCATGCTATTATGATAAGGTGTCTAAGGATGTAAGAGCTCTAGTTTTCATTGGATGGCCACATATTTGACATACATGTAACAAGAGAGTACTTAGTATTCTTAGTTGAAATAAGATAAGTGGGTTTGCTTAGCCTGTATTTTTCTTCTTATTCTTTTTTTTTTTTTTTTTTTGGGGTACGGGAACATTCTTTGGGACATTTTTACAAATGAGATGATTTTGTAGGTGAAATAAGTTGTTTTGAGTTTGCAGTGCCAACTTGATTTTGGGTTCTCTTTGATCATTGGGACTATGAAGACTTTTCTATCAGGACCTAATATTTACTTTGTTGCAAACTATCGGCATCTCATTCTGAAATATGATGAACTGGTATGGGATGATGCAGCATAGCCATTGAAACATAACTTCCATTGGCATTGCTTGCTCTCTGACCAAATGTTGGTATTTTCTATTTCTTATCCATCACAAAACCGTGTCGTTTCATTTATGTTGTGGTCAGTAAACATGGCTGGTCAGGCTGGGAGGATTTGATGCTGGGTGCTTAGTTGGCATATTTGTCATATTTTGTAGTTTTTAAAGATGAGTACTTATAATCTAATTTATTCGTCAAGCATATCTCTTGAAGCTCTGTAGGGCTTTGAGTTAACAGATCTCCATTTGCTGCATGATCCTTGGCCAATGATGATATTTCTCCCAGATATTTTAATATACAGTTCTAGATGTATTTCTATCTCATCAGCTCTACAAGGGTTGTTTGCAATCATCTATATTAAATAGTTGCTTTATGATCGATTTCTTTTGCTTTGGTATTTGCTTGCAAAGCTCAAATAAGCATCCGGCTGTGTCTGTTGCCTGAGAATTGTTGGTGAACTTTCTGATTACTTACAAAAGGTTTGTCAACCTCATTAAGGTTTAAGTCTGCCTGTGATCATATCAATTAGTTTGGTGGCTTACACATTGTATGGATTTATTCAGTCTTTTGATGGGGGCTTGATACAGTTTGGAGCAATCTCAATAAGGTTGTCATGTGAGGATGCTAATGTGTCAAGCTGTTAAAGAATTCAAGTTCTCCAGCTAAATGCAGGAGTTTATCATCTGACATTGTTATGCTCAAGTGAGCTACCAAATAGTTGATCTTCTTTGTAGATTTTTGTGAATGTCTGAATCTTTCTATTTGGATTGTCTAGATCTAGTTTATAGTTCTCTTCCAGTGTAGGTTGAAGTCTTCTTGTCACAAATCATGATGAATATTCCTATTGACATTCAACTAATCTACACCAAAAGGATGATATATTCTTATTGAGAAAAAGTGCTAGTAATCGGAAAACTCTTAAATTAAATTATATATATACTTTGTCTAAATAGATGTTATATTTATCCTCAATGTCATCATCCTTTATGAAGAGTTGTACAGTAATAGGTTACACAAGAATGAGAATTTTGCTAGTGTACATATCTTGGTGTTTGATATACTGGCCATCTCTAGGTCTTTTTTTGCCTTAGAAAGTCTATGAGAAGGAAATCTTCATATAAATCTATTTCTTTTTCACCTTGGAATTTTCTGCCTTGTTAGTGAAGAGGAATGTTGCTTACATATTATATTTCCCTTTCACTTTTCCATTGTATTGGTAGTTTCTAATTATATATTTGTTAAGTTTGGCTGGCTGAATGTTGAAACCATCAGTACATGAGCACGGGTATTTTTTCCAGTTGCCAAGTTTTTTTTTATTCGATCTACATGCTTTGTTTATGTTATGGAATTTTCCCAAGGTTTTACCTTGCCTCTAAGATTCTGCCATGGTTATGGGCATCATTAGTTTATCATCGAATGATTCATCATTGATTTTTCCATTAATTTGTTAATGAGCTGATTATGGATTCCATTTCCAGTAATTTTTCTGAGGACAATTAATACAACAAAACTTGGTTAGTTAGCTACATAGAATCGAACACTTGGGCTTTTTTGGAGGACCGATGATCCATCTTGCAATCTTGTTCGGTAGAGCTAATGAAGTAGAAGTCTTTTGATCATCATCAAGGCAAGTGAAGTAATAAAATTTTGACAACCTTCTAGGCACTTACTGGTTTTGATGATTCACATTCATTCTTCAATTCATTATCTTTATGGAGTATCTAGATGATTATTGTCCAGTCATAATTCTTTTACAAGTTGAAAGTTTAGCTGGACTTGACAGCTAATGGGGCTAAATTGATGATTGTTTGAAAGAAAGGTAGGTCCTGCTTATTGGATTCTAGGCAATTCTTGGTTTGAATGAAATTTGTGCTCCACTTCTGGTATTTTCTAGTTAAGGTAAAACGATGAGTTCCTAGTTCTCTTTCTTCTCTTTCGCAAGTTAGAGTTAGGTTGAGGCAATACTGTACCTCGTGTGAAGTTGCAGCTTAAGCATCAATTCATAGGACAAGCTTTTCTTGTTGAGTTCTTTCTTTTCTGCAAAGGTCCCCACAAGGTATGGCTTGTTCCCCCTTCACTCTCATTTGTGTGCTACAATCACAAATTGGATTCTAGTAAATCATAGAGATAGCCTATGTAGGATTGTATGCATCATGCTTTTTTCCTAGCCTTGAATTTTCTTCAGCCAGTACTTAGTTTGTTGCATTTTTGTTTTACACGACATTTGTGTTTTCTTTTAGTATAGAGCATGAGGTGATTTCAAGCTCTTTCAGCACGATTAGGTCTTTGAGTTGGTTGGACACTGTTAATGGCTATATATGTCTAGTTGTTGGTTTTCTTTGGTTCTTGAAACTGTAAAGACTTGTTGCTGATAAAATTGAATTGCTTGAGTGCATGCCGGTAGCTTCTTATTTGAAATGTTGAACTTGCATCCTAAAATCTTCTTATTTTGTTTCTATCTCTCAAGCTTGATGAGCCAATTACTTTCTTGGTCTAATTTTATAGAAGCATCTAGCTTATTGCAAAAGCTTAATTTCTTTCGTTTAGCATTGCCTCTTTGGACTGCCACATTCATGGTAATCATTAGGGTCTGCATTTCTTTTATCATTCTATTTGGTCGTTTTATGAGTGGATATTGGATTTGTTATTCAATGGATTGGAAGTACCATTGTTTGTGGAAGGCATTTGTGGTATGTTCTTTTGGGATATGACAATGTAGAGGATCAAGTGAAAATTAACTTACAATTAACACTCACTTTTATTAGAGGAAGATACTCTTAGAATGCCCACAATGTTTGCCTCGCTCTTTTATTTCCTCTTTGCACACCCACATTCTTTGCCACTCACTAGACAACACCACACACTTTCTACAGCTCTACTCTTTATTTTCCTCTCTACACTAAGTCATGAATGTAGGCTGCCTATTTATAGAGTTCCCCACCAACAAAGCACGGAAGTAGTGTACTACAAGGGTTCAACATGGACTCATATGTAACTACAAACTTCAACTACAACCTAGATGATTTATAACCACACAACTTAACTAACACTACGAAACCACATTAATAAACAACCTGTTGGTTCCAGATAAATTTAGACATGTGGACTCTTGATGAAGAATCTAGAGAAGTTGAGAGAGAGAGAGAGAGAGAGAGGAGGCAGTGCTTCTTCAACACCTCCCCCTCTCCGACAACTCTCTTATAATGAGGATCAACCATGCTAATATTTCTTTTGAACTCTTCAGCCGTCTTCTTCTATTCCGTGCCTTGCAAGGCTTCCTTGTATGTAGATGACTCAATTGCTTAGACATCCTCTGTCAACGCTACATTTGCATATTTGGGATTTGATTTTCTTTGCTTGTTGATCTCCTAGGTTGAGGTTCTTGCTCTTTAGGTTCTTCCATCTAACTTGGTCGAAGCTTTTCTGTCATTCTTGGACGTACATCAATTTGCCATGGACTCTTTTGATTTTTCTATTCCAACTTCTCCTCTTCTAGCTATGAGATCATTTCCTCCTTCAATTGCTTGGTCCTTATTAGCTCATCATTTTCTTTCATTCTTTCATGAACATCTTTTTTTAATTTGTTTTGAATTTGGAAGTTCAGCAGCTTGTGATAACCACCAAGATGTTAGTTTGTTGAATACTACCATTTCTAGAAGTGTAACACCTCCTTGTTGTAGGATCACAACACTCCCATCCTTTCTTTGATCATCGTAGCTACAAATATGCAACAAACTACCTTTCTATTGAACTAGCTACGTAGATGGTCTAGCATAAATGCTTTAATGTTAATGTGGGCTTAAGATTCCACAGTTTCTTGTATGGTGATATAAAGCCAAGCCTTGTTTGAGGTCTATTGATAACATGCACTACTTCATATGCCCAAAACCTAGGTGGAAAATTATTGGAACATTCTACTCATGCAACATGCTCTTGCAAGTCTCTACCAAATGTCGATTCTTTTGGCGACTTTATTTTGTTGTGGCGTATTGTATCTTCCATTCTTGAAGATACTTTTTAAGAGTCATCTAATGTATTCTACCCCCATTACCCGTATGGAAGCATATTATCTTCTGATGTATGTAGAGTCATCAGTGAATGTTATCACGTACTTTGGTCCTTTGATCAACGGTAGCTTCCATATGGAAGTTGATGTGCCTTCCTATACTAGCATTTGGCCTTCTTGGACTTCCAAGTAAGGGAGACTTTTTAGCATTTCTTTCTTCATCATCACCTTTAACTTATGATAGCTTACGTGCTCAAGCCGCGCATGCCACAAATCAAGTGTGTTGCTCTTTCGAGTTTTGTCCACTTATGCTGTTTGCTAACATCATGTAGACAAACTCTTGTCGACATTCCTAAAAGACTGGCATACTAATAGGTTTCAAACTGCAACATACCTAGACGTCTCTTGCACTGAACACCATATAATTGCTCAAGTCTGTGAGTTGTGACATAAACAATAGATTCTTCTTCATTCCTAGCACATAATACAAATTTTTCAGTTCAACCTGATGTGACACCCCCAACCACATCACTACTACATGTACTCTTTTATTCCTTTTAACTTTAGTTACACAAGCGGAAGACAAGAATTCCTTTAAAATATTAATGTGGCCAGCTAAGGACGACATACACTTTCAAACTCAAGGGTAGACTTCATAAACACCTTCTTTCATTCCATATTCATTTCCATCTTACTTATATGGGGATTCTTATATTTTCACTATAAACATTCATATTATCATTTCTAGAAGGGCATGTACATACACCTAGAAGGGACCAAAAAGTGCATATTCTCCACTCTCTAGTGATTCCCATTCAATTCAAGAAATTTGAGACCATGGTGTGCCACCTACTTAGGCGCTATTGGCCCTGTCGTCCACCCGCCCGCCATCCCCAAAGCTGAGTGGTCCGAAGAGATCGCTCTCGTGGTTTATCAACCACAAAACAAAATGCATGAGAATCTATTCCAATTCCCTAATATCTATCCATATAGTAGCCACGTAATGGGTGAAGGTCAAGTCGGTATCTAGGTCTTCCACATCTTGGAACACACCCTCTTATGTAGGTGGGTGCTTCATAATGTACAAGTGGTGGTATGTCCATGCTAAGAATATGAAAATATCACAAAAGGAGCTATGCCTAATAAAAGAAATAACTAAATTCTAGATTACATTATTTACCCATTGCTCCCAACAACCCAAAAATAAGTCATGTAATCACAACTTAGCTACACAAGGTATATCCATATGAAATAAACAGAACAAGACCTATGTACTTCATTTGACTAGAACCGAATGCACCTATGCTACCATGATATTACATGTGATCTCGCGCACAATCCAAACACAATCACAAGCAAGCAATCCGTATATTATTAAACTCAATATGGGCAGCATGCTTTTACACAAATCTCCAACAAGGCAAGACACATGATATCCAAGTGATTAAGGCAGAATATCTTCAAGCATTCATGACACCTCACACTCCAATTCAAGCACAATTTCCATACAATTTCACACTCACTTACATACTCACACGCCTTGTGAATTTAATATCTCATGTGATCATTTTTTTTCTACCTTGTCACTTTATAATTCACAAGCGGAAGACTAATGTTAATAATTAATAGTGTAATCACACAAACGATAATCTACTCCTAATGGTTAGCATTTATGACATGAATTGAACAAATGCAATGAGAAGACAACATACCACTTACTTGGATTTCATTTCCATTTCATTTTTACATGGGAATTTACATCATCATTTTCATATTCACACAATCATATACCAAAGGGTATGCACAAAAACACCTAGGAAGGGGCCAAAACGATGCCTATCTCTTCTGCATGGCAATTCCCCATCTATACCAAAAACTAACTCCCATCCTAGCGCTTCAACTATTAGGTGCTAGCAGCTCCGGTATCCAGCCCGTCAACTCCAAAACGGCTCGCCCTCATGGTTTCTCAATCACGAGATGAAATGCATGGGGATCCACCCTGGGCGTCCATTGTCTATCCAAACAAGAACCTCATAACGTGTGCAAATCAGGTATGGGTCCAGGTCTCGCATGTCCTAGAGTGAAACCTCAATATAGGCAATCACTCCTTATCATGCAACTGGAGGTACTTCCATTTTATTGATCTAAAAAATGTGAGGGGTGAGCAATGCCCAATAAAGGAAATGACTTGGTTTATCTAAGACTGAATGCACTTGCATTACTATTATGTCACTTGTTTCCATTTTGCACACAAAGCCAAACACAACATTAACAATCAACCAATAGTGATGTCTCCAAGGTCAAGGTTGAGCCTCACCGGTGGCCAGGCGAGCCTTTCAACAATCTCATCGGACCTCACCCTAGCTTAGCGAGGCTCCGACGAGGTCGTTGGACCTTGCCTGGCTGCTCACCGGCCACCTCCTCACCGGCCACAAAAGGAGGAAGAAGAAGAGAAGGAAAAAAAATATATAATAAAAGTTATTAAAAAATTAGAAGAAACAAAAAAATTTAAGAGTTTTACTAAATGCATTTCTATCCTAAGAATAAAAATTTTAGACAGTTATCAAATGCCTTTAAATACTTAGAAATGTTGCAAAGACAAAATTAAAAAGAATCATTTCTAATCAAAAATTGTTTCTAGGAACAGAATGGTCATATTCATACCCTTACAATCATCCCACCAAGCATGCATTCAACCTATCCTTGACCCACAACCTCTTCTCCCTTTCTTCCCCCCTCTTCCCTTCCTCATCAAATTTTCCTTTCAAGCAACGGCGCCGATGCTGGCCCTAGCCAACGACCTCCCCTTCTTCCTCCTCATCCGGTCCAGCTCCTCCACCTCTATCCTCGAGATTGGAGTAGTAATCCAACATGGCTTGAGTCTTCTTCTTATTGGTGGTCCTAAACAATTGCTTCTCCTTCCTCGATGTCCTGCCGTGCTCTCGATCGTCCTACTTCTCCTGCTCCTCCAGCAGCAAGAGGGAAGTGAAGATGCCCTTCAACTCCCTCTTGCCACCGTCGCTAACCTCCTCCGTAGGGGGTAGGAGCCAGCATCGCCATTCTCCTTCCCATGACCACCTCCTCCCTTGTCACCGTTCTCTTTCCACCAGCGTTGTTTGGAGGCCATGGTGGTGGTGCTAGCGGCCTCATTCATGGGGGTGGCTAGAGGTGGGGGAGTTCTATAGCAGGCTCAAGATGTAGGAGTAGTCTCGTGGGTTTGCAAGGAGGTGAGTTTCATAAAGACGGGAAGAAGAAATATTGGAACTTTGAGGGGAATGTAGTCTCTTTTTTTCTAATAGATTTCCTAAACACATTTGCTGCAACTGCAACAGCAACAACAACAGCATCTATCTCCCCAGAAGGAAAACCGGCATTAGTTTGGTTAAGTTGGCATATGATCTATATTTGGCATATTGAAGATCATGAAGTTGTGAGCATTGAAAAAGACCAACAAGCTCTTAGAACTTACTTTCTCTCATGCCTCCGATCTCACATCCACGGCCGACATCGCGGAGTTACATGGCCACCTCCACCCCGCCCAACCTAATAACAATGCACGTTGGAAAGAATGAATAGATGGATCACGAAAATGCTCTAACCCCCCAACCCAGAAATAAATAATAAATAAAATAAATCGATAAATGAAAATTGAGAGGGAATATGAAGAAAAATTAGGAGAGTTTCACGAAATGCAAAAAAAAAATTTTGGGGGCTCGCCGAGGGCGGGCCTCCTTCAATACCTTTTTTTTTTATGAAAAACTATTTTTTCCTTTTTTTTCTTGTATTATTATTATTTTTCCGAAAGAGGGGGGGGGGATTTTGCTTTTGTGCAATCTTCGGTTGTAGTTATCAATGAGCAGGTAGTCTAGGCACAGTCCCACTCAGATGCTCCACAGCTCGAGAAAATATAAGGTGCAACCCATGTGCCAGCATGGCAAATCAAAAGAGCCACAAACTTGCGACAAGTGTCCTAGATGGCCCCACATATCAAACTCCTCTCTCTCCTCCCGCTGCATGCTCTCTCTCTTCTATCTCCTCTACAAGCTTTCTCTCTCCTCTCTCCTCTCTCTTCCCTTGCACACACTCTCCCTCACACCGACTCTCTTCCTCTTCGCTGCCCCCTCTCTCCGCACTGTGCCCTCGTCTGTCCAAGGAACTTCACACAGTGGAGGCGACCTTGCGAGGCGAAAGTAGAGATGACCTTGCGAGGCGAAAGCAGAGATGACCTTGCGAGGCAGAAACGGAGGCCGTGCGGTGGCTCATCAAATAAGGGCTTGGTCGTGACTTAGAGGGAGAGATAAGGCACAATCGAGAGGAAGCAGTGATTCGACGACAAGTTGGTCGGGCGAGGGCACGGTGGCTTGTCCAACGAACCACCGCGTAGCCTCGGCCTCGGCCTCGAAAAGTTCCCCCCGCCATCACTCGTTGGTCAAGCATAGTGGTTCATCAGTTGGATGAGGACGCGGTGGCTCATCCGACGAACCACCACGCAGCCTCCGCCTCCACTTCGACTCTGCCATCGCAAAGTTTGCCGATCCGGCAATTCGTCAATTGGACGAGGGGATGGCAAAGAGGGAGAGAGAGCACAACGGAAGAAAGAGGAGAGAGGACAGCATGCAGAGGGGGGAGAGAGGAGAGAGAAGGCTTGCAGAGGAGAGAGAGAGTGTAGAGGGAGGAGAGAGAGAGGGGAGAGAAAACAGGTGGGCCTGTGGACACGTGGCGCACTCTGGAGGCCCTTCCGATTTGCCACGCTGGCACATGAGCTGCACCTAATATTTTCTCCCACGGCTTAGTTTCATTCGATTTTTTTTTTAACATCATTGGAAAAGGGATTTGTTAAGAGTATCTTGAAAGCATGCCTCGTGATGGACCTTGCTTTTTTCCACAATTATTATTATTTTCATGTATTCTAATAATTTTTCAACATTACCATCCCCAATAGGTTCTACATATAGATATGAACATAATCCACGGGCCTCAATCTCAAACTTACAACCAAAATCAGAAATTATTTTAAAACTCTGATTTACTAACCAAACCATATAATTTTTCACAATTCAATATATATCAAAATAGCTCTCATAAATCATGAACTTTTTGTGATTATTTCATAAAATGTTTTGCGAACTATTTTTAGGTAATCAACTCAAGCTATAATCAATAAATAATTTTTCATTTCAAATAGACAAAATAGTTGTAAATGCTTGATCAAATGCAACCAAAAATGCAATTTCTTAACTTATAATATAATTAATCCATATTGCTTCTAAAGGATAAGTTTATAAACATGAAGAAAAGATAGTCCTACTCACCTGATAAAGATGAAAACCAACCTATGAGTGTTACTCAAGTCAACACATTCTTATTCCGATCAATTAATAGAAAAATGATATCAAAATCTTACACTATTCTAACTAACTACTCAACTAAACTACACTTCTTCATCGACAAAATGACTTCTATGCACTGATGAATAAAATCGTTAGCAAATGTTCATCGTGCGAACATTTTCTTGTCCCTAAACTTATACTTATGTGACACATTTACCTTGTGTTAAAGTTCACTCAAGTGATTTTTTTAAGTCAAAACAAAGTCTTTTTTGTTACACTTAAGTCACCAAGTGATGCCAACCATGTTTGCTTTCTAGATTTTTTAACAATGCTTACCGATTAAACCTCGATGGAAGGTAAATATATCATACAAGTACAAGTTTAAGATTTTTAGTGTTAGAAAAAAGTTTAAGATAAACAAGCTATAGTGAACATAGTTTAGAGTTTTTTGTAATTTTTGTCCATTATTCTATTGCCACCTCCACCTTTCTTTTCTCTTTTTTTTTTTTTTTCCCGAGTTTGTTGGCCTGTGTTTATCTCTTTTAACCAAGTGGCCTCCACCTCCTCCACCTGCCCCCTCCGTTTTCTCTTCCATTTTCTCAGCCGATTGTGACACTCCGGGAAGAAAAGAGAAATGGCGACAGAGGTGAATCTCACCTCCGATGGCGGTTACGATCGGAAAGCCGAGCTGAAATCCTTCGATGACTCCAAGGCCGGCGTGAAGGGCCTCGCCGATGCTAAATTGACCAAAATACCCAGAATCTTCGTCCACCACTACCTCAATCTCGAGCGACATCGTCTCTCAAAATCACTAGAATCGAGCCTAAGCGTTCCTGTCGTAGACTTCCAAGGCCTCGGCCCAACTCAAACCCCTACCGAGCGAAGGCGGACGGTCGACCGGGTCCGGGAGGCATGCCAGAGGTGGGGGTTCTTCCAGGCGGTGAACCACGGCGTGCCGGCGGCCCTCATGAAGGAGATGGTCGAAGGGGTGAGGAGGTTCCATGAGCAGGACCTCGAGGTGAAGCGCCAGTGGTACTCGCGAGACTACGAGTCGAGGAAGGTGTTGTACAACAGCAACTTCGACCTGTATCAATCTCCGGCGGCGAACTGGAAGGACTCGCTGACCTGCGCCTTGGCTCCTCGCGGTCCGGATCCTCAGGAGTTGCCTGCTGTCTGTCGGTAATGTCTGCGTAGGTCTCTGACGGGGATCGCTGTGTCCTCGTGTTTGCGTGCACTTCTGTGTCTGACCGTATTGATCGTATTTTTTACTGACACACTTGACCATGAGAGAATCAAAAGAGTATCAAACAACGATGTGAAAAACTTGGGTAAACATCCCCAGTCTTGACTATAAGATTTAGAGAGGGCTAGCTAATTTCCATCCTTAGGTAATTAAATGAAAACGTAGACACCTTGATATTTTTCTCGTAAACATCTTGTCCAAAAAAAATTTAATGTAACCGTCATTTTGACCTTTTATTTTATGCAATTTTTTATTTAATTAAATTTCATCTATCAAATTCTGCATCTTCCGACAAATCTTTTAAGAGTGTTTTTTTTTCTTAATTTCATCCAAACATCTCGTTGTGTGTATAAGAAAGTCAGAGAGCTTGGTGGGGATATGCATAATACTAACAAAAGTTTATAATGTTAGAAAGCTGTTGATGTTTAAATTTGTTTGGATTTTCTGATAATTAATCTATAAATTTGCCTGACAACTTGAAAATGAATTAGGTTTTTCAACTTTTTCTTGCTTCAAGAAAGCTAATATGTACGGTGGAAAATTAAAAAGAAAAATGTTCTTAAAATATGCATGGTAACAACAACAAAAAAACACATGACATCCTTAATTATGACAACTAGATTTTCATAGATATACAAAAAAAACTTTACGGAAAAAAGAAGAAGGAAGGAAAGTGAATAAATTTAGAGTTCATTATTTTCAATTTTTGTCAGATAATTAAGAGCAATTATGTCTCTTTTTAGTATATGGGTGGATTTAGACATAAATGGGTTGAAATAGCCCCACTTTATGATTTACGATGCGATAATTTAGTAATTGGTCGGGTTTTTATGCATAGTAAATTGACCCGGTTCATATGTATGAATATGTCCTTACATGTGAAACCAATTTGTGCAATTCAAATAATGCCACATTAGTTCATGAGTACATCATTATTGATAGGATCCCTCTTGAAAAGAGTGAGGTAAAGATTGATTTGCCTGATGTTTCGTTGGATGCTGGTTTCTCAATCAACTTGCAGAGATGTAATGATCGAGTACAGGGACAAAATCCTAGAATTGGCAAATACGGTATTCAAATTGCTATCTGAAGCTCTTGGCCTAGACCCGAGCTACCTGAACATCCACTGTGGGGAGGGACTCTACCTCATCGGCCATTACTATCCTGCATGTCCGGAACCGGAGTTAACCCTTGGGACTAGTGATCATACCGACCGTAGCTTTATCACCATTCTTCTTCAAGACCAAGTTGGTGGCCTCCAGGTCTACCACCAGAACCAGTGGGTTGATGTTACCCCAATCCCTGGAGCCCTCACGATAAACTTGGGAGACATGATGCAGGTCAGTTCACAAGAGATTCACAGTTTGCATTTCTATCAGTTAGCTTCTTGTTACTGATGTGCTTGCATGAGTCATTGCATTTCTAGCCTCATCTGTACTTCTCGTCTTGGCTGATTTGCTGATTAAGTCTTTGAGTCAATTTAGCATCATAATCCACGGACAATGAGGGGAAAAAAGGGTTTGCTTTGGTGTTTCAATATGAATTAATAGATTGTTATTTCAGAGTGTTTGGTTTTTGATCTTCTCGTCATCTTCAATATTCCTCCTCCATCTTGCAGCTGATCTCGAATGATAAGTTCAAAAGCGTCAGTCACAGAGTTCAAGCCAAGAATGTCGGGCCAAGAATTTCAGTGGCATGTTTCCTTAGGCATATCCCTCCAGAGGATACTTCAAGGTTGTATGGCCCAATTAAGGAGCTGCTATCAGAAAAAAATCCCCCAATCTATCGGGAAATCGCGACGAAGGATTTAGCCACACAATATGAAAAAAGACTTGATGGCATATCCACACTCGAACTTTTCAAGTTATGAATTATGTTGGACATGAGAATTCGATGGCCATTCACTTTGTAATGATGGCCGTAACCATCTGATCTGGACAGTTTCTCACTACCCCTGGCAGAGCATCCTGATACAGTAAGATAGAATAGATTATATGTTAGCAATGTTTGGCAATAATATGTTATTGGATGGAATTGCACTAGATGTGAATCATTAAGAACATCGTGATAGCATAAACATCATTTTCATCGACCTTAGATGTATATGACATCAGCAGTCAGAATTAAAGTGACTTTTAAGCAACCATCAGATGCCATTAACAATCTCAATGATTAGATGGGTAATATTTAATAGTGAAAAAATTACCAAAAAATCATAAATTTGCCGCAATTATGTCGATTTAGTCATAAATTTAATTTTTTTATCAATTGAGTCCTAAGCCTTTTATAATTGTGCTAGTTTAGTCCATCTGGCCAAATTTAATCAGTCGACGCAAACGTGACTAGTGGCCCACATCCGCGACCATTTTCAATAATATTTTATATTCTAAATTATTTTATTTCTTTTCTTTTTCCTCTCCTTCTTCCCTCCTCCCTCCTCGCTTTGGCTCCAACGACCAGCCAGAGGGGAGGGCCGGCCAGTAGCCAGACTGAGGCGGCTGGGCAAGCTCCTTCTCCCCCTCTCTCGTCACTGCTTCAGCTTCTGCTCTGCGTCCGTACGGTCCGGGCGAACCCATTTTTTGCCTGGGCTCCTTTGATGATGGCCGGCACGATGGGACCGGATGTTCTCTCTTCGCGGTTTGGATCGCTTGTGGGCGATCGTCTCGATCGCTGGTGATTCTCTCCGGGACGTTTTGATCCAGAGTCTGAAGCCTGTTGTTCATCTTTAAGCTCGTTCCTTTTCTTTCTTTTTTGGATTTTTACTCTGTATGTCGTGTCTCCTGCTGCGATTTCCGTCGCCTGGAAATGTTTGTCGTCTCTTCGGACCGTCGATGCATTTATCCTGTAGCTTGAAATCGAGACCGCATTTCATTTTCTTGGGGTTCTCTCGAGGCGAATGGCGTCGATGTCGAATAACATTTTTTGGGTAGTCTTTAGCTTCTTGGGATTTCCAGGGGGTTCTATCGGCTCCTGCGCAGTAGAAAAGTATAATCTAGACCATTTTATTTATTCATGGGCCTTTTTGTTTCTTGCATTTCGTTTCAGGTTCTTTAGCTCCATTTTATGTGCAACATTAGATTTGGGAAGGCTAGCGTTGAAGAAAGCAAATCTCAGATTTTTATTTTTTATTTTTTGTGAAGAATTGCACTAGATGTGAATCACTCGTCGTGGTAGCATAAACATCATTTTCATCCACTTTAGTTGTCACATGACATCAGTAGTGGAATCAAAGTAACTTTATGTTAGCATCAAATGCCATAATAATCTCAATGATTAAATAAGTAACATTTAATACCAACCAATAGCATGGGCACGCCATGTTAGAACAACCTTGCTTTAGGATGTATTAAGCATCTTCAATAGGGAAAATTACCAAAATAATCATAAATCTATTACAATTTTTCCAATTCAATTCTAAACCTTTTTTCGTCTAATTCAATCCTAAATATTTTGTAATTATGCTAATTCAATCATAAACCTTTTACAATTGTATCAATTTAGTTTATCTAGCCAAATTTGGCCAACCGGCACTTATGTAGATGTCAACCAGTGCCGACGACATTGACTTGGTAATTTTTTAATAATATTTTTTTTCGAATTTTTTTATTAATTTTTCATTTTCCTTTTTTCTCTTTTATTTTTCTTTTTTGTTCTTCTTCTAGCCGGTCACCAAACAAGCCAGAGGGTATGGCCATTGAGGCCTCATTGGCGCTAGACAAGCTGCATGGCGAGGCCTTGCCAACGCTGGGCAAGCTCAAGGGCAAGACTCGTTGTCATGAAGCTGTGCGAGCTTGCCCTCACTGTTGTAACATTGGGCAAGGGTGACCTCGCCCAAATCTAGAGCCCCCACCCTCCGTAGCTCCTCAGAGCAATTCTTTGCTTAATCCGCCCACCCACCCGCCTCACCTATTGTCCTCATCCTCCTCATCATCCAACTCCTCCCTCAACTCTCCAAGGACTTTGAGGAAATTAGAGTCATCCAAGGGCAGCGCCTCCACGGCAAAGCTTGCCCTCACCATGGTTGAGCGACCTCGACCTCGCCCAACAACAGCAAGGGAGAGCTCGCCCAGCGCCGGCGAGACCTCACTGGCCATACCCTCTAGCCAGTTTGATGACCGACCAAAAGAAGAACAAAAAAGAAAAATAAAAAATTCAAAAAAAATTCAAAAAATTAATATTTTATTAAAATTTGTCAAATTAGCATTGGCCGGCCTACCGGACTGGCTAGCATTCACGTCAGCATCAGTTGGCTAATTTTTACCTAATGGACTAAATTTGCATAATTGGAAAATGTTTAGAACTGAATTGAAAAAAAAAGGGTTTATGATTAAATTAAAAAAAAATTTGTAATAGGTTTAGGATCCCATTTTCGACGCACATGAAACTAATCATATGCACCCTTGAATGTCATGAGCGCATTCCAGATTTCATCAACCTACTTCGTCCAGCAATGACCAAGGGGCCATGCCAACCGACGTGCTAACCCCGGGCATGATATGCTCGGGCTTTGTTTCTTTATCTTAATAATTTAAAAAATTATTAATAAATTCAAAATTAAAAGTACCAAAATCCACTGCTCGATGTTTCCAGAAAAAGTTCCCGTTTGATTTTTAAAAAAATTCATGAGAAATAACAAAAAAAGTTATTAAATAGAAATCAATAAAAAAAAATTCTTAATTAAAAATTAATATATTACAAGCTTAATTAAAATTATGCCATAAATGAAATATAAATACATCAGAAAAATAAAACTTCAAAAATTGCAAGCATGTTCGTGATTCAAACAAAATTAAAGGCACAACCAAATGCCAATGCTTGTTGTCGACAGTTGCTATGCTGATGTGAATAACCATGCCACCATAGTCTCTGACAATAGTGTCATTGTCCGGTGCTGGGTGTTGCTGAGCACTTTTCTCTAACGTCACTTCCTCTCCAAGTCAAGAGGTGCCGACTACAGTCATTTCCAAATTTATGTCACTTCGTCTTTGCCTATTGCCCCTAATGATCCCCGTCCGCTTGCTAAAGGCGGACTCTAT